>JASCZW010001586.1:0-325475 GCA_034211315.2 Aedes japonicus | reverse complement strand
TTCAAATAGTAGTCTGATTCGGCAGGCATTAGGATACGCTTATACGCTTTCGGAACAGCACAAGTAAGACAAATGATATTTTTTGTATATTTAGTAAAACTTCAACTTTAACTAAACGTTGACAAGCGTTTTGTGTGCACAGAACATAGAGGAATCCATTATTTTTTTACCCGTTTTGGCTTCTCTGCAATGGGTGAATAAATACCCATTCTGGCTTCTTTGCAATGGGTGAAAAAAATACCCGTTTTGTGACATAAACTGCTTTTACCCATTAATGGGTAAGTCGGGGTTACCCATTGAATAGGGAGAGGCACTTCTATCTAAAATGCGTGTTTTTCACCCATTAATGGGTTTTTGCAAACGACCGTGCAGGCAAATAAGCTTGAGAATTTATTTAAGTACAACTTATGAAAGACACCTGTGAATTTCATAAGTGACTTATTTTTCTTTCTTTTTTCTTAAAACGAGATTATATGAGGATTTATAACTTAAGCCTTTAGCGTTGATAGACATTTTGCCTAGACCCCCAACGCCCAATGTTCGATTCCATGTTTCTCCACTTTTTTTATTTTTTTAGCATCATTACATTTCATAAATCAAACTAATATAGTTCATACTGATTTCTTGTGACAAAAAAAACAATTTCATCAATATGAACATAATTTTCCGTCGTTTCTCTCACGATCGTATTGGTGTAAATCTAGACAAATATTGACAAAGGTCGTATCTGCTTGTTCGATACTCTAAAACTTTTTTTAACAGCACACGAATTTTCCACTAGTACACTAGCAAACGAGTTTTACCTTAGTAAACTAATTTTACACTAATAAACAGCTAAAAAAAATTCGTACTAAATGCTAAATGATTTAAAATTTAGTTTATCAATAAAACCAAACAAACCAGATATACACTGATAGGCAAAATAAAGTGCCCACCTCTTCGTTTTTTCAATTTCTCTCATTTACTTGGTTCAAATTAAAGTAAACACAGTGTAGTTTTTTTTCTTATTTTATTTTTTATATTCTTTAGAGCGAGATAAGGCGCTATAACCTTGGCAATTATTGCCACGCTTTTGGTTCAAATGCCAAAAGTTCACCCACAGGCAAAAGAAGCATAAACTAATCTTTCTAGCATCTATGCTCCCAACGATAAGGTACAAATTATCACACTGTATAACTCAACATGGAAGCGTTTGGTACGGGAGGTCCACGCTTTCTTCCTTCCCTTGATTCAGAGTAGTAAAGCGATTTTAGATCTTTCTGGAATCGCTCTATTTCTTGGAATCCTCTCTGCGGCACATACTACGCAGTTGGCCTGGCCGATGACAAGAAAAATGATGTATTCAAGAAAACATCATTTTCCAGGATGCTTTCAAGAATTGGCTGCGTTAGTATGAGATTAGATTAGATTAGATTAGATTATTTTATTTTTTATATTCTTTTTAAGTTTCACTTATGGAATACTGAACAAAAGGAGTTTTACTTAAAGAAAAAAAAATCAATTTGTGTTGAAAAAAAAACAGTGACTAAATAAAGTGCCCACTTCAAAAATCGATGTTTTCGATAAGTTTCCATTGGAAGACCCCTCGATTGTTTATGTTTTGATATTTTTGATATTTTGACTAAACGGCTCAACCTTGTGCATTTGTATACGTGATTGCATTTGATTCAATTGAAAAAAATGGAGAACGCAGTGCTTTCGAAAGCAATTTCCTTGTGTATCCGAAAATTGGTCGTTCGTGATGTGCAAAACAGTGAATCGCACCGGGCTGTCGCTAAGAAGTACAGTATCAGTAAGGCAGCGGTTGGCAAAATTCTTCTGAAGCTTAAACGTTTGGATCAGTGGTGGATCGCCCTGGCAGAGGCAGGAAGCGGAAAACGGATGCGAGAACGGACACCAAGATCATGCGCGAAGTCAAGAAGAACCCGAAGGTAACTGTCCGCGAGATCCAGGAAACCCTTCAGTTATCAGTTTCCGGTCGAACTGTTCGTCGCCGTCTCGTAGCACAGGGGTTGAATAGCAAACTTGCCCGGAAGCGCCCATTTATCAGCAAGACACGATGAAGCATGGAGGAGGAAATGTGATGGTCTGGGAGTGTTTTTCGTGGGGTGGAGTGGGAAGCATTGTGAAAATCGACGGGATAATGACGGCAGATTCTTACATCAACATCCTGCGAGAAAATCTGGAGGTTTCACTGATCCAGACGGGCCTTGAAGAGAAGTTCGTATTCCAGCAGGACAACGACCCGAAGCATACTGCCAAGAAGACCAAGTCTTTCTTCCGGTCTTGTCAGATCAAACCGCTGGAATGGCCTCCACAAAGCCCGGACCTCAATCCCATCGAGAATTTGTGGGCGATTCTCGATGCCAGGGTTGACAAAACTGGTGTTACCAATAAAAATAACTATTTTGAAGCCCTGGAGCGCGCCTGGGAAGAGCATGTCGAAGCGCCTGCAGGAGGTCCTGAAGGCCAAAGGAGGACACATCAGTTATTGAAATGCTTTTACTTTACTTTAATTTATGTTTTCTGTAGCCTAAATGAAGTGGGCACATTTTTTTTTTTCAACACAAATTGATTTTTTTTTTCTTTAAGTAAAACTCCTTTTTTTACAGTATTCCATAAGTGAAACTTAAAAAGAATATAAAAAATAAGATAATAAAAAAAATACAGTGTGTTTATTTTAATTTTAATTTTAAAGAGGAATTGAAAAAACGATGAGGTGGGCACTTTATTTTGCCTACTCAACGCAAATGCGGTTTTGCCAAACGTAATTTTTCATTCAAAATTTTAGCCAACTATCTATACTTTCATAATCATAGTTGGACTCAACATGTTTATAATTGGTCAATTGCGGCATCTGCTAGCTCACGCACCTTCACTTCCGGTCAGCCAACACCATTTCATAAACTTTTTTGACATTGTCTGTAACCGCATCGGAGGGCCTGCCGCTGCGGACTTGATCGGTAGTGGAGTACCGGCCACCACAAAACTCTCGAAACCAATATTTAACGGTGTAATCTGACGGAGCATTTGCCCCATAATACTTATCCAACTTCACTTTGGTTTCCTTCGTCGTTTTTGAAATAAAAAATAATGTTTTATGAGAGAACGAAAATCGTGTTTATCCATATTCAAAATTATGCCAAACAGGTCAACAATAATCAGCTGTCAAAACAAAAGTAGGGCAGGGCAGTATCGCACTGAAATTTGGCGTGTATGTCTAAACATGAACGGACTACAAGCCACTATATCCTTTGTTGCAGTAGCATCGCATTTTGGCGGTCAAGGAGGTTACTTTTCACCCCACCTAGTACAAGTTGAGCCTATTTGAATAAAAACCCCGCAGTTGCTTCGATTGTTGAGGCACTAAACCGTAGAGCGTTGAATACATGTATTCCACCTATGATGTGCACATTTCTTGTATGCATTCTAGTGATATTCGAGATCCAAAATACGAAGAGCCTGGAACAGATATTGAAAATACTAAAATAAAACAGGTTAGATAATAAAATTAATGTTAAACATTTTAATTTTATTTGTGCCGGGGTATTTTTTCATATCTTTTCAATTTTAATTTTATTTTTGAGAAACATAACATTTAAATTCGCCAAAAAGTTATTGGTTTGGCAGGTCATCTGTGGGTGTGGAGAGATTAACACATTAGACGGGTTCTATTATTGGAAAAATCTACCGAGACGAGTGCCTGCGTTCTTCCGAAGGTGGGACATAATTTTGGCAGGATTTAGCATCCTGCAACTACGCGAAGCCGGAGTTAGAGTGGTACAGAGATAACAATGTTGTTTTGAACCAAAAGTCTTCAACGCACCGTACTCGCCGAAACCTCGTCCGATTGAGAAATTTTGGGCAATCATGAAAGCCAAGCTTCGTGCCTAAAGTCTTCCAATAACCAATATCCAATAAACCAATGCAATAGAAACCTAACCGTAATTTTGTAGATTTTTCCCCTGAAGAAAATTAAAAAATGATTTTTTGGCATCCATTTTTGCGTGTGTCATTTTCTTCCGAGTACAGCCTTTACTAAGGAATGTATCGAAAATAAGCTATCCGCGTACATTTGCGTAGCACGCGTGTATTAAGGATGGTTTTAATGTGTTCATCATATTTGGGGAACACCACTCTTTGAATGAACTACCAAGAAGAGGCAGAAAACTCGTATCTTTCAACCCTAAACTGGATCAGAAAGTGGTAGCTCTAATTCAGAAGAACAAATCAATGTCGATGTCGAAGTTTTAGGAAACGGAACAACCTCAAGACCTACAAGAAGCAGAAAATTGCCAACAAAATGTCTTCTTTCTTCTTTCGCGTTTCAAGTTTATTGCTTTCGCAATTAGCTTATTGATTGCCCTCAACTTAGTGTTCTAAATGCACTTCTACAGTTATTCATTAAGACCCTTCGATGCCAGATACCATTTTTTGCATCAGTATGATTGTGTGGCAGTACAATTATGCCCTATGCCCAGGGAGTCGAAAAACTTTCCTTAACGAAAAATTCCTACACCAGCCCGGGAATCGAACCCAATCACCTCCAGTATGGTGTTGCTTTGTAGCCACGCCTTTACCGACTGAGCTAAGCGATGACCTTAAGTGCTGGTATAACGCGAACGGAAAGCTACTTGACTTGGTATTCGTAAGTGATCCATGTATCATAGATCTCTTCGAGGCTCCATCTGCTCTTCTAAAAATTGACGCTCATCATAAGCCATTCATTTTAACTGTGGACGCCCGTTCTCGCGAGGATGATTCTCTATCAGGCATCACGCCGCGTAATGATCTGGATTTCAGCCGCTGTGATTATCAGGCCATAAATGCAACGATCGCCTCCCAGGATTGGAACCAGCTACTAAACAACAATTCAATCGATGCCTCAGTTACCACTTTCTATGGAACTATCCATCAAATCATCCGGGACACTGTTCCTGAAAAACTTCGTAAGCCTTCTAAACAGTTAAGCCAACCTTGGTGGACGCCACAACCCCACAATTGTCGTAACCGCTTACGAAAGATCAGGAAACGGTTCTTCCGCAACAGGAATTCTACGAACACGAGTGAGTTGAAGCTCGCTGAAGAGGAGTATACTCATCTGCAACAGATTCGTTTCCGTGAGTATGTCGACAGTATCAAGCAAATTTCAGACAAAATCCTTCTTCTTTCTGGACCTACATCAACAATCGCAAGAGTTCTACCAGAGTTCCCATTGATGTTTCCTACAAGTCTCATAGCTCTCGCTCGTCGGTTGCAGCTGCGAATCTATTCGCCGAGTTCTTCTATTCCGTACACGACGACAACCCACCTCCGATGTCGCAGCAATACTTGGAAAGTCTTCCATCGTATAACCTTCGACTTCCTCAAGTCACTTTCAGTGATGACGATATTCTGAAAGCTCTCAGCGCTGTCGATTCATCTAAAGGTCCTGGTCCCGATCTCATTCCGCCCGTCTTTGTCAAACAATGCGCTCAGTCGCTGTCTGTTCCCGTTGCAGCGATTTTCAACCGATCCTTGATCGAAGGAGTATTTCCGGATGCTTGGAAACTGGCATCAATAATTCCAATCCACAAGACTGGAAACACACATTGCGTGGAGAATTATCGACCGATATCTATTTTGAACTGCCTAGCGAAAGTTTTCGAGAGTCTATTACATGACGTGCTGTATCCTGCCTTGCAACCTGTGATATCCGAGCATCAACATGGATTCGTAAAAAGCGGTCAACAACGTCGAACCTCATGACATACACCCACAGTGTGATCAATGAGCTGGAAAAGCGGTGTCAGATTGGCGCAATCTACGTTGACTCCTCAAAAGCGTTTGACAAGGTGCCTCACGGATTGGCAATTGAAAAATTGAACCGCCTGGGACTACCTTCTTGGATCATTCAATGGCTGAAATCATATCTGTCTGCGCGCAAAGCTTTTGTCAAAGTGCACGATGCTAGGTCGAATGTATTTGATATTCCTTCCGGCGTCCCGCAGAGCGGTCATCTTGGTCCTCTGATATTCGTACTCTTTATCAATGATATGTGCGATAGCCTCAAGTCTGGGAAACTGCTCTATGCAGATGACTTAAAGCTGTTTCGCGTGATTAAGTCGCTTGTGGATTGCGGTGCACTGCAAGCTGATAGTTGAACGTGTTTCAACTTGGTGCGAAATGAACGGAATGCAAATGAATGCGGCGAAATGTAAAGTAATGACGTTCACTCGATGTCGGACTACTGTATCTTTTGCCTACGGGCTGAAAAACTTGCCATTAGAAGAGTCACGTCGATCAAGGATCTTGGCGTCATACTTGATAGTAAACTTCGCTTTAACGAACACATCTCAGTGACAACTGCGAAAGCCAATGCGATGCTAGGTTTCCTACGCCGGAACACAGCCCATTTCAATGACGTGCATGCGCTGAAGGCCCTGTTCTGTGCTTTAGTTCGCAGTGTACTTGAATATGGAGTGCAGGTTTGGGCTCCGTATCATGCCGTCCATATAGCTCGTATTGAGAGAGTCCAGAAGCGCTTCATAAGGTATGCTCTACGTGGCCTGCCGTGGAACGACCCAGTGAACCTACCGCCATACGAACATCGATGCGCACTCCTCGATTTACAACCGCTGGTGAGTCGTCGAGTGATGCTGCAAAGGTTGTTCATTTTCGACGTGCTTAAGTGCAACATCGACTGTAGCAGCCTTCTCGAAAATGTGAGGTTTTATGTACCTACTCGTCAGCTCCGAAGTCGGCAACTGCTGTGGATCCCCAGCCATCGAACAAATTACGGCCTGAACAATCCACTGGATTTATGTTGTAGACGTTTCAATGAAGTGTGTGACTGTTTCGATTTTAATGTTAGCAAAGTAGTTTTTAAATATAGAATTAAGAGTGTCGATTAACCAGTCTGTGCGACTTTTGTGTCGAAGATGTTGTCAAATAAATAAAAGCTAAAAATAACAAGCAATATGTTCCTGCGGTATGAAGTCTATCATTTTTCACACTACCGTAACAATCAATGCGGAGATCTATCGATCTGAGTGTCTGAAACAAAGGTTGCTGACTTTATATCAGAAGCATAGTATCCCTCCATTGTTTTGGCTGGATTTAGCGTTGGCGAAAAACAACGCCCACGGAAAAGGGTATAGAATTCGTTGAGAAAGACATCAATCCGCAAAAATGCCCTCAGCAGGTTGGGCCCATTGGTCGACTGTGAAGAGGGTCTTCAAAAAGAATGGTAAAGACTATAGTCACTAGATTCATAGTCTGGCGGATACAACAACGGGAGCCAATTTGAACTGTCACTTGGCGGAGCCGATCGAGCATATCTCGAGTAATTCATGTTAAGGGCCTAAAAGCCATTTGTAAACAATGACTTTAAACGTTTATTTCTTACGAATCACGAGAATCCCACTATATCCTGTTACTCTATATGGTAGAACTAACATTCTTCTACCAAATGCTACTTTCATTTCACGAGAGTGATTTAAGATTCAAGGGAAATCGATATTTAAACTCATTGCTTACAAATGGCTTTTCAGGCCCTTGACACGAATTACTCGAGATATGCTCGATTGGCTCCGCCAAGTGACAGTTCAAATTGGCTCCCGTTGTTGTATCCGCCAGACTATGAATCTAGTGACTATAGTAAAGACTGGTATGCAGGAGTTTGAATAAAAATTGGCTAAAATCCAAAAATGTTTCATCACACTTGACCGGAACTTGATGAAAAGCGTCTGATGAAAAAATTACAAATTCGTGAGAGAATAATATTATATGTTCAAGTTTGATTCTGCACAATAAGGAATCATCTATTTGTTTGAATAAAACATCTTATTTTCATGATTTGAAAAAAAATTGTGGATAACTTAATTTCGATACATGCCTTATCCATATCGATTAACGAACAAATCTGGTTCCTAGCAATCAGCAATCGGAATTCAACGCATCAACCAACAAATGGAGGGTGTTGAGGTTCCATAAATTGCTATAGGCAATTTTTGAAATCGGTCAACTGCTTCCGAGGATATCCTGGTGTCCGGTGTCTGCGAGTGGAGAGCCAACAATCATATAATAAATTAGAATGAAAGTATTGCAGAAGTTTATACTGCTTCTGCTTCTTCTTTCTTAGCATTTCAAGCTTATTGCATTCGCAATTAGCTTATTGCTTGCTCTCAACTATGTGTTTTAAATACACTTCCACAGTTAGAGCTAACGATGCCAGATATCATTTTTGCAATAGTATGATTCTTTGGCAAGTAGAATCATACCCTATGTCGAGACATTTTCCCCAACCAAAAAATCTTACACCAGACCGGGAATCGAACCCAGCCACGTCTAGCATGGTGTTGCTTTGTAGCCGTGCCTTTACCGACTGAGCTAAGGGAGGACTCAAGCTTGTTGCATGTCAAGACTTATGTCCAACCACTACTCGCTAGACGCACATCTCTACAGAATTAACCTCGTCGATAGCAATATATTTATTTATTTATTTATTTATTTAATATATGTAGGTGCGGAACCGGTTATCATGACATCGCTCACGCAGTTTGGCATTGCCCGGATAATGATGCCTCCAGGACACGACTATTGGATACCCTAGTGGACCGAGGTAGACAACCCTTCCGAGAGGTAAGAGATGTGTTGGGAATGCGTGATCTTCCCTATATGCAAGCGATTTATGAATTCCTTTGTTTGTCTGATCTAAGAGTGTAACGTTATCACCCCCCTTCCTTCCACTCTAGTAAATTCCCTGCCATTGTACTTTCTCTACTTTTTACATTCCCTGCCATTGTGTCCCAGTTATATGATCCTTTTGTTTCCGTGCTACTTGTACCTGCCCAGCAAGCCGTGGTCACTAGGGTGTCCCAAAATGATCTTTTATCAGAAAACCTGAGGCTCACCTTCCAAATGATAGCCAAGGGTGTAACAACAAAACTTTTCTATGGCGACAATGTTGTGAAATGCTGTTTAGAGGTCGCTAATTTAAGTTTTTTGAAAAAAGTCCCATTTTCTTACCAAAAATCAAAATATATTTCTAGTTAATAAAAACCTAATAAAAACTTTACCTTTTATATTTTTAACGAATTGTTTATGATCAGAACTATAAGAGAAAAATAATGTCACGGATGGATTCGAGTCAGTTATTTCATCACAATTTTTATAACTTTAGAAAACGATGATTAAAGGGTGTCCACGATGAAATTGCCACACTATGAAATTGCTCTAACTTTTGATCCGTTGGGTAGAATTTAATGAAAATTTGGGTGGATTTAGTTCATAGTGCATTATTTACATCCTGCAAGTTTTAAAGTCCTGTGATCAAAACTCGTGGAAATGGAGTCAAAAGAACAGCTCGTGCGTGATAAAATCTTGCGCATTCATCACGAGAACAAGGATCTCTCGCATCGTTCCATCGCTAAAACGTTGGAAATCGCGAATTCCACGGTGTCGCGAGTGATTAAGCGGTTCGAGGAACGGTTGACCACCGATCGGAAGCCCAGAAGTGAAGGAAAAAGTATTCCGTACAACACCAAAAATCACAACCGCGTAGTTGGGGCCTTCAACCGAAATCCGGACGCCTCCGTTCGGGATGTGGCTAAGAAGCTGCACCTATGCCGAAGTTTTGTCCAGAAGGCCAAAACTAAGACTAGGCTTCGAACGTTCAAGGTACAAAAGACCCCTAATCGCGACGAGAAGCAGAACAAGTCCGCCAAAACCCGTACCAGGAAGTTGTACCTCAACATGCTGACGAAAGTTGAATGCTGCATCATGGACGACGAAACATATGTGAAGGCCGACTTCAAACAGATCCCCAGCAACCTGTTTTTCACGGCCAAGGATAAGTTCAGCGTTCCGGAGCATGTCCGCACTCAGAAGATGTCCAAATTTGCGAAGAAATTCTTGGTTTGGAAAGCCATCTGCACGTGCGGGAAGCGGAGTGCACCTTTCGTGACCCAGGACAGGTGTACATAAAAGAGTGCCTGCAGAAGCGGCTGCTTCCTCTCCTGAAGGCCCACAACGTCCCAACAATCTTCTGGCCGGATTTGGCCTCATGCCACTACTCCAAGGACGTGCTGAAGTGGTATGCGGACAATAAGGTCGATTTCGTGCCGAAAATGTTCAACCCTCCCAACACTCCGGAGCTCCGCCCCATCGAGAAGTACTGGGCGATTATGAAGCAGCACCTTCTTAAACGACCTAAGGTAGTGAAGACAGTCGGGGAACTGAAGAAAGTATGGGTTTACATGCAAAAAACGGTTGATTCACAGGTTGTGCAGAATCTTATGGCCGGGGTTAAGGCCAAGGTGCGGGCATTTGCGTATGGACTGTAAATAAAATACGAGTAAAATGGTAAAATGAAGTTTAATAGTTATTTCTCAATCCCTGAAAATTTGATGGCAATCTGATGAAAACTCGAATTTTGCGAATCAATTTTGTGTGTGGCAATTTCATCATGGACACCCTTTATATAGCTAATTTAAACTATTTACTCATATAAAAGTGTACCCAACATAACGCTATTATGAAGTTAATACAATTAAAAGATGCGAACATTTATGACAAACAAATTTGCCGAAGGAAGCAACGGTCTATCTTTGAAGCTTGCTGAGATAATCGAAATTTTCTGAGTTAATTATTATTATTACTATTTATTAACGACACTTTACCATGTATGTGGCATTCGTGTCGGACTCTGAGTTAATGGAATACACAGTTTTAATTGTTTTGGAAGTCTTAATATATTGAATGTAAATAAAATATTCTTTTATTGAAAAATAATACTCATTTATTGTTTTACATATTTCCAGTCAATAACTATGAATAATATGAGACTTTTGTTCAGAACCCAAGGTACATTGCTGATTTTATCATGGTTTTATAGCATTCTTGAAGTCTAATTCATGCTCTTCAAAACCCTTATAAAACCAAAATTGTTACTTGGGAATCCAGTACTCATTCAAATGATTAAATTACATAAAACGGCTGCTATGATAACAACATCTTACTTTGATATAACTGCATATCAGTGTTATATTAAAAGGCAAGTTAAAACTTGAATGACTAACAATAAAAGTTCTTTAATATAAATAAAGAGAATATGACAGTAGCCCCATTGTTTTGATATGGTGAGTGTTAAATGAGTCCTCTTTATTGATCGATTCTCCTAGAAATCTTAGTAGGCGCGTTCTGCTTGATTAAGTTGACATGGCTGTTTACACACTTGCTTTCTACGGTTGCTATGCAACAGTTGTTCAGTTGTATTAAAAGTAGTAACACGCACGATAGCAATAGACTATTAGCTAGTATATTCTTGTTCTTTTGACTGTAGCTGTTTAAACAATGTCTCGGAGTATCAAGTTGTTGTCGGATCCTTTCACCGGTGTCGCAATAAGAAAAAAATAAAAGGCCATCTACCATCTGAATCAAGAGTCATAGGATATTTCCGATTCTGTCATGAGAAGAGCAAGCAGACAATCGGGAAGAGTATTTAAATCGTGGCTATAGAAGTGATTGCTGTGTGGAATCATGCTGGCCTACTGCATCAACTTATACGCAACGTGGTTAGATGGATTTCTAAGCTCGTGGTAGTTTGGGACCGCATGAAACGAAATTACAGATTTCAACAAGCTTGGAATTTTATGAACAAATAATAAAAGCAGCAACAACAACAACAAATAATAATGTCGTTTTTCGACGATACAGTAGACAACAACGTGAAGAAGGAAAAGCTCGCTAACTTTTCGAAACAAAGTGATGGTAAAAATATAAAAAGAGTTAAAAAGTTCAATCCCAATTTAAAATTACAAGATTTTGTAAGCAACCAGTCGCTAATATTTTGCAATATTTTCAATGTTAATCCTGCTTAAAGAAGATCCTTTAGATTTAACAGCAACGTTGAGTACATGCAAGTTAGAGAAAAATGCAACCGTTTGTGCGTGATAAATGACCCAGCAGAGCGCGCTCAAGGATTGGCAGGAGACTTGAACAAGTATGGTCCAAGTTCTGAGCCTGAAAAACATGAAATGATTTTGTTGTTTGCAAAAAATAGAAATCTACAAAATAATTCCCTTAATACCGCTGTCGTTGAATGTATAACAAAGTTAAATAGTAACTAGGTTTATTATTTAAATATACATAAACTATTTCAGCGAATATATAAGAAAATTTAAAACTTTGTATTCCATTAATTCAGTTAATTTCGAATATCTAAGCAAGCTTTGAAGATAGACCGTTGCTTCCTTCGGCAAATTTGTTTGTCATAAATGTTCGCATCAATTGTATTAACTTCATAATAGCATTATGTTGGGTACACTTTTATATGAGTATATAGTTTAAATTAGCTATATAATTATCGTTTTTTGAAGTTACAACAATTGGGACAAAATAACTGACACGAATTCAACCGTGACGTTATTTTCACTTATAGTTTGGATCATAAACAATTTGTTAAAACTATAAAAGGTATAGTTTTGGTTAGATTTTTATTAACTAGAAATATTTTTTAAATTTTGGTACGAAAATGGGACTTTTTTCAAAAAACTTAAATTAGCGACCTCTGAACAGCATTTCACAACATTGTCGCCATAGAAAAGTTTAGTTGTTACACCCTTAGCTATCATTTGGAAGGTGAGCCCCCAGGTTTTCTGATAAAAGATCATTTTGGGGCACCCTAGTGATCACCCATCCGCGGCTTAGTTCCTGAGAATGACTACAGGGATCGAACCAAAAGCAACCAAAAGCAGCAAATAATGGCTTAAATAAGTTACCTACCTAGCCCTTTCCAAACGATAAGGTGACCCATTAACCTCGAGCTAGCCACGAGTAATTGGCATCCCACTTTTAGTAATATCGAAAAGTAAAATTTTATGTACAACAATATTGAATATCGGCTCCGTAAAGTGTCACACACGCCTGAGCCTAACAAATAAACGAACTGACTAAAAAAACAAAAAAAAAGTTTGTTACATTTACAATTATCTTATGCCTGGAACAGACATACAACGTACAGCGTTGTACTCCTTTAGTCTAGTACGTGTTTTTTAGTACTGGATTAAAGTATTTGACAGTTCGTACAACGCTGTACGTTGTATGTCTGTTTCAGGTATTATGCCTGGGACAGACATACAACGCTGACCGTTGTACGAACTGTCAAATACTTTAATCCAGTACCAAAAAACACGTACTAGACTAAAGGAGTACAACGCTGTACGTTGTATGTCTGTACCAGGCATTATTGCCGTTTCTCAACTTATTGTTCCAAAACCACTTCCTTACACAGATAAAAATGAAATCAATTTCATGCCAAAGTCAGCGTAAACAACAAAATTATGTGCGATGTTGAATACAATATCCATGATTTATGCTATATCTCGCTAATACTCATTTCATCGCATGAATTTATGCCAAATCTAACAATCGAATAACATACATTGCCAGTATCACAAGAATCTTAAAAGACATAAATTGATTATTGCTAACTGTACAGTTATTGATAAACAACTTTCGCCGCCAGATATCATGTTCACATTATGATGAAGATCGCTAGAGTCCAACAGATATCGGAAAATCGAAGAATAAATCACTCGTTGTAAAATGTGCTCAAATTCAACACAATTATGAAGTGATCCTACATTCCGTGTAAGCGTCTTACGTGCCCATGTTGCTACTTATGGGAAAATCAAACGAAAGTGAGTGGACGAGTGGCATTTGTGTTACCCGTTTACTCCGAACCTCGCGATGATCTTTACCACCTCGACTGGTCGCTGAAATCTCAGCCCATGTTATGGTGAGTATGATACGATTCAACCGTTATGTGACACTATACTGCGTCGCCAAACGAGCACAGTCCAATTGAACAGCAATTAGCTGTAAGAGTCTGATCACGTATTTGCCACATGTCTTGTGCAAATTCCAAATGATAAATATGACTGTGTCGTTGACCTATGGACTTGTGATCACATAAAAGTTTTTAAATGTTCCACAAGTCTTATTGCTTCCCAGGGCCCCATTAAACCGAACTTGAACACAATTTCTTTCAAAGTTCCGAAAAAAAAGTGAAGCCTCGAGCACCACGCATTAGGGGTAGCATTACTGTGGGAGGTTATTGGTGGTGGAGGTGAGCGCATTTTGCACTTCATTGTAGTGGCGCGTATAGGCGATGTTGTAATATTCAATGCAAGCTATTACCGTAATTGCTTATTTGACCATTTGGCTCGACCTTTGAGGAAATTGGATTTGCAATGAAAACGCATTTCGTCATCCACTTTTGGATGCAACGACATTGACAGTGCGGGTTGAGCCTCAGGGTTACCCCAGTATATTCCTTAAAATGTCAATAATAGCTTGTCATGATTCTTGAGATTCCTTTCCTATCTAGATCCAGTGGCTCTCGCTACCGGTCTTCAATTCCAGAGCCGCCAACCGGTTGAACCAGTAAAATACTAAATATCAAGGACATCCATTCAGTGCAGGCTCACTCTGTTTAATATTGTGCATTCTGACGTGCATCCTAAAGTTTAACCTGTAACCATAAATACTTGTATGTAGCGCCTTTTGACGACCAGACCTGCTGCACAAACTGCGGACGAGGCGAGTGCACATTACAAATGACCTTGGAAATAAAAGAGGCTCGTGAGAGCGATCAACGATCGAATCTTCTTTGGTGCGTCACTCTCCGTTTGAAGCAATCAGAGGAGAGGTGATCTGGTGAAACTCGAAGCCTATAATCGTAGGGTAGCTTGAATTGTAGTCTTCTCAAAAGAAGACAAAGTACTAACCTGAAGAAAAAGCGGCCTGGCTTGTGTTATGTGTACCCATGTGATCTTGATTTATGGAGTTGGGAGTTTTTTTTCGTTTCGTTACAGTTTCCCACAACAGTCGCAGTGCGATGCGTTCCATTTTATTTTTTTAATTTATGAGAAGAAATCTGACTTGTACGCAATTTGGTTGTTGGGCATGGAGTCTATTTTAACGATTTTAACAGAGCGACAGTGTTCATGTAGTAAAATAATAACTCAAGTTCACATGATCTTTCAAAGTTGAAGCTCGTTTTATGATGGTGTGACTAAAATGGTGCACTTGTGTGTGGGAACAGAGCAACATAGGTTGATTGGTGGCATTCACTTGCAAACGCATATTATTGCTTTCAACTTAAATGGCGTGAACTTCGTACGAGATGTGTCCCAGAGTGGGGTAAAAGTATCGATTTTCTCCACTTCACTATATAGATTAAAAACAATTCAGGCTGGAGCTGGTTTAGGTGGCAAACTCATACTGTGGCCTCCTAATAGAAATGATATATTTGATTCAAATATCAACAGACGTAAAGCTTAATCCACTTAGTATTTGGCCGCCCAAAATGAGACATTTCTTTGCGAAAAAGTACATAAAAAAGGAGGTTAAGGTTTCATTCTGCTGAGAATTTATAGAACTTCAAAGGAAATAACAAAGAAAAATTATTCATCAGCATTTCGGATGAATTCTCGGACTTTTCGCTTAACTCCACCCATCATATTTATTTTGCACAGTAGAGCAGTTAACTTTATCTGCCATATTTTTCCACCGCTTCTACAAATCAGATGGTTTTGCCACATTTCTTCTGTTTGTTTTTCGATATTGTCTAACATTTTTCGGTGGGATTTGGACAATTTGGTGGGTTGAAAGTTTTTTCAAAACCGTCAATGACCGCTCATGACATCCCAACTGTAACGGCAGCTCACTAACCCAGGTAACCAATAAAGGAAATTTGGACGTATTCAAGTGATCATACACGATATAAAGACTGGACTCGGAAAAAATGAGACACACAAAAATGATCACCAAAAATTCATTTAAAATCGGATACTTCTCAAATTATCAGGGATTAAATAACTATATATTAGCTATGTTTTGGCATAATTTATTTATTGAATTTCCTCGCCCAAGCTAGAATGCTCGTACATTTCTCTTAACATTGCTCATGAGATCATGGGCGAGGCTTTGTCCATCTTCCTTACACAATTTCTCCCAGTTTTTCTTCAAAGCTTCATCGGTTTTGAATGTTTTTCCGCTTTTCTTCAACTTCTTTTTCATTATCGCCCAAAACTTTTCGATCGGACGAAGTTCTGGTGTATTTCGCGGGTTCGCCTCCTTCGGGACCACATTAACGAACCAATCCATTACAGGCTTGGCGTAATGGCATGAAGCGAGATTCGGCCAGAACAGCGTGGGACCACGGTGAAAGCGGAGGAAGGGCAGCAAGCGCTTCTGCAAGCATTCCTCGCGATAGATCTGCCCGTTTATGGTGCCGGTTGTAACGAACGGCTTGCTGTACCGTCCGCACTCGCAGATCGCCTGCCACAACAGGTACTTCTTCGCGAATTTGTCCATCTTTCTCTTCCGGAACTTTTCCGGAACCTCCATGCGGGAAGTACCGACAAAAAACTCGAGGCCAGGGATTTGTTTGGTGTCCGCCTTGATATATGTCTCGTCGTCCATAACGAGACAGTCTGGCTTGACCAGCCACTCACGGTACAGCTTCCGCGCACACAATTTGGCCACCGTGTTTTGCTTGTCAGTCCGGTTTGGCGCCTTCCTGACCTTAAAAACACGTAGCCCAGCCCGCTTCATGGTCTGCTGGACGAACCACTTTGACGAATTGACCTTTTTGGCCACGTTTCGGGTGGAAAGGTTCGAGTTATTCTTAAAGTACGCGGGATACGGTGGAATGGTGGATTCCAAGCCTTTTGCCGATCCATCTGTGCGACTGACCAGGATTATCGATCACAGCGCCCAAGATTTGCTGACGTAGCTCTTCTTGTTTCGAATGCATCTTAATAACTACTTGAGAGATCGAAAAAAAAAATTGTAGACATAACACTCTAAACTAGTATTACCCAAAATTTCATTAATTTTTACCCACGCGATGAAAAGTTACACTCAAAACAAAGTGTGGCATTTTTTCCGAGTCCAATCTTTATAACAAGTGATTACATTTCACCGTTTCGAACGAACTGTCACACTTTACTTGTGATTGATGCCATCATGATCTGCATAGTCGCTGGTGACACTGTACCGGCGAACTTATTCCACTTTAAACGCATTTGTTGAGAATTTGTCACTTCTTTACCCCATCCTCGAAGTTTTCGCTTGACAATTACCCAATATCGGTACCCCGATCGGTCTGAACTCAGGCCAAAACATAACGTTGTTCTTGTGTTGCCGAATTAAGGGTAAAATCCGCTTTTTCAGACACTCTTTAATGTAAACCTTCGACGTCATTGTGTGAGATGTGATGAAAACTTTGTTTTTAAGGCCCCAACTGCAGATTTCTTGCCAAATCATTAGTTTCCGAGCAAACTTATCAGCAAAATCAAATTTTTACCTTTAAGGGACATCCTCACGACAAGTTGCCAGGTAAAATTTTCGTCCGGGGATTTGTTTATAATCAATTTTAACATATGTCTCGTCATCCATTCAAATACAGCCATCAAATCTCGTCAAAACTCGTTCGTATAGTAATCGTGCTCGCTTTTTGGCCACTAAATTTTGTTTCAGGGAGCGATTCGGATGTTTACTGGCACAAAAAGACTTTTATTCTTCTCTCGAAAGGATGTTACGCACGGTGGAAAAGTTGGAATCGTATTATATTGCCAAATCACGTATGGATTGCCTGGGTTGCCTTTCACGTACCTCGACACCTTTCTCCTCAGCTCTTTGTCCCTAGTGCCACTTTTATGATAGATGCGCTATGCTCTATCCACACTCAGAGTAGCCTTGTAACGTTTGACGTTGACTTTGGGAATTTTAACACTTTTGCTATTTTTGAGGCAGACCACGAAGGCTTCTCCAGAAGTTTGTGCACAATTATTTTCTTTTCTCAAGTTCCATGATCAGTAATATCGAGATGCGTCGATCAATCGAGAAAAACTTTTCACCAATTTCTTCGTCAATGAAATATCAACAAATGCCTGTCAAACGTTTTTTTTTTTTCAACCAACGGAGACACGGTGGTGTATTAAACCGTGCGTCCAGATTTACTTTGAATCGAGGCGATTGAAGAGTGTCTTCTTGGAGATTATTGCGTGAAGAAACGTATCAGTAACTGTATACGTTCATGGTGACATGCAGTGTCTCCAACGAATTGTTCCTCATCGTAGTTTCATCCACAAGGTGTGCAAACGTCAAAGCTAATTTTGTAGAAGACTCCATGATTCGGAAACGTAACCCGTACCCCTCAATCGACTCATGATGCGTTCCCTCGAGCGGATATTTAAGTTTCAGAAACAAAAAAAAAACAATCACAGGGTGCCAAATCTGGTGAAAGCTCCATCACAATCAAAATGGAATGTGACAGTGCATTATCGTCGTGAAAAATCCATGAGCTTTCTGCCCACAAAGCCAGCCGTTCACGACGAGTTGCTTCGCGTAGACGTTTCTTAACGGCTAAGAAAAGATTGTACTCGAAAAAAATGCAACGGACAAAAATGATGTTAGATTCGTTGAACTGCACTGTACGGCGTAGAGAACATTTTCGCCACATCACGCAAGGAGATCCCAGGATTGTTCCGAAGTACTCTTAGGACTTTCACTCGTATTGTCTTGCCGTTCAGCTTCTTCGGATATTTTGTTATGTGCGATCACACATTAAGGATTGTTCGCGACAAATTCTGGATAGACTAAATTCGGAAATATTTTTTTGTTAGTTCAATCCAAGATGCATTTTTTATTCATTTCAATGGGCATTATTAGTCATCTTAAAACTGATTACAATTACTAAATTAGGTTGCATGGAGAAACTACGAACTTTTGAGTTTACTCCTACGATTAGGATCTGTGCAGACTTCTCTGCAACCGATTTAGCTTCCGATTTGTTCAAGATTTTCGAAATTTCTTATAGTTGTAGCTTGTTGTTTATATTGAGAGAGTTCTCTCTTCATGAAAGCCCAATGCCGCTTGATAGGTCGCAACTCCATTGGTTTTATACCATTCCAATACATCTTTGGCGTAGTGACAAAATGCCAAATCAGGCCAGAATAGCGAGGGAGCGTCATACCTTGCTGGTGCTTGGAAGTGCGTTGGGGACATTTTTCGAGTAATTCATGATTAGGACCTAAAAGCCAATTGTAAACAATGACTTTGAACGTTGAACTCCCCTACTATATCCAGCTACTCCATAGGGTAGAACTAACATTCTTCTTCCAGATGCTGCTTTTATTTCACGAAAGTGATTTAAGATTCAAGAGAAATCGACATTTAAAGTCTTTGTTTACAAATGGCTTTTAGGCCCTTAACATGAATTACTCGAGATTTTTATTTTTCTAGCCACAGTACGTACCGAAAGATCTGGTCTCTTCTGCAATATTTGCTTCACCTTCGCGCCTTCTGGTGGTTCCTGGGATCCATTTTTGTTGCGCTCCCAGCCTTCCAAACGTATATCGAAAGATATAAGAACGTTTCTTATTGACAGATCCGGATTTTCATTGCGACCACACGCAATTGCTTTTCGCACTTGCTCTTCTTTCGACGCCATCTTCGAGCTTGTAGTGCCACCAAAAATTAATTTTACACAACGAACAGACAAACATCAGTCTGCGAATCAGCGAAATATTTCACGCGTTGATGAAGTATTTCCAGTGATATATGTATTTAGGGGTGTCCAGATTTTGTCGCGAGTAAGCCTTAGACACACGATGTTTTACCGAGATGTATGCCAACAGCTCAGCGATTTACTTTACCGTACTCGGCGAAATAATCTAAGTTGAAATGTGAGGCTCATTCAATGATCATTTTTCGAAAACTTCTGTCAAAGCTATATATTGAATTGAATTATATATGCGTCCTTGGTTTTATTCAACGAAACTGCGCCGAGCTTCGTGATGAGTACGCNTGAAGTATTTTCAGTGATATATGTATTTAGGGGTGTCCAGATTTTGTCGCGAGTAAGCCTTAGACACACGATGTTTTACCGAGATGTATGCCAACAGCTCAGCGATTTACTTTACCGTACTCGGCGAAATAATCTAAGTTGAAATGTGAGGCTCATTCAATGATCATTTTTCGAAAACTTCTGTCAAAGCTATATATTGAATTGAATTATATATGCGTCCTTGGTTTTATTCAACGAAACTGCGCCGAGTTTCGTGATGAGTACGCCCTGAAAGTGCTGATCACTGATGCGCAGTATTATTGAATACTCGTTAGATTTCGTTGCTTCGATACATTTGTTTTGAGATAGCTTTATAGTATTATGTTGGCTCGAAAAGTCACCGTCATCACTGAATTAATTTATCTCGAATCGGGTGCAACAATCCTGGAGCTGGCTAATGGTTATCAGTGGAATTATATTCGATCGAAAAGTTACCCGGCCAATGTGATTTCGAGTGGCGCGTCTCCGGCAGACTCCGGTACTCTGGTGGAGAGGTTCACCACATCTACAGCAGTTGGAGCTGGAAGATGTACATGAAGAGGTTTCCGACATACCGGAACTAAATACGGCGAGTGTTCTAGCAACTGTGACGGTACAGGAATCAAACTGGACCGCGTAAGTGTCTACTGTAAACTGCCGCGAGCTTGGGCATATGTCTTGAGGTTCATCGGCTACGTGGTGCATAAAAGCGTGATGTCACAAGTATCTGCGCCAATGAAGTAGCCAATCCCGAACGAGCAATATTATTGGTGCTTCAAAAGGAAGTGTTCGATAATTTTCTGAAGGAGGTAAAGGCCGAATCAACGAAAAGGCATAGTCTTTCTAACATGGCACCGTTCAATGGACAGGACGGACTCATCAGAGTGAGTGGTCGACTGAAATACTCGATGATATCACTTCAACCTAGCGAAAATTGCATGGACACTAACTCACAGCGGCTTCCTCAGTCTAGACCATGAGCGCTCTTCTTTTAACGCAGGGGCAAATCAGCTTCTGGACAGCTACAGCACCGCAACTCTATCCCAAGTTAATGACGTGCTTTGTCAGTGGCCAAGATACCGCTCCTGTCATCTCTGCGGCCCCCGTGCCTCTAGTTAAGGATGTTTCTCACCACCCTTCTCTTCTAGTTGCCGTCGAAGATTTTGTTGCTCAAGACTTCGTTGACACCCCTGTTTCTGTATCATATGACTTCCGTAGAGCTGATTATCGCAGTGTTGGTGAGGTACTGTCTAATTTAGATTGGCAGCGCATTTTTGACCCAACCGACGTCAATATCGCCGCTCAATCTTGTTCCCACGTCGTGGCTAATGTAGTTGACAAGCACGTCGCCAAAAGGATCGTTCAGACTGAATCTCGGGTCCCTTGGATGACTCTAAAGGTCTTCGTGCGCTTAGAAGAAGCAAAAGAGCGGCTCTCAAAAAATTCACGAAATACCGCACACTGTCGCTTAAACGCCATTATAGCTGACTGAACTACGAATGCAAACGACTAAGTCGTGTGCTTTTCCAACACCATCTGAGTGTGGTTCGACGGCGATTTAAATCCGACGGCGATTTAAAACCGAAATCATTTTGGAACTAACACATCGGTCAATAAGTCCCGGGTAGGAAACGATATTTTTTTTGCCAAAATTCATTTTTATTCATCAATATAATCTCCTTTTAGAGTGATACAAGCATTCCAACGTTTCTCTAGCTTTTCGATACCACCGTTGTAGCACAATTTATCGAGACCTTCAAAATATGCTTCAGTTTAACCAATCACTTCCTCATTTGAGCCAAATCTCGTTCCACGGAGCATGTTTTTGAGTTCTGCGAAGAGCCAGTATTCGCCAGTAGTCAAGATCTGGAGAATACGGTGGGTGCGGTAGCAATTCGAAACCCAATTCGACCATTTTTGCGGCTGTTTTTTATTGACTTGTGGCACGGTGCACAAGCGATCCAAAAAACCGATATAATAGTCGCTGCTGAATGTTTTTGCAATCAACACAAGAAATTACATTGAATACATCGTTTTTAAGAATCACAAAGGTAGCCCCGCTTAAACCACCGTAACACCACCGTATGTTAATCAACAACGCAAGGAAGAAGGCTTACAATCATCTATGGTCTTCAATAACGAAACCGCTGGCACTGTTCAGGAAATTTACGATCTGTTCTCGGCAAAAATTGCTGGTGTGTTTGAAGACGAGCGACTTCCCGTTCATTCCATTATTGCTGCCACGAAAAATATTCCCTTGGCAAATCAAACACTGAGCCTCGTTTTGGAGGAGGATTTTGAACCGATCGATCTCGAACGCTGCATCACTTCTTAAAACATCGTTCAAGCCGCTCGATCCTGATTGTGTTCCATCCGTTTTTCTTAAACAACATATGTCCTATCATCTGGACCCACTTCATCAGATATTCGACCTGTCCCTTTCTAGCGGCATATTTCCTTTTTGCTGGAAAACGACAGACATGTTTCGGTATTTGAAAAAGGAAGCAAGCGGGACTTGAATAACTATAGATGAATCACATCGTTAAGCGCCGTATCGGAGTAATTTGAACTGGTCGTAAGGAACTCTCTTCTTGCACATTGTAAGCAGTTTTGGAGTGCCGATCAGCA
This sequence comes from Aedes japonicus, assembly GCA_034211315.2. Lineage (NCBI taxonomy): Eukaryota > Metazoa > Arthropoda > Insecta > Diptera > Culicidae > Aedes > Aedes japonicus. Next base: position 302,968 of record JASCZW010001586.1, on the reverse strand, counting down.
CGGGTTTTCAACTAGGCGTTCCATAACAACAAACCTACTGTGCCTAACGGCATACATCACTGATAGTATGATTGCTCGATGCCAAACGGGCGTGATCTACACAGATTTAAAAAGCTGAACCACGATATTGCGATCAGTAAACTTGACAGGCTAGGAGTTGGCGGTAATCGGTAAGAATACTCTTAAGATCTCCGTTCATATCTTACAGGGCGTCAACTGACAGTTGCTTTAGGCGAAACTCGATCAACAAGTGTTTACTTCACATCCGGGATACCACAGGGCAGCCATCTGGGACCGTTGATATTTCTTCTTTACTTCAACGACGTACATCTTATTATCAGAGGATTACGACTGTCGTTTGCCGACGACCTGAAAATTTTTCTGCGTATCTGCTCAACAGCCAACTGCCGCTTCCTCTAAGAACAGATTGATGCCTTTGCTGATTTGTGTACACTAAATCGATTGGTGGTCAACCCGGCTAAGTGCTCATAACATTTTCATGGCTGAAACAACCAATTGTTTTCATCTACGACCTTTTCTCGGCACGACCATCGAACGAATGCAGTGCGTTAAAGATCTACACGCTTAGATTTTTTTACAGTATACTGTATTTTTTTACCGAATATGAAACAGCTGAACATTCGGTAATCGATTCGGTAGTTTTAAAGTTTTACAATTCGTTCAGTAAATTTGACTTCGCTACTAAGCTGTCAAAATTTACCGAAATATTCTGTAAATTTTGCTGAACGATTGGTAACGCGAGCTGTCACATTTTTAGCGAAAATTTTGTTAACATTTTACAGTTGCTCAGTTAAATTTACAGGTTCGTTTGTAAACAGGGTTTTATTGATTTTCTTTCTTGATTTCATCTCCTGTTCATTGTTTTTTAGTTAGATCATTTATTTGTATGTTAATAAGAAAAATAGGATAATCAGCTAAACAACAATTGGTTACCATTTTGATTTTAATGGAAGAGTTCATGATACCCGGTGACAATTTTGTCCTGAAGCATTCCGAAATGTTCACTGAAATAAGCAGCATTTGGAAAAATGAGTAGAAAGACAAAATATCAACACACATTTTTCAACGATGTGTGAAATATCTTTCGAATTCCCCACCAAACGCTGCTGCAATCGGATGATCCTTGGGAAAAGTTGCTGTCCATTCCTTCTTTTGGCTGCACCGTGAAACTAAACCGAGCTGAAAAACATTCAACATTAAATGGCGGGAAAAGGCCGCGTTTGACAGCAACGAATAAATTTACAATCTGTTCGGTACTTTTTTTACAGTTTATTTTGAAAAAGAATAAATTTACAGTACATTCGTAATTATGTTTACAGTGTTGGCGTACTGAAGCAATTTACAGTTTCGATCGGTAGTTTTTCTACAGTTTAACGGCAGTTTTCTATAAATTACAGAAATCCAGTATTTTTGATTGCTGGAATTTTGTAAAATGTCATTTTTTACAATACGTTCGGTGAAATTTCGGTTTTACAGACCGAGTTCAGCAAAAAATAAGTACCGAACATAATTTTGGAAATTTGGTGTGTACAAGGAAGAACCGACTGCGATACAATCCTGCAAAAATTCAACATCAATGTTCAACCAAGGCCAATGCGCAACAACTTAATGCTGAGGCTTCCTTTTCGCCGCACCAACTATGGGTTGAGTAGCGCTATCCACGAGTTGCAGCGAATGCTCAAATGCTTTTTGACTTCCATCTGACGCGGAATGTACTTCGTCGGAGATTTTTCACCGTTTTTGGAGCAATTACCGCACTTAAGATAAGTGTATATTTTTATTATTTTTTTGTCATGGCATGACTAAGATATTATGTAATCGTTTTTCTATGTAATGTTAATTTTTTTTTACTAACATTATTACGACCTGAACTTGGTCTGTTGATGCCTAACTGCAAATAAACAAACAAATATCATACGACGGGAAGCACCAAGTGCTGCTGCCGGAGAAGCATCATGTCACTGAAGCGTTGATCCAGATTCTGCTCGTTGAAGGGAATCACTTGACGCCCTATTCCGCCACGAAGTCACCACTCTGCTGGTGGGATCTGGTAAGCACGAATCAAGTCTCTGAAATACCACATGAAGCGAGTCGTTGGTGAAACCAGTCTGACAACAGAGGAGATGAACACGTTTCTAGCTCAAACGGACGCGATACTCAACTCGCGACACTTATTCGCGATGTCGGAGAACCCAAATGATATGTCGGTTCTTACTCCGTCACACTTTCTGATTGGCAGGACAGCAGTACCCTTACCGGAACCATCATACGAAGACGAAAAGGTCGGACGCTTAAATAGATGGCAGTATATCCAGCTGATGCAGCAACACTTCTGGCGTAGGTGGTCTACATAGTATCTACACCATCTCCAAAGTCGTCAGAAATGGCACGATGGTGTGAAGCAGTTTAAACAGCGATGATGCTGTTGGTCGACGAGAACCTGCCTCCTCAGCAGTGGCGGCGAGGTAGTATATTAGCAACACATCCTGGCCACGACGGGACCGTTCGTGTGGTCACAGTCTGGACGGCGACGAGCAGGTGGTGACAAAAATCGCTTTGTTACCTTCTGTTGAGCCAGAGGCCTCAACGGGGTAGAATGAATAGTTGCAAAATGAAAAACGTTTGAAACTAATTTTAAACGATTTAATTAGCTATAAATTCTACTGGCAGCACTGTAACGAATTCACAGACATTAATAAAGTAATCATTGTGCACGACGGACGTACGACAATTCATCTCTCGCAATTTCTATCACATTCCAAGTCGCGTGTGAACCACATTGAGCTATCGTGGAACATATATTTTCCGCATCACAGCATGAAGTTTATTCCTCACTCGGATTTAAATCCTATGCAGTGGAGGTATAGAGGCGGCAGCTTCCTTCGCATTACCATTTAAGTGTCTGTAAATCTCTTGTTAAAAAAGTATAATAAAGTTTCATTATGAAAACCAAAAATTATGGCCACCCATATTCAAAATTCAAAAATAAAGCTTATGTGCATTATGGCAACCGCTTATATAGCTAAGTTCTTTGTGGAGTGTCATACTAAATTATCCGAGAAATTACCCACAAAAAAAAAGGACAGTCGAACTGTTACAGACCACAATATTATTTTGATTTTACAACTTAGACATTAATACCTCCAATATTATGCAAAATTACCCTTCTATATCCACTTCGCCCTTCATGCCAAACGGTGTTATGCCATTGGCTTTGTGCCATTGCATTGTAGCGGCGCATTTGACGACTGAACTATGGGATGACCCAAACTCAAGTTACTAGAGTATTCAAAGAAGACGCAAATTTGAAACAATGTTAAGGATTGTGATATTAATGCAGAAACAGTTCCTTCGGCGCATATACAGTGAAGGGATAATTACTTTATTCCACGCATTTTGTTTCAATCATTCAAATTATCCACAGATGTTTTCCTCCGACTAGCATTCAGAATCATCAAGGTTGGCTTAGCACTAACAATGCGAAGAGAAAATCGATCTGAACGAACAGTTCGTCGCAATTTGGCCCTCATGCTTCTGAATGATGCTAGCTCGACACTTACTGTAACAAACCCAAAAATCTCACAAACGATTTTCTTCTATCAAATGTCAGCATTGAACTGAACACAAGAGGCAAGTTATCCACGGCCCACACAGAAACAATGCAGTGCGTACAAACGATTTCAATTAAGACGCATCATCGCCTTCACGTTGACGCCACCTGATCACGAATGCAGTTTCTCCATCGGAGACGTCGCATCATCTGCTAGCAACAGGATTGAGTAGCCCGCAGAAGAAATGCTTAATTGAAAAAGTTTTTTTCCTAGCTTGTAGCAATACACAGCCGAGTGGTTGTTTTCTCTGCAGATTGTATGTGCCTCTTGATGTAGTTCACACTGTATAAATCCAACTCTTTATTGTTGTTATTATATCTTATTTCTCTCTGAAAATGCCAGATTATTAAAAACGCTGGCATGTAAGTCAGTTTTTTTTTCTCGTTTGCTTCTTGGCGTCAAGTTGCTTATGGGAAACAATATTTATAATAATAAAATGGTTGCAAGCGAAAATTAAAGCAAAACTTTTGCAATAAAACTTTGAAGATTGAAGTGAATGAACACCAGCACAATAATAATGTATGTTCGTTCGCAGGTCTAAGTGGCTATAAGCAGCTTCTTCTACCGCCAATTCTGGCCGCGCTCATTGTGAGCTGTCTTTCTCAAGTTGTTTTGATTTGAAATTAATGAACCCTTCTCCACTGCATTTATAATACACACGCGCTGTTTGGTGCTGTTGATCTTTTTTGTGTCTTCGAGGACCCTAAATTTAATTTTTACGATGCAGAGACCCATTGTAGTATGGATTTTTGTTGTTGTTTACCTATTTGTAAAATTGGTTTCCATAATTGAAATACCTCACGTAAATTTGATAATAAAATTAAAATTCGCGGCGATGATACTTATCCGGGTCAAAGTATGAGGTAACGACGACTCGGTCGCTGAACTTGCGACCGGTAAGTGCCTGCTGGGCTTTTTGACAGTCGACAATCGAATTGAATTCGACAAAGACCTTGCCACAACCCGGCACGTCGACACCCTCGATCGGTCGAGGAATCTCCAAGCTCCGGACGACACCGTACTTGTTGCACTCTTCCTTAATATCCTCGAGAATATCTTCGTATTCCTCTTCGTCTTTCAGCTCGTCCGGTGTGACCATGTTCAGCAGACAGAGAACCTCCGTCGGTGGACCCGATGAGCCGACCAGCGAGAGACCCGGCACCTGGGATACGAGATAAAATATAGTATAATTGAGTTAACGAGGGGCAATGGGTACTCTTGGCTATACATACCTGGATCTGCACCGGTGCAACGGCGGCTACGTTTGCGTTCTTAGCTCCAACGCTAGCTCTTTGTACAATCAGCTTTTTATCGCCAAGTTGCATACCATTCAATCCAGCAATTGCCTATAAATACGGTAACAGTCAGTCGCGTGCTCGATTGGGTTGGGAAAAGGAAGGCAAAATTTACCTGATCGGTGATGGTATACTCTACATACTCAGCGAAAGCGTATCCCTTGCTCAGGCCTGTTGCAGCGTCCTTGACTAAGTTGAATGCCTTGAGCTGTCCGAAGGAAAGCAGCAGTTCCTTAACCTGTTAGAAAAAAGTATGCAGCAATGTTCGATTGCGCACGGCGGAGAGAATATAGAAAGGTAAACGTAGAAAAAGAGGTATTAGAAAGGGCTTCATCCTTCTGGGCTTACAAAATTCAGAGATTAGGAATCCTATCAGAACCCTATATAGTGCACTCTTTAGCGACTCCCATCTGTGGTAAGAATTCATTTATACGAAGTAGAGAGTAGACGCGCCAGGTATGTTATGCCCTTACAAAATACATGACAATGAGTGGAGATGGGTTCGAAACCGGAGATGGGCATTTTAAGCGTGACGTACTAGAGCACGTTCGCTTCACACAGAACAGTTGTTTCCGAAATGATGCGTTGAGCAGATTGCGAGAATAGGAAATATGAATCGAACAGAGATTTAAAAAATGTACAAACTCAAACGATTTTTCAATACACGTTTATGGTTATGTGTCAAGTGACGTCGACTGTCGGAATAACCCCAATAGTTGTGAATGTTTTGAACAAAATTATCTAGTCAATTTTCATTCGTTTGAGACTCGTGGTAACGAAATGAGAGCTCGTGATAAGTCTACTTTTGCAACATTTTATACCGGGTACTGTTTTAAAGAATTTTTTTATTTTATTTTATTTTATTGACGCATAAGGGTGCGAGGCGCCAGGTCACCAGCTTGAGTACAAACACTCAAACCTTACATAATACATCAGGGGATAGTTGAATGGGCTACGCAACGTTTCTTCCCATTGGAGATTTGAATTTTGCGGGATACACTATTAGTGCACACTAGAAGTGTACAATGATATTGCATCACTACCCACAGGATTGGGGAGGTGGGATAATTGATGGTATGTAAGGCTGTAGGGAGAAGAGTATACATCAGTCATTTGCAAATATAATCTATTACCTTGTGATTAATTTACAACGATATCTTCCAAAATACCTGTTTTGCTTGATATTACAATAATCCAGAGCTTGCTCTCACGTTTCAAAATGAGATTTTGCTTCTTGTTTCGCGAGTTTGTCTTGAAGTTTGTTTTGAGTTCTTCAGCAATACTTCTTTTCGATGTCAAGGTAAATCGTCCATTGTCGATGCGCACCTTAAAATCTTTTGATATATTGAGAGGGATAATTAATATATTACTTATCTTTAATTTTAACTTGCGTCTGTTGACTAGTTCACTCAATCCGTGGAATGTTTCGTTAGAACCAGACAGAATTTTTCATTATGTTTCGGGGGCTTTGTCTTCATTTTTATTTGAAATTCTTCAACAGGACTTCCTTTTGATGACAAAGTATATCGTCAATTGCCGATGCGCACTGTAAGAGCTCCGTTTTTCTTTAAAACTGAGAATGAAGTAAGCAAAATCGCCTCTTGGTAGAAAGCTTTGATACAAGCATAGCATCTTGGGTTACCATTTCCATTTTCATCTCATCTTTTAGCAATTCGCGCAACTTGAAAACGAAAGATCAACGCGTAACCATTGGATTTCTAACTTTTTATTCAAATTTAATGTTATTTATTTTTGGAAGTTGAAAGTAGCTTAAAAACAAAAGAAATAAATAAATTCATACATCAAACTCCTATAATTCCGAATACTCTGAATAATGGATCATGAGATGAATAATGGAACAGACTCCCCTATGTGGTAATGCTTTCCAAAAGTGCGCTAGGTTGTGATAATAAATTTTGCAGGCTTTTCAACTGCGTTTATATGATCAAGTGCAACATTCTAACTATTCGCAAATCCTGTACTTGACCATCGATCACTATCTCAGTATAATAATGTTTGTCGATAGGAAATACTGGCGGAATTTCAGACGCACTTTTGGGCTGCATTATCACTGATCTGGCAACACTACTACTAGTGTGCTTCTTTCCAAAATGGTAAAGAACCAGACCAGCCCTGGGACCTGGTAGTTGAAGTTAAACTACCTCAAGGTTTTGCCAGAGCCCAGGGTATACCGTGTACTGTTTTAAAAAAATTGAAATCAATTGATTCATCTTTCGCACCATCAAACGCTACAAAGAATCTGCAAATTCGAGGTCTTCGACTCCTTATGTGTAACATCTACCTTTTCAAAATAAATACCTAAAAGAAAAATTTGTTTAGCCTGCCACCCCGTTTTCAGATCATCGGCGATGAAATCGTAATGCTAGACAAATTCGTGTGCTTATTTAATTTAATTTAGTAACCGCCGATAACGACACTAGCAGAGAGATAAAACAGACACGTTATGGCTGATAATCGTATCTACTTTGGGCTCCGAAGGACCCTTGGGTAGAATAAAAGTTGACCATCAAGTTAGTAAACATTCAGCCTTATTCTGCGTTACGGGTGAGTCGACACGACTCGCTCTCACATGCGAGGTGACAATTTTCGCCTCGGGTGAGGTGACTCTCTGTTCAAATCAAATGGAGAGTCACCTCACACGAGGCGACAATTGTCACCCGACCAAAAGGAAACAACCAAATTATTTCAAGGTTTGTTTTTCAGTTACGCTGTTTTTATAACAGAGGTTGTTAGAATTTAGATCGCGGATGTTGTTAAAATAACAAAAATTGTAACAACAAATCATCAAGATGTAACAAAATTATAGCAAACTATGATATAGATTTAACATCAATAAAACAAATTTTGTAACCGTTTTATTGAGATGTTGTAAAATCATATCAGCTAGTGTAAGAATTAATTTATTTCTTTACGCAAATTGTGCCTCGTGCGGCATTATATCTCAATTTGTTATAAGTATGTTATACAATTATCTAGAAGAAAACATCTTTAACAAATTTATATCATAATCAGTTAGTCGTAAAAAGGTTTGTAATAATTTTATTATTTTTATGTTATGCCCTTCTGGTCGGGCACCTCGTATGTGAGAGCGAGTCGTGTCGACTCACCCGCCACGCAGAATAAGGCTGATTGCTTCGACCGATAATACTCTACAGCCACGAAACATGGCCTAAGCTCGCGGAGGACCAATGTGCCCTTACTGTCTTAGCATGCGATCTACGGTGGAGTGCATATTGAAAACATAACGTGGGGAAGGTGAGAATAAACCAGGACTGAGGCACATCGTAAAGATGTCGAACGACAGCCGGTGAAAATTGTTCTCCGATACGAACCGATTAGCGCAAGTAGAATTGGTACGCAAAGAGCTAAATGGATCGATCTAGTGGAAGGTAACCTACGAACTCTCCGCAGAATAGGTGGCTGCCGTATAATTTGGAGACAATTTCTGAGTGCACCCAAAGACACTCATGAACCGTATAATTTGAAGACCATTTCTGAGTACAGCCAAAGCCGTTCCTACTGCACCCACCCAACATCGAGGCATCGTCTTACTGTAAATTACTGTTCTCAGGGTTATACTGAACTGACTACAGGAGATCGACGTGACTCTTCGGCGGCCGAAGGCAGGATTTCGTACCGCAAGATCCGGTGTAGTACAGGTCAACGAATTCCGAACTTATCCGGATAGTCACCGATGTAAAGTTTGGAAAAGAAATTCGACAACCAACTCAGCAGGTACTTGGGCATGCAACGTTAAGCGTGACGAAAAGCGGTGCTACGTTGCAAGTATTCGTTTGTGTTGCTAGGCAGGTTTCCAAGTATGCGTAGATTTTAATGGATCCAGAATATTGCAAACAGGACGACAGAAATTAACATCTAGTATCAAAACCTGTTGGGGCAAAAACTTCACGTTTTGATCACTTTCAATCAGTGTTGCTGCCGCTCATTTAAACACAGTTAGACTTAACAATAAAGATCGATAAAAATGCAACACTTTCTTTTGTGTTCATGGGTAAAAATTGTGGAAAATTTGGTGTTGTTTGCATGTGCAAACATCACAATCTGGCAACACGTCACAATCTGTCAAGGGGTTACGTCGATGTCTACCAAGCCAGAAGTGCTCCAACGAAAAAATATGGGTGCGGTCGTGGAAAATCTAGGCCAATCTCACAGAAAATTTAGGAATCGACAATCTGGTCGTGTTTCATGTGGTAAAATCGTTCAAGGACACCCAGACAACCCAGCGGCGAGCTGGCAGCGGAAGAAAAGCGAAGACGACCGACCCCATGAACGCAAGGAAGGTGAGAGATTACTTCCAACGCAATCCGTACCATTCGATTCGGAACGTGGCCAAAAAGGTCAATTCTTCCGTATGCTTTGTCCAACAGACAATGAAGCGGGCTGGATTTCATGTCTTCAAGGAAAGGAAGGCGCCTAGCCGTATCGATAAAAAGAATACGTACCACAACGTAAACAGAGACGTACATTAAAGCAGACTCCCAGGCTGTAGAAAAGGTCTTCAAAAACGACAAGGATTTGAAGAAAGAGTGAATGTAAATGTGTAAGAAATTTAATTTGAGGGGTAGCGTTAAGTCCAACGGGCATTTAGCCAAGGAGAGAACATTGAGTAAACTAACTTTGCCTAAGGAACTAAGGGAGTTCGTCGATCAATGTATTGCACTAATTTTCATATTGATGGTGAGAGAGACTTCCATTCCTCTTCAAACCACCTTAAGATTCGCAGTAAGATTTACGGCAAACTGAAAAAACGAACGCTCTCCCGTCATAGATATGATTGGCATTTCAGGCTTATTAGGTATCACAATCAGCTTATTTTCTGCTCTCAAATTAGTGTTCTAAAAAAACCTAGACCAGGATGGAATTTGAATCCAGCCACTCCCACCGATCTTGTATCAAAGTTACGAACCGACTGAGCTAAGGAAGAACCCATGTTGCTTAGCTACGCTAAATTAACAGACAAAGGCAAACAGGACAACACCGTATGAACATATTTTAAGATACAAGAATCATCGCAACGGTTCACGTAATGAAACGACCGTGCTTCGGAAACACCGTTTTTTCCGGTTTGCCCACAACTGGCGCGTCTACCCTTCTTTTTAGTTCAGCAAACCTAACCTCACCCATACTTACCAGCTAAAGAGTGCACAGCAAAACCGACCAACGCTCCCTAATCTGAAATGCCCTAACTTCTAAGGTTCCTGATCTACAAAACCCCACTCGGTGCCCCTCTGAAAAGTCCTCAACTGTGACCCTAGCTACCAAACATTATCCTGTAACATTGCCGACGAAATAGAACGATCTTTACTTGAGCAGACAGCTGCAAAGAAGGTATGTGTATCATTCGTTAGATTGAACTTGCCTTGCTCTTGCTTTCTTCTTTCTCTCTCTTTTCTCTCTCTCGGTGACTCAAGTGGTCTCAAGTATTTAAAATATTGTCATATTTTTTTGTTTGCTCTAAAAGCATTCTTACATTGATATTCGCATTGTTTTCATACATGACCAAATTGGCCCTAAATCATAAGTGTAGTGCCTTACAGCCGGACAGTGACCGAGACCAAGCAGCCAGCCCAAACCGACCAAAGCATCTACAAACGTTGACATGAAAAACGGAAAAAGAAGAAAAAACTGTATCAGTATCGTTTTGTGGTAGATGAGGCTGAAAATCGATATTTTTATTTTGCTGTAAAAACGAATTGCCTGCAAAAAGAGAAAATCGAGAAGCCCACTTGGGATGCCTGATCTTCGATGGAGAACTGAAACAAAACATAAAAGATAGGTAGGCTCTTCCTGTCCCGTGTGTTCACCCTGAAAAGAGGACGACGGTTGTACTTGCGCGGAAAAGTTAACGCTTGATTCGCTAGCTGAAACTGGAATCGGAATCGGTAAAATGTCCTGCAATAATAGCAATGGTAGGCAACATAGGAGCACTCCGCGGCAAAGTACGGAAGTGCTCGACCTGTAGAAATAAAAACACGTCTGTCTGCACTTTGCGGTATTGGTTGGATGCGGCGCAACTGTGTAGACGGAGATTGCTAGAATCAAAAGCTCGGCTAAAAAACAAATTCGATAAAAACGCTTGCTAGATTCTAAACGCGGGAATGTTTGCTGTAAGAAAATGACGAACTTTGAGGTACAGGAAGCGGCGGCGCAGTGTTGGTTGGAGAGATGTCAAAGAAAGGGAAGCTACGGAAATCCTGAATACTCTATAACAATTGCGCGCTTAGAAAACATCTCACATCAATTAAAAAGCTTTGCACTCTTAAGCTCTTCTAAATTTGAAAAATCCGCCTCTTTTGCTAATTTTCAATTCTCAAACACGGACATCACTTGCGAGTATATGCATCTATCTAACTGTATCTATTCCTCCAGCACTGATCAGAGCTTAGAGCAGTATTACCAGGTCAATTTCTTCCGGAAACACTGTGTGCTCTAAATGCAGTGCAATCCTGTATTACTTACAAAAAATCCGAGGCTAAAGCAGAAACGACCACAACCACCTGTGGTCATTTTTTCATTTGTTCCAAGATTTTAATAAAATGGCAAAATGCCTGTTCATAGAGGATCTCCCCTCGAGTTTTCATTAGTTACTTCTGACCTTCCTTGAGATATCTTGACCATTTTATCCACAGTTTGAGTAACTTAAAATCCGTCCCTCGAACGTTTCAGTTTTCTTTTCAGAACTACTTAGAACATGAACTTCGAAATCAACTCACTTTTTACCAATTATTTCTAAATCAAAAATACAATACAACTAAGAAATTCTTATTCAATTCACCAATCTGAGCTGGACCATCTTTAAATAATAGCAATCGGCAGAAGCATTTCAAATCAAGATGAGATCTCTAAAACATATCTCATATATCTTCAACGACTATTTATCTTCATCACTGAAACAAATCTGGGAATAATCGATTCCATCTACTTTTAGTAATAAGCCACCTGAAAAACTAAAATAACCCAAATAAGGAATACATACTGGCCTTGCTAACTTGCTAATTTACACCAGAATGAGGTTAGAAAAAAGTCAAAAGACTCTCAAGATATCTAAACCCGAATTTTTGCATGTCTCTTTCCGAAATACTCTTAGGTACTTCTTAAATAATGAAATGTGTGTCTTCACGTTACACCAAGTTCAGTCTCAATTCGTTAATTTTTAGAATCAAATACTCATTCAAAAAATACCATTAAATGAAGACAATATTTGATCTTGAACAGTCGCCAATTCGACAATATTGTAAATTCGTGAAAACCCCATCGAACCAGTCCACATCTACAACTCGCAATCACTGCCAGCACGCTTCCTGCACCACGGAACAGCAGCATGCAGAGTGCGGAAACAGAAGGCACTCTGTAAGTGCTGCAGGTTAAACAAGCTGAAAAAGTAAAAGGTCCGCAACAATGGATTGCCTGCAAGAAATAGGTTTACACGATTTGTAAGACCGAGAGCGAGACATCACTGTAAACCAATTCAAACCTATGATGATGAGCCTGGACAACCCCCGGTCCTCGCGAACCGTACTTACCTGGTCCTCATTTAGATAGTTCGGCAAACCACCGATGAAGATCTTGTGCGGCGAATCTGGAACGACTGTACTGATGACGCCGGAGAATTTCTCTGCAAAAACAAAAATCAACATCGTTAAAACACCCCCCAGAAACATCATCAATGCATGAACTTACCCGGAACAGGCACGGCCGCCGAATCCGTCATACCAGGCATGGGCTGGTAATCATGCGGTCGCCTTATCTTCAGGCTTTGCCCCTTGAAGTTAATTCCGTCGAAAGCCATGGCCTGAGTCGTTTCATCGATCGAGCGGAATTCCAGGAAAGCAAAATTCTTGTCCAGATTGATCTGACACGCCAGCACCGGATTACCCGCCGCCTGTGCAAGACCGGACAGATGCATCTGCTGGTTGAAGAACTCCATCATTTCCTCTTCGGTGACGCCGAAAGGAATGTTGCCAACGTACAATCGCCGAGCCTGGCGTGTAATCGTAGATCCTACGACCGGAACGGCCGCTTGTGGTGTGTCTGCTACAATATTGGCCGGAATCTGCCCAGCCGCTTGCATAGCCTTATACTGTAGCGGTGTAATGTGCTCAAAGCCTGGTGGCGGGACATCCCAGTACAGCGAAGGCTTCCTGCGCCGCGAGCGTCCTTTCCGGTACGGTGACCTTGACCGCGAACGTTTTCGGTCGCGACTACGACTGCGACGACGCTCCCGGGACCGAGAGCGGGAACGATGCCGCCTGTTGTTACGTTCTCGATCTGCGGAAGTGGAGCGTTAAAAGTCGTATGCAGTTGAAGAACGATGCCCACCAAAAACCAGTCTGTCACTGTCTGACATATTGATTTTTTTTTTCATCTTCACGCCAAGCAAGCACCGAACACATATTCACTAAATACTTACCCATTTTCAGTAGAAAATGACCGAACTACACAGCAAAAGATAGCACTGACAATGTAACACTAGTTTTCAACTATTTTAATAGTGAATTTCGTAAATTTAAACTATAAAATGCGAATTAATGAAAAGCGCACCAGGCTTCTCAAGATGCCGATGCCAGATTGCCAAAATGAAGGAAAATTTGAAAGAGAAGCAAGCAAGTGAAACACAGCCTTTGGTGAATATAAAACGTTCTTGTCAAAGTCAGTGTTGCCAAATTACTAGATGCACAAAAAACCGTTGTGATGACCCGTGCACGGAGGAATCAAAGTACTCAGAAATGCACTGTAACCCGCCAGTACCCAATAATGGGTAATATATCACCCATTTCGAACTTAAGTGGGTTTACTCCTTTAATGGGTAAATTTTTTTTACCCATTAATGGGTAAACAGCCTGTACGTTAGACTATCGGGTATTTTTAACCCATTTTTCAAAATGTTTGTTATCTTGGAAATGCCCGGATAAAAATAACCATACAATTACAATACATTAATATAAAATAACATTAAAATCTATTTACGACCATGAATCTTATTGTTCTTGAATCTGATAAAGGAAAAACGTATATTGTCATTACAATAGATCTACAATTCATTTCATAAGCTTGGATTTTCAACAATTGTTAAACAATACAATTAATAGTTATTGGTTCAAATTTGTTCGGAAAATAATGATTTTTTCTATAGTTAAGATACATAACAACCCCCCTTTTCAATTGTCGATGTCTCAGTTTACATTAGATTCTATGGTGGTAACAATAACTCCTATTGTCATCTTATAGTTGTGAACAATAAGATTAATTGTACATACTATAGATTCTATTTTATGGTTACAATACTTTCAATTGTAAATCTATGAGATTTTTTTATTCGGGTGGGTATGAAATACCTTTTTTACAAAACGTTTATTATTTAAGAAATGAGTATGAAAAACCCATTTTTCAAAATGTTTGTTATTTGCAAAATGAAAATAGTTTTTCGGATTTGTTTTAAGTTGTGATATAGGTTGCAATTACTGTATTTGTATTTGTATATTTGTTCGTAACAACAAATTTTAAGCCTCAGGCCTTTTACCTCTCAGGTATATCAAGTTTTGTTCAGGGGTTTTCACATCGACAAATATTCCAGCGACGTTCAAGTGATCTATTGAAGCGGTCATCACATCGTTATCATCCAGAGAGATTCCTACATCGCCCAAACATTTACTGAAGGCTTCCGTGGAAAATGCTTGCTGAACGCTTGATTTTTACGCTCCGGAAGTGACACATACTGGGAAGTACTATTCTACTAATGAAATCGATGCATTTTATTTTATAACATTAAATTATTAACGTACACACATAGAATATTTTACAGTATTCGGTAATTTTTACCGAACTTTCAACAGCTGAACGTTCGGTAATCCGGTTTACCGGATTTCGGTGAAATTTTACAGTATTCCGGTAAAAAAATTACCGGAACTTGTCAAATTTTACCGAATTCCGTTAAATTGGATTACCGAACTGTTCAGCTGTTGAAAGTTCGGTAAAAAATTACCGAACACTGCAAAATTTTCTATGTGTGTACCTCTCAGTTTTTGGAAGCTTTCGCTATCCAATCCAGCCTTCAGTTCTTCCATATTATACGCGTTTCAGTGAACTCCGACGCGAAGATTTTTATTATTCGAACAGCGCACTTTCAACTACACAAAGCGAGGCAGGAGAACGAACATATATTTTTTCCCATTAAGGGGTAGAAAAATACTCATCTTTTGGTCTCTCATTAAAAATTAAAAATTGGTATTTGGTATGCATTATTTTGATTCTAAAATTACCCATTGTTTTACAGCTTCATATACTATCAAAAAATTGGTACATTTTACAGTGTGGCCGGTTACAGTGTGGGTGATTTTTTACCCACCATGAAAATAAATGTACTACACTCAGCCAAAAAACCTTAAGAATTTCATAAGATTCATCTTATGAACGATGCTTTGGAATTTCATAAGGCTGACTTATGAATGGATTTTGTTTCACACGACGGTGTTGTTGTGCACCTTTGAGCTTTCCTAATTACAAGTGTTGATTCATACTAGTGGGTAAGTCACTGAACCCATACCTCAACGTTCAAGGTTCGAATCCAGGTTGCTCCATATTTTTATTTTTCAACATCATTATATTTCATAAGATAACTTTACGAAATAAATACTGATTTCTTATAGCAAATTATCATAATGCAATCTTATGAATATCGAAAGTGTATTTCGCTGAGTGTAACCCACAAGGTGGTTAAAAGCGTTTTAAAACGTCTGTACGTCAAAATGGATACTTACTTTTCACCCATCTTCTCTAAGAAATTAAGATAGAAATTAGCATATTGTACACTGATAAAAAAGCAATGATAATATCTATGTGTCCCACACATGATTGTTTGCAATTTAATCAACAAATGATATCTATTTGTAACCACATATACTTCCTATGTGTACAAATAACAACTATGTGTGGTCACAAATACATTTCATTTGACACATAAACTTCAGAGGGTTCTGTTTATGTGCGAACATATGAATTTTATGTGGAAATTTACATAGATTTTGGCCAATGGATTTTGGCAAGTGGATTTTTACCCGTGTATTTAGTGATATTCTAAATAAACAATAATAAACCAAAAAAAATAAACATTTATCTTCTTCGCGTTTATAAAAATGTGTTTCTTATTTGTAAAATCTCTTTCCTTCTAGTTTTCAGAAATATTCTCGGTCCAGTTTATCCCATAGCACATCCATGCTTAAAATTTTAATCCCGAGTTTTGAGCTAAAATAAAATTGGTGTTGAGCGAGATGCAACCATTGACCCAAAAGTCCGTGATGCAACGGTATAAGAGTTAAATACGACATGGAGTTTTCATAGGGCCAATGTCGCAAACGTAAACAATGGCTTCTTTGCGAATTTCTTGAAAATGCTAACTCGCTCAAGTAAACTACCACTTCTATTATAAAGGGAACTCCTGTTCTGTACAATCATCGTCATAATTCACTATGATTAAGTTAGCGTTCTCGAGAAATTTGCGGAAAAAGTCATTGTTTACGTTTGCGACATTGGCCCGTATGAAAACTTTTTGTCGAATACTTGTTCTTCTGATAAACTCCGAAGAATTTCAATTTTTACGAAGTAAATTTTCACCAATATAAGAGTGAAAAACACCCACCTCTGGAACTACATGACGCTATGTTAAGGTGGGTTCTTTTTACTCACATTGTATTTTTTTAAATCACCCATCTCTTTGACAGCATTATATACCTGCTGAAGGTGAATGATTTTTATACATAAACTATGTAATCTCAAATCTCCGAGGCAAGGTGGGGTTTTCAACATAAACAATTAACCATAATGTTAACATTATGTTTGTCTGCCAGTCAATGTTACCAGCGGATGGATACCCGAAACAAAATGCTCAGACACTGAAAATAATCTTATAGTAGAAACTACCATTTTCCCCCGACTATGCCTGTTTTCAAAACTACGATGAAATTTAAGTCAAATTTACTACGTTTTTGTACAACCTTAATCATTTGTGGTATATTTGACAGAGCTCATATTGATATCAACCGCACCATGGCTGATCTAATCGCAGGCATGGTAAAATCAAACGCATTTATAGTCAGGTGAAAATTGTTGGTGTTTGCACTTTATTTAACCCTCAAATGGTAGTTTCTGCTGCGGTTTTATTTGCGTGTAGGTTTAAAATTCTAGAGCAAATTTTCAGTAAACGGAATTTAACATGGGAATGAGATAGAAAAAAAATTTCTTTTGTACTCGATACCGACCTTGTCGATATTGGCCTTTGAAAAGTAGAGAGGTTATGGAATTTTGTTCAATATTGAAAATTGATCTACATGGAACTAAATGTCACCTTTACTTAAGGCCTGACTTAAGGGCGGTATCGTGTTTGAAAGAAATTAATTTTTCTACACTGAAAATAAATCAATAATTTGGCACTTATATCGGTCAATTTTTGTTTCGAATTGAAAGCATGTGGGCCAGTATGATTTTCATTTGTCGCACATAATTTTTAACACTCGTCACTTAATACACAGGTTCGTTTCCAATGAGACTGATATGGTCCGCATATAGTTTTCAAGGGGGAGAAATGTCATTCAAGAGTGTTTTCACTTTGCCCAATTCTATCCATCTTCGCACATAAAACGAAATAAATAACCGCGCGCTAGAAACAATCAGCTGCTTTGTCGTTCTAGAAGAAGAAAAAACATAGTGCATAGTGGAGTTAGGGATGAGACAGCTGTGCTTTGAGTTGCATTGATGCACCGAGTAGCTCATGAGTAACTCAATATTGCTTGAAATTGAATCAATCTTCATCACTTCTTATCGGTTGCCAGGGTTTCAAAAGTTTGACTTCCAATTCGTTTGGAAAAAATTGTGGACATTCTACTAATGGCGGTAGAAGATGGAAGAACGGCAAGCCCTATTCCATGACCATGAGGATTCTAGGATTATTTAATATGTGATATATGGAACGGCGGGCTTACGGAAGTCCGGTAATTAGCAAAATTACCGATTCTGTTGTTGAAGCTGGGTTCGGAGTGCAGCGGGCTGAGCTCGTCTGACTCTTCTCCTGCTCTTGTTCCACAGCACTAGTTGATAGTCTGACCGTCTAACGGAATGATACTGCAATAGCAAATACCAGGTCAAGCCAAAACTGTGAGGTTTATTCAACGTATGATTTGATTGGAGATATTAAAATTACTTCTACACGAAAAAGCTCACATGAATAGCAGTAAATACGACATCAAATCGAGCACATCAGATATGTAGGTTGAGTGGTTATTTTCAAAATCAAAGTTAAATAGAGACAAATAAATACATTGAAAATTGCTTGTGGCCAATTGTTCACATACGAGAGCTTATGTAATAGCGTACGATGTGACAGCTGCTGTACAAAGACAGAGAGCAAACAAATTACAGTGCTCGCTTGTTGAGCAACGTGAGTTACTCGAGTTCTCAAAAGCAACTCTGAAAATGCTCGCGATAAGAAGCTGTCTTGCCCCTTTGTAATGGATTAGCAAAGTGAAGTTTACCTGTGGTGGTTGAGGTACTTGGTTTGCCAGCGGAAGACACTGAATTATTGGAAGGTAATAAATTACTATAGATGTTCTTCTTGCCATGGTAACTGTGTTTATTTTGAATATTTCAGATTTGCCGAGTATTTTTTCCATTCCCACAGAAGAGCTGCTGAACGCGATAACTTCAAAAAGTGATGAAGTTTTTATGATAGTATAAATAAAATCTCTTTTATTCTACATTTCGTTTTATTACATGAAAAGATACAAAAATCCAATGCTAAACATTGTTATAAGAAAAATGGAAATCCACACTGGCGTAAAACCTATCGAAATTAATGCAAAATTTGCCTTATGAAACTTCATGAGGCCACTGCATTTGATTTCATAAGGCCTTTATGACATCCACGTATCCAACGATGGTTCTCGCAGTTGTACTAATGATTTTCTAAAGTCATTCTTATCATTTGCATAAAACTACCTTATGAAGTTCATGACTTTTGTTTGTGCATAAAAATCATAAGTATGAAATAGCAAAAACCGTACCGCCAGTTATTGTTTTGTTACTCTTGGTGAATCTAAGTGATGGCGATATTTTAGAGGTGATATGCATTACAGGCGTATAAAGAAACAATTCGACGAAGCGAGTTGATCTGATTTGTATATGTATAAGATGTAAGTGCTAATTTTAAATCACATGTTGGCACGAGTTGTTTTTCATTATTTTTTCGCATTTTTTTCCATTTTAGTTGATAGATTAGCAATGCCCGAAGCACGGCCATCATTATGTACATAACGACTGTATGTGTACCAACTGCCACGGAACCACGAAGAACTCCTACCCGGATGGCGTTCTGAATGCTCCCCGATTCCTGTCTGTTTGCTTAGAGTGTTGCTTGCTGACCGGTGATGAATGGTTGCAAGGGTGACGTTTTGGAATTGAAACCGAACTGTATGACGTTCTTTTCGGTACAGTAATATTAAAACCCAGACAAAAATCAAATGTCATTGCTTTCTTTCTATTTTAGATAACCCCACAACTCATCCTAAT
The DNA here is from genome assembly GCA_034211315.2 of Aedes japonicus. Classification (NCBI taxonomy): domain Eukaryota; kingdom Metazoa; phylum Arthropoda; class Insecta; order Diptera; family Culicidae; genus Aedes; species Aedes japonicus. The sequence continues at coordinate 283,443 of JASCZW010001586.1, read as the reverse complement.
AGTATCTCAAAGGGTATCAGCACGAAGCAAAATACCGAAGCACCGTTGAACCAACTGTTGAACGTGTCGATGAAGATCTTTTTCAAGTTTACCGATCAGTACAAATCAAAATGGGTTGCAGAACAATGCAAAACACCATCCTTGGACACGTAACGCGCCAGTACTTAGCCATTCTACCTCATTTGTGTTTTAAATCCCACTTTCACTTTTTCTCAACAGCATTATTTACAATTATCAAATTGATGAGGGGTTGCATTCATGGTGTGATGTCTGGTAATGCTCCATTGGAAGCGGACACTCACGAACAGATTCAACTATGCTTGTGCGTTGAAATAATCCAAGGCATGAACTAAAGGAGACAACCAGACGAACTACCGTAACTGAAAGTAAGTCTCTAACATCGTTTTTATTTAAACCATGTTTATATTAGAACGAAATCCTATTTTCAGAATGGCTCACTCAAATCCTACCCACAAGGGAGATCGTCGTTGGAGGAGGCTAATGGTGGTTCTAAAAGGCGATAGTGGAGAAGTGCCCAAGATTATCGATAACCCCATTTGAATGCACCTGCATTATTTTAAGATAAAGAATCAAATAAAGGTTCTCGTTGCTTAATAAGCTGCAATGTATTTTTTATCATTAATTTTATAATCACTAATTTAGTATAAGTAGAATGAAAATTCTAATAGAATGAAATGAAAAAATATTACGAAACACATAAATAAATATATTCCTGGTGCAGTTGAAAAACCGGAATATAGCAGTCGCGCCAATCGATTTTACTCAGTTCCATAAGTCCAAACAATGGCGCATCTAGTGCACTGTATAGCGCATCAGATGCGCCATACAGCGCACTAGATGCGCCATTGTTTGGACTTATGGAACTGAGTAGATCGATTGACGCGACTTCTTATATTCCGCTCTGAACTGCACCCGAATAATTATTAGCATACTAACGCATATGAGTGCCATAGAACTAGCAAATAAACTTCATTAAGGTTTTACGATGAAACTCATACGGCTGCAATAAGTAAATCAATTAGAGTGGTTATGACACCAATCATAGCATTTCATAAGGTAATGTGTATGAAATTCAAACCGTTTCCTTGTGGCGAATTTTCATAAGGATATTTAATAAATCTTAATAGGTTTTTTGCACACACAAAGAACAATGATTATTAAAATTAAAAAAACCATTGCCAAAATTGAAAAGTTGCGTTGGTTCTTTTTCGTAGAAAGCTCTTTGCTTTCACAGCAAAAACCTTTAAACCGTCAATTCAAAATTTTCTTAGCTGTAAATTTTAAAGTTGAAATTTTTAAAACAAATTGTAGAACTGTCAAATTATAATCGTGGCAGCGTTGTACATAAAAGCAAATTATTTTTATTGCTAAATAAACTTTCATATAGACAATGTCGTGCAATCAAAATAAAAGTATGCTGTTTGAATTGAAATTAAAAAGAGTTTTTACATAAAAAGTTTTCTTTTTAAATGAATTGTAGAACTGTCAAATGAAAATCGTGGCATTTTTGAAAATGAAAGCAAATTATTTTTAGTTCAACTAGAAAGTGTCGTGCAATCAAAACAAATGTTTGCTGTTTGGATTGAAACAGAAAGTAGTTTTACAAAAGGAAGGTTTTTTATTTTCAGTTGAAATTTTATAACTATCAAAAAGGAGGTCGGCGTCGTTGGGTCACCAATGTTTCTCATCCCGAGAGATCCATGTCGGAACACTTTCACCATAACACCCAAATGCACCTGAGAAACCTCTTGCATCTGTTGCATTGTGCAGCTGCAATAAAAAAGTGGGATTATTATCAGACATGATCTATTCTTTTTGCATGAACCGATGAGTGAAAAGTATTCTGATTTACTATGTAGCGATTTTGAACTTCTACCTCTGGTCCGAACTCTGTATTAGTGGCTCCCGACTACAGCATTCACATTTCTGCGTCGGTACACTCTGCTAAGATGATGTTCTGGAATGTCCATTCGGAACGTAATAACGCCGAAAGTTTGGGAAGTCTTCTGATATGCAATTCGTCGTGGCGTTTTGCCAACAGGAACTGTTCAAATGAGAAGTATTTGTATTTTTTCGATCATGCTAAGAGTCACGGAGTATATTGTACCTATTTTCACAAAACGCAGAAGGTACGGACGCGGGCAGTGAAAAATTACAAATGACGACGATAAGAACGACGACTTGCTTTATGTTGGTGGATTTGACAGTTCTACAATTTTCATGGTAAAAGAACACACTTTTAAATTTACACACTGAACCGAAAAAATATACTTTTAAATCAAACGTACAACTTTCGTAGTAGATGATTTTACTTTTAATTTAATGAAAAATAAACACTTTTCAGAAGTAAAGTGCAACATTTTTAGTAAAACAATATTCCTTTTTTGTGTGCAGTAGTGCATGCTAATAGGGGCATAAATTTAATTTTATTTTTATTTTGCTGAAAATGTCATAATTGAGAAGTTTTGGATTTTTCTTACATCATACAACAAAGTGCTTTTAATTAGAATTTCATTTGAATTTTCTAGAAGCATTTCAAAAGTTTCGTCCTATACTTTAACATGGGAGCTGTCAGATTTATCACCACTCGGTGTCTTCTCCTTTTTTCAACTTGGATTCCTCAATAATCGAGCGGAATATTTTTCCAAAAGTAAAAGTGACAGCTCCCATTAGTTTGCGTGGGAACCTTACAAATTCCAATTTTATTTTTCGTTCTTTTCACGTGGAACTGCTGCAGAAATTTCTTTTCGATTCAGTAAACTTTTCCGTTTCAGTAAACGGAATTTAACATGGGTTTGAGATAGAAAAAGAAATTTCTTTCGAACAGGATACCGACCTCAAACGGGAATCAAGAGAAACCGTGAATATAATTCGCGTTGGCACCACGGCAAGTGGTGAATATGCTGCGAGCGTTAAAGCATGTTCACCGCAACAAATTCGCATGTAAAAATGGTGTGAACCAGGGTGTGAAGTGATGCAAATGCAAAAGTCATATCATAACAAACAGCTACTCTCCCCGCCGCCGCAGCTATATCGCATATCGTGTTGTTTCTCGTTGAGGTTGTATTCAAATCCAAGTCATACTTTTTGCTTGAAGAAAGAGTCAACTTTGATATTAAATTTATTAATGATTCACAATAAATTGACAAAATGCCCAACGTTGTACTGAAATCCGTTGAAAGCTTCAGCAGTGAAGATCCGGTATGTTAGAAATTTAAATGTGTTTCTGTTATATATCTAATAGGAAATACGATTCTTTACTTTTTCGTTTAGAATTTCCCCGCTTCGAATCTTCTGGCCAAAGATGCGCGAAAGTGGAAGTGTCGTGAAGCGGGTGAAAAAAGTGCTTTCGTAGTTTTGCGTCTCGAAAAACCACTGACCATCAATGGGATCGATTTGGGAAATGAGCACTCGGCATTTATCGAAGTGCTGGTGGCACGTAGTGGCCCTAAAAATCCCGAATTTAAGGAGATTTTGCTGATGTCCTCGTTTATGACTCCGATCAGAGTAGAAATTCGACTAGTACCAGTCGTGTGAGGTGTTTCACTTCTAGTGCTTTGGTAGAATCGGTGGCACTGCAACAGTGGGACCTGGTGAAAATTATTTGCACACAACCTTTCAATAACCGAACGCAGTATGGAATTACATTTGTAACTCTTCATTCGCCAAATGTGGATAAAAAGCATGATAAACCCCTGGTTCCAGAGAAGTTTAAAAAGCAGATCCAGGAGGTGATTAGGACACAGGAGAAGCCTACAGTAATGAAGTTGGGAAGGTTTACCATTCGGGAGGAATCGCCGGATTCCGATGAAGGTAATATTTCGGCATCGGCGCTTTTCAACCGTTGGAAGGAAAACCGAACTGGATCGGCAATTCCGAAAGCAGCAAGTAGCTCGACGCCAACGAATGTTTTGTCTACTGCTGCTGCAATTAGGAATGCATCAACCCCAGCTGCAGTTAAAAATAGACAGTCCACTCCAGTGGTCAATAAGCAGCCGGTTTTGATTAAACCAAAGACGAAACCTCGGCTGTTTGATGATGATGATGATGGTGATGACGCTAAGCCAATCAATCGAAATCGGGAATCACTTCTATATGATAAAGAAGATGATAAACCGAACGAAAAACTAGAAAAGAAAATTGCAGAAGATCGTGCTCGTCAGCAAAGGGAAAAAGACACAAAAGCGGAAAGAGAAAAACGAGATCAGTCCCTTTCGGAGAAGATAGGAAAGGCGCATGATACTTCCTCAACGAAATTCAAAGACTTTTTATTTCATGATCCTCCTGTGACTAAAAACCACTCTTCTGAGGAAAAGTCAGCAAACGCGCCTGAAAAAAATCGACATCGAGCTAGATCCCCACAATTCGATGATTCATCCCCGGTTAAAAATCAGCAGAAACGACGAGAATCAAATGATGACGGAAGTCGAAGGAAAAAATCATCTTCTGATGAGAGACAAAAGCGGCCGTCTGAATCACCAGCAACAACGAAGGACCATCCCTCCAGCAGTGGCAAAGAAAGGTCTGTCAGTAAGAGGCCAAAACTGCAGTTCAGTGACGATGAAGAGGAAGCTCGGGAAAAAAAGAAACAGAAACCGGCAACATACAAGCCTTTCAATAAACTGCTGGAAAATGTGGTTCTGGTCATCAGTGGAATACAGGTTGACTTTTTTTTTCAAATGAGATTTTAGTTTGGTTTTTTGAAGAAAAGTTGTCCTTATTTGCAGAACCCTGCTCGAGCCAATCTGCGAAGCCAAGCGCTTGCGCTGGGAGCGAAATACAAATCCGACTGGGATTCAAGCTGTACTCATCTTATGTAAGTAGATAATTAACAAATCAGTTTATGAGTCTTCGATAAGTCTTCAAACTTGACATTTAAAAACAATGCTATGATAAAGCCAGGATTATTGCCAGGCTTTTGGTTCAAATGCCAAAAGTTAACCCACCGGCAAAAGGAGCATAAACTAATCTTTCTAGCATCTATGCTCCCAACGATAAAGTACAAATTATCACATTGTTTAACTCTACATGGAAACGTTTGGTACGGGAGGTCCACGCTTTCTTCCTTCCCTTGATTCAAGTAGTAGAGCGTTTTTAGATTTTTCTGGAATCGTTCTGTTTCTTGGAATCCTCTCTGCGGCACATATTACGCAGTTGGCCTGACCGATGACAAGAAAAATTATGTAGTCAAGAAACTATCATTTTTCAGGATGCTTTCAAGAATTGGTTGCGTTAGTGTGAGATTACATTAGATTAGATAAAGTCTTCGAACTTGACATAAATAATAGCCTGATTTGTCAAAGGTCCATTATGGGATTATTAAATTATGAAACTAAACTGAATTTTAAACCAGTTATCAATTTGACAGTACCGTACTACTTTTCTGATACTCTAAACATTAATCGAAATTTCAGCTGCGCTTTCATGAACACACCCAAGTACAACCAAGTGCGCGGCAAAGGCAAAATTGTCAAAAAAGATTGGATCGAACGGTGCCATGCGTTGCGGAAGCGGCTTTCGTGGCGGAAGTTTGCCCTTGACATGAAGGAGGCAGAGCAAACGGATTCCGAAGGAGAAATTGTCGACATTGCCAACAAACCAAGCCCCAATGCGTCCGGTGATAAAATCGAGTCAAATAAAGGGCAAGTTCGAGAAACAGATGAAGAAGCTCTAGCCCATTATGATCTAGACGATGTGGAGTTGGTGGAAGACACGAAACCGGACACAATTGACGTTTCCGGGTCGGATACGGAAGAGGAGATCGAGCGAGTGAAACAAAGACAGAATAAGCAAACCGAGGAGACGGACGCAATATACGATAAAAGTACCGAGGACGAAAACCAATCCGGCAGTGCAGATGCTTTCGCCCCGTTGGAGTTCTTCAAAGGGAAAGCATTCTTCATAGATCCTGATATTAGTGCCGTTGACATTATCAAGCTGGAACGTTACATTGAATTGTATAAAGGGTCAGAACAAAATCTGTTTTTCTCCATTCAGTTGTTTTAAACTGCTTTTTTATAGGTCTGTTACCAAAAATTCAACGGAAGCGTACTACGTAGTGACACGTAACAAAAAGCCCATGGGTGAGAATTTCAAAGGTGAACTTATCAAACCGCTTTGGATCTATGAATGCCACGATATGGAATGCCTTATCCCTACCCAGCGGTATCGACCTTAGCGGAGTGTATAAATGGTAACTTTTGCTCATTTCCACGTTCTCTATTTATTTAGTTATCGGGTCATTTTTATCAATACAAAAGTTAGCGCTAAACTTAAGCAAACCTTACACGAAAAAAAGATTTAAAAGAAATCCCTTAAACGATCATTTCAAGTTCCCGCGCATAGAAGATTGCCTGTTCTGCCAGTTCCTGAGACGGCATAGGGTCCTTGGGCTTAACCAGCTCACCGGCAAAGTGATAAAATCCATCCGCGCCAAGTTTCCAGGACTTCTTCTCGCCAAATTGTTTGACTTCCTCCTTGGTTTTGAGATTTAACCGTTTGGCAGCCTCCTGAAGTGAGACCCTTTCGTACGAACTTTCCAAGCAAGCACCTATCTCATCTCGAACCGTTTGCAGCAGAATATCGGTGAAGAAGTTATATCGTTCCGCCGGAGCATTTCCCTTTGCCTGGAAGATCTTGTTATAGCGGCCTTCCATCAAATACTGCTCCAGAGCTAGCGGATGGCGAATGTATTGATTAGATTGAATGATATCTGCTGGAAGCAGCTCCAATTCGGTGTGGAACTCAGCTACGCGATTCTGCGATAACAGGAACAACAAGTTCAGGCCCAGCAGTTGATATTTATTTTTGGATTCTCCCAGCTGATTCCTGTGAAAGTAATTTAAAAACTTATAATACCATTCTTTCAGAATTATAATTAAAAGTAAGCAATCAATTCATCATTTTATAATTTACCATACTTACTTATAATCGTAGTAGTAGCACTTAAGCTGAGATATATATCTCTCGAAGGCAGGAATATTCTTCGTGGCAACACTGTACTCAACACCAATCTCAAGCACGTCCCGTGCAATCACCAGTTCCTGCTGTGATGCTGAATTAGTCCCCGTGGGCAAGTAGGACAGCTCAACCAACGCAATCTATCACGATTCAAAGACAATCTTGATCAACACAAACCTTTCAGAAAAAATAAATTTAACCAACCTTCAACTTGTCCAGCAGCGAACCACAAAGCTTTAGGTTGACGGGGCTTTTGGTCCATTCGGTCCGCAGTTGTTTGTACAGAGCAACGACGTTATCCATCTTCAATTGGCCTTTCTCGTGGATTCTGGGCTTGGCACTTACCAGATTCTCTGCAGTTGGTCTTCGGAAAAGACTGTAGTAGATTGAGTGGAAATTAAATAATATTCAAATTCACGACGAAGCGATCATCAAACACAATGGACAATCAGCAAAAGTGCACAAAATTGAAGTGTCATGACATAAAGCCGCCTCACTGCGATGACAAATGTGTCAAACCTACCTAGCATTACAGCGGCTCGGTGCCACAATCTTCAATGCACCGCTGGAACAAACAAACACAAATGGCTGGTTCAGTCTACTACATTAAAAAACTTTACTTTCAAATCTTTAAAATGATGTTTGGGAAAACCAACTGTTCATGATTAATTCCTGTAGCATCATTATTGATTTAACTAAGAAGTGTATTTATTTCAAAAGATGTCCATAGTTAGATCAAAAATATCCATGGTTGCAAATAATACAATTTTAACAGTTCTTCCATAAGTGTTAAGCGATACAAAATTTAAATTTGTTTTGTTCCGACTATTTCAAGTGCTTGAATCAACTTCAAGGCTATCTTGATGACATTTTCTGTGTAGATACTTTTCAAAACACCCTTGTATTATGTTATGCCTGGTACAGACATACAACGTACAACCATAGACTAACTCTAAGACCAGTAGGTCCCGAACAAATACGATTTTTTTCTTGGCTCAGTCAGTACTAGCACATCGGTCCCAAGCTCGGTCCCTAGCTTAATGATTCGCCCCTCATATCGTAACTCTCACTAACACACCCTCAAGTATTGTGTCAAAATAACATTGCGGATCAAAACAACAACAAAGATATTAGTACCGAAAGGTATAGAAAAGCGCAAGAATTATTGCAAGGTGCAGACTGCAAGTTGTTCTTCGGACCTAGGGGTTCTACAACAATGAACCAATTTCAAATCACTAGTTGCATATTGATTGTTGGAACAACGTTGTTGGTCTAGTACTCCCCGAATAAAAATTTACATCAGGCTGATGTCTGATTTCAATGTCTTCATCAACATGAAATTCAAATGTACATCTTACGTTAAACATTAGAGATCAGATCGATTTCGCTGTATTTAGGCAAGGTAACATGATGTTAACATCAGACATTTTCAAACAATTTTTTTTTATTCCAATGTCCATTTGATGTCACGATTTTTGACATTCAAACAAAATGTTTTTTTGATGTTTTAAGGTATCCAAGCTTATTGATGTTTTCAAATGTATTTGAATAAAACAGCATAGTCAAAGGATTTTTGATGTTTTCAGATGTATTAAAGGTTTTTAATAAACATCTTACATATGTTTTCAAGTGTCGATTTTTTCCAATAAAAGAGATGATGTATGATGTATTCATACGTAGAAAAACGTGACGGTGTATCGTTTCCGGATGTTTTCAGTTGTTGATAATAACATTAAAACCAAATAATCTGAAAGGATTTCGATTTAACCTCAGTTTTATTATTTCTAAATGATTTCAGATGTACAAAACGTTTGAATGAAACGTTTGTTGGTTGTTTTCTTATCAAGCATCATGATGTTTTAAAATGTACATATTCTCTAATGCTTAGTTCAGATGATATTTTTCTTATTGAACACACTGAAGTTTTCGTATAAAGAAAACATTGAAGGCGATCATTTAAGAAGCACTACCGATTATTACCGAGAAGCAAGTATATTTTTTCCATGTTTGATTATATTACCTAAAAAACTTCTTGTCATATACGTTGCAACTTATGAATAGAAAAAAAATACGCTGATAAGAAATATTCCGTTAAATGCTTTCAATAGTCCACGACATTAAATTTAGAATTATGAATTATGATCAGGAAAACATTTGATTTTGATGTTTATGTAGCATCAAAATCACATGTTAGGCTGAGGTAAATTTTTATTCGGGTGTTGAATAAAGTACATAAAGTAAATATGCACCAATATCGCCAAAACATATACGATTCACATTTAATTCTAATCTCATCGGATATTAACCGATATTTTATGAGTACAAAATTTTACATCTATAAGAACATGGATTTCAACGCAACGTGTGATTGTTATGACACAAGATGTATTCTGGCTTATTATGAATACAACATTTTACTTCACAAAGACCTTTGATTCTATTGTAACGTTTCATTCTTATGTTGTAAGAAGTTTTCTAATGCTGTAGACCTGCACTCTTTTACAGTAGAATGAAGTTTATTTCTAAGGTAACGGCCAATTATAATGTCATCAGATGTGTTTAGATGTCTTAGGTATACAACATTTCACACATACATAACGTTTGATTGTCATGTAATTCTAGATTCTAGTTTTATAAGACGTGTTCTGATGTTAAATTTAACATCATCAATACGTTTGTTTTTAATGTGAAGTTTAAATATGTTGTATTTATATGTACTAGGGCGTAGCTTCGAACTCTGAATACATATGGAATACGACAACCCACATTAAAATTCAATGTTTGGAAGATGTCTGCTAATATTTTTACATCACCATTTCTATTCGGGTCGTTTTTTAGTACTGGATTAAAGTATTTAACAGTTCGTACAACGCTGTACGTTGTATATCTGTCCCAGCTATTACGAGCCTGTAGTATGAACAAAGCATAATATGAAATAGCCATCCAATTTGTTTTTATTTTTGATCCGAAATCAACCGAAATTGGCAGCTTCTATAATTGTTCAAATTATGCTCATTGCCCACCCGTTCACATTACAGCTTATATTACTCGATATATTGCTTATTGAAATCACCATTTATCCATCTGCACTCAGCGAAACAAACTTTAGATATTCATACGATTGCATTATGATTTTTGCGACAAGAAATATAAATGACTTTAATTAATTTGCCTTATGAAATATAATGATGATGAAAAAATAAAAATATGGAGCAACCTAGATACGAACCTTGAACATTGAGGTTATGTGAGTCCTCCCTTATCTCAGTCGGAAAAGGCGCGGCTATAAAGCAACACCATGGCGGCTGGTTTCGATTCCCGGTCTGGTCTAGGAATTTTTCGTTAAGCAAAATTTCTCGACTCCCTGGTCATATAGGGTATGATTGTATTTGTCACACAATCATACTAATGCAGAAATGGTACCTGGCATCGACAGCTCTCAATTAATTATTGGGGAAGTGCATTTAGGACAATTTTCAAATCAATATAACAAATCCCAAGTAACCACGAGGCTATAATAGCATGCATATTTAGGGCATATGCATTACGTCTAGTGCATAATGCTTCATTACTAGACAACCGTTGCATTGATGCTATCTTGCATCAATGATATTGATTTTGGGTTGAATAAATAACATAATATTATTTTTGTGTTAACTTGGGATGTATTGTAATGACACCATCATAGTACTTTATAAAAAATAACTGCACAGTTCTAAGGTTAATTTTATAAATTAATTAAATTAACGATTTCTCTGGATCATCATCAATGACTTTGTTGTTTCGTGAATAATCGCATTAATTCGCTGCAAATCGAAATGAATCAGCTTGACAGAAAATACTCAGCTGCTGAATTAAGCAACATAAACCTTTGCTTTCCTTCAACTCAAATGTCAAATCGACGTGATGAACTCAGACGAACACATTCTCAAAGATTCTGTCAAGATAACACAGCAATCAAAACACAGGCGCAAATATGTACAGCAAGGTGCTGACTTCAAGGTGTATTGCGGACCAAGGGGTTTTACAACAGTGAACCAATTTCTAATCGCTAGTTGCATATTGATTGTTGGTATAATGTTGAAATAGATGTGCGTAGTATACCCATAGACTAACTCTAAGACCAGTAGGTCCCGAACAAATACGATTTTTTTCTTGGCTCAGTCAGTACTAGCATATCGGTCCCAAGCTCGGTCACAAGCTTAATGATGCGCCCCTAAGACCGCAACTCATACCAATACACCCTCAAATATTCTGTCAAAATAACATAGCGAATTAAAACAAAGCCAAAGATACTTGTACCAAAAGGTGAAAAAAAGCGCAAGAATGCATGGCAAGGTGCAGACTGCAAGGTGTACTTCAAAACTAGAAGCCCTACAACAGTGAACCACCCAGTAAACCACAAGTCGTATAGCAGTGTTCAAATAGTATCGTGTATTCTTATATTTTAAGTCAACATCGCAATTAATTGTGGCCCTTATCGTGTTATGTTTAAGTTAAATCGTAAAGAGTGCAAATTTTCGACTTATAGACGATGTGTCATTTATTCATCGTACTGCGTTACAGACTAAATCGGATAAACATCGCTAAGCTTTTTAAATTGAATTTGTTATAAAAATTCAATCGCATACGCTATCAAATCTACTCGTTTAAGAAAACAATAGAATTTGCACGTATATGGCCTCCACTTTTGCACGTATAAATCATATTTTTGGCATTTTATACGATTTGTTTACTTACATATATGTTTGTATATCATAAAGACAACTTTCAATATACGTGCATTTTGGTTGTCTGGGTAGTAGGTCCCGAACAAACATGTTTTTTTTCTTGGATCAGTCAGTACTAGCACATCGGTCCCAAGCTCGGTACCAAGATTAATAATGCGCCCCTAATAATGAACTCACACGTACACACTCTCAAATATTCTGTCAAAATAACACAGCAAATCAAAACAAAGGCGCAATTATTTATAGCAAGGTGCTGGGTTCAAGGTGTACTTCGGACCAAGGGGTTCTACAACAGTGAACCAATTTCAAATCACTAGTTGCATATTGATTGTTGGTATTCTTGTTGCAGTTGAAAACCGGAAAAATCACTCGCGCAAATCAATATAACTGCTTTTCCGTATGGCAACAAAGTGTCGCATCTAATGCGCTGTGTAGCACATCAGATGCGCTGTACAGCGCATTAAATGCGCCACAATTCAATCGTATAGAACGAGAGAAAAACCATTTGGCGCCAGTGGGTTATTCCGGTTTTCAGTTGCAACGATAATATAACCGCAGAGAACAGACATCCAGGCTCGAACATTTTTTCCCAATTTACTGTGTAAATTTTTAAAAGAATATCAGTGCTGCCTAGTCTAGGTTTCACCAAACTAAAATTGACGGACTATCAAATCACAAGGCGCGCAGGTCGTCTCCAGCTTGGATGTCTGTTCTCTACAGCTGTGGTATAACGTAGATTTATTTGAAACAATTAATCAAATGTTTTCCCGCCCCACATAAAGGGTGATACGGTCAAAATTTGGTCAAGGGAAAACGCGTGTAAATCGGTGAAATCGTTTATTTAAAAAATCAAATTAAATTTCTTTTTCAAGTTCAATTAGTATAAAATTCAGCAAAAATATTCAGTTATTCTTCCGCTTTTCCAAATCCGAATTGCCGGGCCTTACGTTTGACCCCTGCCATCAGATTTTGTACAGCCACCTTGTCCACCTTCTTCGCCGCAGAAAGCCAGTTTGCCTTGAACTGCTGCTCGTCCTTAGCAGTTTTTTTGGTCTTCTTTAGGTTCCGCTTGACAATAGCCCAGTATTTCTCAATTGGGCGGAGCTCTGGCGTGTTGGGAGGGTTCTAGTCCTTGGGAACCACCTGCACGTTGTTGGCGGCGTACCACTCCATGGCCTTTTACCGTAATGGCAAGATGCCAAATCCGGCCAAAACAGTACGGAACAACCGTGTTTCTTCAGGAAAGGCAGCAGACGTTTATTCAAACACTCTTTCACGTAAATTTCTTGGTTGACGGTCCCGGAAGCTATGAAAATGCTGCTTTTCAAGCCACAGGTACAGATGGCTTGCCAAACCAGATATTTCTTTGCGAACTTTGACAGTTTCGTGTGCTTGAAAATATCTGCTACCTTTCCCCTTCCTTTTGCCGTATAAAACTCCTGTCCCGGAAGCTGCTTGTAGTCGGCTTTGACGTAGGTTTCGTCGTCCATTACCACGCAGTCAAACTTCGTCAGCATCGTCGTGTACAGCCTCCGGGATCGCGCTTTGGCCGTCGTATTTTGTTTATCATCGCGATTTGGAGTCACTACCTTCTTGTTAGTCGATAGTCCGGCTCGTTTTTTGGCTCGATGCACGGTTGTAGACGATACACCCAGCTTATTTGCGGCATCTTGGAGAGATAGGTTAGGGTTTCGCTTGAAACTACCGGCAACTCTCTTTGTCGTCTCAGCGGCTTCCGGTTTTCGATTTCCCCCCGATCCAGACTTCCTGGCTATCGACAAACGTTCCCCAAACACTTTAATTACATTTGTAACGGTTGATTTGGCAACTTTTAGCGATTTTGCCAACTTTGCGTGCGAGTAGCTCGGATTTTCGCGATGCGCGAGCAAAATTTTGATACGCTGCTCTTCTTGCTTGGACGGCATTGTGACAACTGAAGAGTGAATTCCAAAATCAAAATAGGAGCAACATTCTACACACACACACACACCTTCAAAATGAGGGTTGTTCAGGTTTTTTAAATGCAAAATTGAAAGAAATACGTCAAGTTGATATTGACCAAATTTTGACCGTATCGCCCTTTATGAATTTGTTTTGTCAACTATTAACCTGCAAACTAATGGCACATATAATCGGTGTGGATAAGAACCGATTGACTTGATTTACTTAATTGTTTGAGCCGATTTCTCGAGCTGGGTGTGTGTATATAACCTACTACGAAGTAGAAAGAGAGATCCGATTTACTGCCATCGATTAGTTCGACCATCAAATGTAGTTGTTTGGTGAATTTAGAGCACTGATTTAAAACCGGATAAATTGAGGGCAAAACTCACTACATATACGCCTCGACGGCGCATTGTTGGTTTAGAAAAAAAATATCACACTGAACACAACTAGCAAAGTTTTCGATGAAATGTTGACATCATGAACTAACTACACAAACTCGCGCCAAAGGACGGCAATAATGCTATTTAGAATTCTCTCATGCAATTTAGACTAAGTTTAAACATAATGAAACGTTAGTATAGTTTTTATACTATGCGACGATTAGAAAAATCTCAGAGTGTGACTACCGGCAAAATCGGCTGCTAGAGGGTGGTTTACAGATCACTGGTGTTAATGCATAAAAACCACTTTTATGAGTAGTTTAAAAAACATGTTTTCAGACTAATTTCGAAAAATTTCATACTTGCGGTTGTTCCGGATTATAAAAAAAATCATCAGGAGACTCGGAGAGTCTGTATTTAAATCACAACAGCAAATGAATTCAAATTGTGCTTTTAAAAGTACTTAGGATAAATCGCACTTTAGCGGTGGTTTTTGGTCTGTTGCAGGTCCAGCTAAGGATAGCTAACTATGCTACGTGTCCTTATTAAGCACGATGTAAACTATACACACCAAACTTCCAAAACTATGTTCGGTACTTTTTTGCTGAACTCGGTCTGTAAAACAGAAATTTCACCGAAAATTTTGTAAAATATGACATTTTACAAAATTCCAGCAATAAAAAATACTGGCTTTCTGTAATGTATAGAAAACTACCGAAAATTGTAAAATAAAAATACCGATCGAAACTGTAAATCATTGCAGTTTATCAACACTGTAAAAAAAATTACAAATATACCGTAATTTTATTCTTTTGCCAAATAAACTGTAAAACAAGTACCGAACAAATTGTAAATTTATTTCATGCTGTCAAACTCGACCTTTGCACAGTGGTCGGAAAAGCCTGAATGCTGTACAGTAACGAAAACAAAGCCTATATAACACGCTACATGCTGTTCATTCACGACTGGAGCGTCTGGCCCTTGTGCACTGCTATAGTTCGGAGCTATTTTGCTGGTCTACATTAGGGTGTCCCTAAAAGAACAGTTTTTTTATTCTAACTTTTTAGTTTCAATTCTTAGGAAAAAATTATCTTGGAGCAAAGTGTAGAGAAAATTATGATACAAGTTTTTGCTGAACTAAGTGTATAAGTATATTCTATTGTTCAAAAGTTAGGGGTAATTTTAACGAAAAAAAATGCCGATTTTAAGCAGTCCCCGCTCGTGTGCCCCAGGAATACCCGGGCTCATTTATAAAGCATTATGTTCCTTGATACCCATTAAAACAAGAATTTGATGATTTTTTGGCCAATTCTCGCCTAAACAATCAAAAGGGCGAAAAGAAAAAACGCACTTTTTTAGTTAAAACTACTCGTAACTTTTGAATCACAAGCAGTATTAAAAAATTTAGTTCAGCAAAAATGTGCGCTATAACGGTTTCTATATTTTGATTCAATATCATTTAATCCTAAAATGAGAAACAAAAAAGTTATAACGAAAAAACTCGTTTTTAAGAGACACCCTGATATAAAGCAGAAAAATAGCTCTATCATGGTCGAATGAAGAGATAGAAAAAAAGTGTCTTTAACAAAGTTGCTTGAAATTATATTCTCTACAAACTTGCTTTTGATATCACCCTTCTATTGTGTTTCGTTCAAAAGTTAGAAAGTTTGGAACTACCAAATTATCACCACAAGATGGACAACTTGTTCAGATACAACTTTGTACAAGACACCATGATTCGGAAACGTAACCCTTAGGAGTAATTAAATTCGCCCGGAAAAAAGGCTTTTCCGACCACTGTGCTTTGCCGCCATTTTAAAGTTCGAATGTTCGCCATGTTTTACGGTGCAAGAGTAAGTGCCAAAAATGGATCAAATATTGGGCAAAATTGGGGTCCTTGATGAATGAGCAAGAAATGGTTTCCGTAAATAAAATTAAAATGTATTTTATATATCATTGGATATATTGGAGCAAGAAGAACCCATCGTGTGTTTTTTCTGCGGTCAGCCGATCCCGGGATATGTGGAGGGGCTCGGGTGCCATGTTAACCAAACATCATTGAATGAAATGTACAAAAGGCAAAAGTCTACGCTCCATACAAAAATTTAAAAAAAAATGTATGGAGGAAAGTCTACGGAGGGAGGGGGGGGGGGTTGAAAGGTTCAAAAATGAGTCTACGTGGTTTATGAACAGGCCGCCTAACCTAATACGCACTAGACAATATATAAAATTTAAAAGCTACAAGATGGTTCACCTGACTATAAATGCGTTTGATTTTACCATGCCTACGATTAGATTAACTATGGTGCGGTTGATATCAATATTTGGTTTGTTAAATGTACCACATATTTTGAAAGTTTTTGCAATAAACGTAGTAAATTTAACTGAAATTTCATGATAGTTTTGAAGATATAGGCATAGTCGGGTAAAATGGTAGTTTTTCCTTCAAGATTTCTTTCTGTGTAGGATAAAAACTATTGCATTAGTATCGTCTGTCACATAAAGGTGGCGCATTATGCCGCATTTTCATGTGTTCTTTTCGAAAAATGATGCGATCAACTAATCTGTAATGTTTATCTGTATTTTGATTATATTCGACTACGGTGAGCATGTCGTAAGAATGTCGAACGACAGCCCAGCTAAAACGATTCTCGAAAATAAACCGACAGAGACAAAAAGAAGAGGCGCGCAACGAGCAAGGTGGATCGATCAAGTAGAAGGTGACCTGGGTATCCTTCGTAGACTGCGTGACTACTCATGGACTGAATAGAATGGAGACAACTTCTGTATACAGCAAAAGCCACCCCGGCGTTGGTTTGATTGGTATGATAAGTATGTTTTAATAACGTTTTACCATTCTACTATTTGATACTTCAAAAATAATCCAACAGTTATGAACAAACATTTATTGATGATCTTCGGATTTTTACAAAAGCGCTAGTCAAAATTGGTTTGATATCTTTCAAAAATATTTCTGTTTGTACAACACTACTTGTGTACTGCTTCAAAAATTGTTAATTGTTAAATTAATTTCAGCTGCGTACAAGCTTTAAATTGTTAAACTGCATCAAAAACAACAGTTTTGCAAATAAACGTCGATATTGCCTTAACATTGTGTCTACATGTTAATTGTACCGGTCTTCAAGCAGACGTCACCCGCCAGTGGTAGTAAATATTTATATACAATCGAAAATCGTGATATTATTTCCAACTCTCTGCGAGTGAAAAATACTGTACGAGGACATGTGCAACAGTTTAAAAACCTTTTAGTTCAAGTTTCAGTAACGTAAAATTGTTCTTTTCTGAAATATTTCCGAATTTATTTCGGAAAATCCCATGCATTTCAAATAGTTTGCTATCAGCCCTATATAAACAAAAGGTTCCCGTCACTTGGTGATGAATGATGGCAGAAGGTAATGATCGTTAATGGTTAATTGTTTGCATCATTTTTTCCGCATCAGTCGCAATGCACCATCTTCATGTCACTTACATTACTAATGTTATCGATTTTTTCTTAAAGGTCGGGATCGTGTTCGAAAGAAATGTCTTTTTCTATCCCAAACCCTTGTTAAATTCCGTTCACTAAAACGGAAAAGTAAAAAATCGAAAAGAAATTTCTGCAGCAGTATTCACCTGAAAAGAACGAAAAATAAAATTGGAATTTCTAATTTTCTAATTTTTTTACTTTCGGAAAAATGTTCGCCTCGATTATTCCGTAAGTGAATGTGACATTTCGTTCCATTCTGAAACCCTCAACCCGATACAAATGAAATCAAATGATTCCAGTAAAACACACCATAATTAATGCAAGATATGTTTATTGGTATGTGTGCTATGGTAAATTTAAAGTAAATCATTGAACCATCAATATTAAGTTTATATAATTATAAAATGCGAGACCTTAAGACCTTAAGGTCGGTATCATGTTCAAAAGAAATTCTATACCAAACCTATGTTAAAATCCGTTTACTGAAACGGAAAAGTAAGGAATCGAAAGGAAATTCCTGCAGCAGTATCTACCTAAAAAAAACAAAAATTTGGAATTTGTAAGGTTTTCGCTCAAACTAACGTGAGCTGTCTCTTTTACTTTCGGAATAATATTCCGCTTGGTAATATTGAACAATATTCCGTATCATCTTTACTTTTTAGGTCGATACTGGCCTTTAAATTTGTATAATTATAAACTGCGAGTAATTTTTTTTCAGCCAGTTTAAAAAACACAATATTAATAACAACAATCAATGTGCAACTAGTGATTTTAAATCTGTTCATTATTGTAGAACCCCTTGGGCCGAAAACACCTTGCAGCCTGCACCTTGCCATACATTCTTCCGGTTTTCGCCAGTAGAATTTTTGTTTTTTTTTATTCGCTAAGTTATTTTGACAGAGGGGTTGTTTGTGTGAGCTACGTTATTAGGGGCGAATCATTTAGCTTGGGACCGAGCTTGGGACCAAGCTTGGAATCGATGTGTTGGTACTTCCTGGGCCTAAAACTATATCCATTTTCTTTTTGACTTTCCAGCCGTAAAAGCAGCGGCTGGGTAGTCATGTAGAAAATGAATATATATTATATATACATATATACATAAGAAGGAATAAACACTGGTCCCAAGCTTAATGATTTGCCCCTAATAACGCAACTCACACCAACACACCCTCAAATATTCTGTCAAAATAACATAGCGAATCAAAAAAAAAGAAATACTAGTAAAGAAACCCAGACAACCAAAATACACGTATATTGAAAGTTGTCTTTATGATATACAAACATATATGTAAGCTCGTATGTAAGTACACAAATCGTAGAAAATGCAAAAATATGGCTTATACGTGCAAAAGTGGAGGCCATATACGTGCAAATTCCATTGTTTTCTTAAACGAGTTGATTTGATATCGTATGCGATTGAAATTATAATAACAAATTCGATTTGAAAACCTTAGCGATGTTTATCCGATTTAGTTTGTAACGCAGTACGATGAAAAATGAAACATCGTATGTAAGTCGAAAATTTGCACTCTTTTCGATTTAACTTAAACATAACGCGATAAAGGCCACAATTAATTGCGATGTTGACTTAAAATATTGGAATATACGATACTATTTGAACACTGTTATACGACTTGTGGTTGTCTGGGAAGGTGCCGAAAAGCGCAAGAGTGTATTGCAAGATGCAGACTACAAGGTGTACTTCGGAACTAGGGCAAGCATCAAAACAGGTTACCCTTAAATAAATGCACAATATGTTCAATGTGTGCTTTTAATCGGGATGAATGCCACATGATAAATAATCCACAAATTTTTACACAAACCAAACACACAAAAATCCATGGAATGTTCCACATAATTCTGACAAAGACTAACTCTAAGACCAGTAGGTCCCGAACAAATACGTTTTTTTTCTTGGCTCAGTCAGTACTAGCACATCGGTCCCAAGCTCAATAATGCGCCCCTAATAATGAACTCACACAAACACACTCTCAAATAATCTGTCAAAATAACTCAGCAAATATAAACAAAAGCGCAAATATGTACAGCAAGGTGCTGGCTTCAAGGTGTACTTCAGACAACAGTGAACCAATTTCAAATCGCTAGTTGCATATTGATTGTTGATACTGATGTTTTGACACATAAACAGAAGCCACTGCGAAACTCAAATGATGTATAGAAGAACTACTATAACTACTACTATAACTATACAAGAACTACAAGCATTATTTTATTGCATTGCACTTATTCAACAATTTCAACAGTTGTCAAGTAATGAAGCGTCAGATTGGCTTTAACAATATATTGATGCATTACCAATACAATAATGTTACACTTTTGCAATGTCCTATTGCATTACAAAAGAAATGGAATTATTTCGATCTTAGTGGGGCCCTTTCCAGCTTCAGTCAATGATGTACTATATATACCATATATATGTATGCTAGTATACGCTAGTGGTTACTTGGGATGTAACAAATAAAAAGGATATGTGGCCACACATAGTGGATATGTGTACACATAGAAAATATGTGTGGTTACAATATGTTACAATAGCTATCATACGTTGATCATATTGCAAAAAATCATGTGTCAGACACATAGTCATTGCTTATGATTATTGTTTTCTGGTTTCCATATCGCTGGATGGGATGCAAATTTAGAAATGATAACTATACCTTGCATTATAAACGGCTATAAAATGGAAATTCAAAATATCATTTGTTTATCGTTTTGGGTATTAAAACTTTTAATAACATTATATGGGAATAATTCTATATGATAATAAAAATAATAAAGGCACAACAATTGTATGCTTTAATATGATTGTGCAGATGGAATAAAAAATGTATAAATTTTACTATTATGTGTCCGATTTGCCTCTATTCTGGATGTTTCCACTTGAAAAAAAAACGATCGCCATCGGTTACTATACGTTTTTCAAATATTTCAATGCTTTGCACTACTGATTGAACAATTTTACAATGGAACAATAACTTTTCTGGCGTAATATGGCAACGATTAAAAGTTAACAAAACAAGTATGTTGTTTTAGCATACATTGACTCGTTCTGTAGCAGCAATTCGCAGTAGCGGGTATGTATTTCAGGATACTGTATCGGATAATTTGTTGACATGATGATCCTCTGTGACTGAAGTTTGAACTTATCTTTTTCAATGATCAAATATTTCCACGATACATCAAAGCAAAAGACAACATGTAACGCATTGTTTTCGTTAGGGTTATCCGTTATTAAAAAATTACACTCGTTAATTGGATTAGAAAACAAAACATTAATTACCTGTTAAGATTGAAACCAAACAATTTTGAAACTTTCAAGGCCATAACTTCGACTTAAACTTGATTTACACTAGGTAAGTTTGTCAAAAGGTTAGCTGGAAACCGCGAACAAAATTAAATTATTTTCTTGAATGTATTATGACTGATAAATTTTTGAAAAAAAATCATAGCCGGCTGAGGTCTCTATCCGATTTCATGAATGTTTATATGTTTGCAGCGGCACGACTTTTGCCTTTTTTCAAAATGGCGCGTTTTCTCTCCACGACCGAGCGGGAGCGCCACTGATTTTTCGATCGGGATCGCAGAGGTGGTTTTTCGGCTCCCGGGCGCCATCTTGTATTTTAAAATCTGACTTCGAAACATAAACGTTTCGACGAGCAGGCATTCCTACTGTATCGGTGTTTCATTGTAGTGAATCTAGGAGATGATGTCAGAATGAAGTTTGGTAATGAATTTACACAGTGACGTCAAATGATATAGTTGTGTTGGAGTGTATGGATGAAATATTCCGTCGAAAGTGTTCGCACCTTGCACGAAATAACTTCAAACGCTTGAAAAGGGACTAATCGGATTCGGCATCGGGTGGACTGTACGTTTGTGTGTTATTATGAAGTAAAGTGACAAGTTTGGACGCGTCAGTTCCGAGTAAAATTTCCAATTTCTGGCTGCTGATGCAATTTAAAAACCGTTTGAATAATCGGAAAAGACGCCCTCCGACGAACGGCCAGCGAAATTGCTGCAGAAAACTTCTTGTCGGCTAGTGAGAATCCGAAGGAGGTCGAGGAAAAAATCTTCGCACTGCGGAGTAGATCAAGCGCTTGGGAACGCGAAGCGGCGGCAGTGGTGGTGTGAACGAGAAAGTCGTGAGCGCGGGAATTGGCAGCGCCTGCTGTCGTCAAATCGTAACAAAAACATTCACCCCGCAATCGCATCAAGCGCCGAGCCGCTTGACAAAAGTCAGTCGTTGCGACGAGATAAACAAAAACAATAATTATTCCAAAGTGTGAAAGTGCGATTTGAGCTGCTTTTGTTTGCGGAATTGCTGAACGTTGTTCTAGTTTCGGATGTAAGTATTGGGGTGGATTGATGTTCTCCGGTCCCGTTGGATGCTTATAGTAGGAGCGGTAGCTTGCAAGCTTTCAGCTTTTGGCATTTAATCGCGTAGCTATTCATTATCCGGGTGTTTGGAGGTGAAAGTTTTAAGCTAGGTATGTACTGCTAAGTAGGTTTCAAGATAATGTTCTGATTATTAGTAGGCTTAATTTGATTGAAGATGTGGTGAAAAGATGTTGATTTTAATTAGAGTTTTAGAAGGTGTTCCTTTAAGAGCAATCGCAGCAACCACTGACTGCGGTTATGTTAAATAATTTGATTCCATTTGTTAACGTCAAGCTGAATACAAGCAAGCTATAACTACCCCTCAAGAATCTGAGTTTCATTTCTTAAACATTTGGAAGAAATTTCAGATGGTAGAAAGTATGGAACAACTTAATTGGCGAATATGCTGAGCTGATAATTATTTTCATTTAGTCATGTGTAGCTCTTTTTGTTTTATATTTTAATTTCGACTTGTCTCTAGTTTTAACGATTATAATCGAAGCAATATTTTGTTCACATTGTCATCAACAGTGAGTAGAATAGCAAGCCTAAAATAGGAATTAAGAGCAATATTAAATTCATTGAATCCAGAAAGTCACTTAAGCTAAAAGGACATGTAAGAATGTCGGACAACAACCCGGCAAAAAGGGTGTTTGCCTCGAATCCAACCCGGACAAGAGGCAGAGGAGCGCGGTGAGTTTGGTTAAACCAAGTAGAGCTAGACCTTGCAAGTGTGAGACATTCGAGGAACTGGAGCCCTTAACCGAGTTTTATGGGGAAATATCGTGACCTAGATGCGGTCCTAACAGGACGTTGGACCAGCATAACTAGCTAAATTAATTAAATTCATTGAATTTAGGATAAATCATATTTCCAAGTTTTTATAGGTTTGACTTTTGTAGCACAGAACACTACAACCTTGATTCGCATGTTTTGGTATCATATTTTCGTAACTTCATTAATTTACCATGAATAACTTAACTTTAGGTTGTAAAGAACAACTTTTGTTATAGTCTATTTTTTCAAAGGTGAATATTAGCCTTTTAAAACAACCAAAAATCATCTGGTAAGGTAAGGATTATTGATTCATGTAATTTAATTAGCAAAGAAAAATACCCACAAATTTGAAGTTTCTTACTCTAAGTAAGACGTTTTAGCTTAAACCCATTGGCTTCAATTGTAAACCCTTTGCCAAGCCAAGTACCTATATTCTGATTAACAACTGTTTATTTCAGTTAGCTCAAAATTTGTGTACGGTAGATATATTCAAGCTATAATGAAACCAAATACAGTTTGTATTTTGTCAACAATCTTTTCGACTTAAGCCTTCTTATTGAAACCAATGCTATTTCGTATCAAATCTTCAATTAACAAAACAGTTTCATTTGATAACATTTCTTCCAACCAATATTATACTAAGATTAAATCCGAAAGTTAATCGACTGGGTTCCAAACAAATTTTCGGCAAATCATCGAAAAACAGACGGAATCAAAAATTAGTAATTTGACGAAAATTCACCACAAAGCTACAATAAGGCCGAATCAGACATTACCGCTTTATTTGCATCGACTTCCCCTCTTAACATTTAAAGCTTTCATCGCTGGTATTTCTGAGCTGAAAAATTCAGTCAAAATTGCTTCTTCCATCAAACTTCTTTTGAATTCACTTAAGAAAAGGACAGTCCCCGCGATGTAAGTAAAGTTAGTGCACATTTTCGCAAAATAAATAACTTGCTACGTCATGATAGATGGATTTTCGAGTATGAACAGCTGCTAAGCTACTCGAGTTAAGTTTCCTGCCCAAATCGAATGTAGATCTGAAGGCGTAAAACAACACCAATGCTCACAGGCAGTTAGCCGATGATGATGAGGATTTGTTTACGCCCAAGCATGGATTAGCAGCTCCATAACTTCAAACCTGCTTGGGACATCAGAAACACTCACTTGAAAAGCTCAGTCTCTTAAGGGCCGGTCGTCCTGGTGAGAGACGTTAATGGTCACCGCAGATCCTGGCTGAGACATGCATTCAATCGTCTTGGCATCGAAGTAACTTTCTTTAAAAGGAGGTATAAGTAACATGATCCTGTCAAACGACGGTGCTTAAGTACGCGGAAGCCAAGACTTTTTCCGAGCATCGTGAATGGATTACTTTGAGTATCTAGCGATGACCTGTTGGGAAGCGATCATGAACCGATTGAAATGTAGCTGTACAAATTTTCAACAGATCAGACTACCAAGATACGGTAGACATTCATTCAACTCTGACATTAAGGTTCTCCAATAGTGGTCTTCGGTGACGAAAGCCATTATCCGAACTAGGAGTAAGATACAAGGAAGCCTCGCTTTAAACCTACCGAACAGCGAGGACATGCAATAGCTGTAAGCACTTCGTGGAGAGCATGAGCATGAGTTTTGAAGGAAGCCGAGAAATCTTTTGCACTTCCACGAGAAATCACTGGGATGTTGGATAGTTGGGAAAAGGTTAGTAGCAGGGTTCGTTTTGGTCAACGATACGCTGAAAGTATGCAACTAGCTCTATCCGTCAAAAGCATTGGACCGCTCCAACAAGCAACAGAACATCGATTGCCAGTTGCACCACAACCCGAATAGTCCGGCATGACCTAATCATCGTAAACTCGTAATTAATGTTGATCGACTTTTCTGTCTGTGTAGGTAGCAGTTTCACTAGAGTGCGTTTTTTCTGAGCGGCGGCATGCCCCTGTTTCTGTGGATATACTGCAAATAGGGATAAGACAAGTTGGGCCTACCTTCCGATTGGTGGTCCATCCTAGCATCAATAACTGATATTGATTCTATTGACCCCTACGCTTATTAATTTGGCACCAACCGAGGGAGACTTGATCCTATACGCTAAGCTTTCTATATCTCCAATCCGTTCAACTACTCGCAATATTTTCTGATACAGTAGGCGGAATATTACAATTTGAGATAATTCTATGCAGTCGGTATACCAAAATTTGGCAGATCGATAGGTAATCGGTGGGTGAGTGATCAACAGGTACGTCATAGCAACATGCAAGGTAGCGGACCGAAAGAACTAATGAACAAACTCCCCCAGCTGTAAGCAATACGTGGATGAGATAAACCCACATCAATCTGCAACCGAGTAACGGGAAGACGAGTGCACGTGGAATCGCAATAGTCAATGATAAGGTATCAAACCTTGATCCTGTGGAGGTAGCAACCTCGCAGAACTCAATCTAGGCTGGTCCAAGGTACATCTACGACATCGCCATCCCGGAGAGCAAGGATGAGCAGAATATCAACCTACCCTTCTGATTCGGCGAATTCACATTTGCACTGGCCAAAATCTAAGGGGCCAGCCTAGCTTTCGATTCAATTTGCAAAGCAAATTTGCCTTCACAAGACCATTCACCAGAAGTAAGAACCAGAGAGAGCCCCGAGGGGAAATATTTCGTTTTAACTAAAATCTGAACGCAGGGAGAAGCATTGATGCCAGAAATTTTTTCGATTAGTTTTCAAAAAGATGCCAGCTCAAAAATCTTGGGCAAGGTGTACTCGAAATCCTTAGAATAAAAAAAAACTAAAAATCCATATAATACCTAGGGAATCAACGTATATGCGATATTACCCAAGATATGACATCGCTGCCACCGAGCCTTCGGATTTACCGGAGCTATCTCCCGTCCCAGGCAAACCAATGCCTCAAGGAAAACTTCAACATAGAACTCCTACTGGTGGCCGACGGTGTAGATGTAACTGGCCCTGAATTAAGATAGGCTCCACGATCTAAAACTTATTTAGGATAGGGTAGTATCGGAGCATTAACCACCGATGTAAGGCCAGTTTCGGAGTCATAGTTTGTTTTCATTGCAATGAATCGACCGAAAAAGGCGTTGGTGCTCTCACTCCTCAAAAGATTTAAATAGCGGAAACTTTCAATAAAAGCCTATGCATTGCCAACAAAACAAACAATGACAACTGTAACAACACCGAATACTTCATCATATCTCAAAAGTGATGAAGTAACTCGACATGCACTAAACAAAGAATACGGGATATACTACAATAGATCAAATTACTGGTCGCAGTGGTTTATGTCCCGAACAGAGGAAAAAATGTAGAAGAACCCTACCGCATAACTGTATTGGTTCACTTAGATGGTGCCACCGACAGACCTAAAAACACGAATATATACTGGAGGAAGCCCGGACTACAAAGTGGCTCAACACTAGCAGACCAGGCTCAACAGTGTTTTTCCTCCGATAAGTTAAGGAGTATAATTACACCAACTACGAGATCAGGCCGTCCATGATGGTCGCTCACGGAATTCCAGGAAACTGCAGAACATGGTCCATGTGGTTGACTCCGGAAAGCATTTCACCCGACAGTTGCCAACCTGATGGCTTTCCTATAAGATATGGGACTCTGTTCGTGGATTTAGAAGCAACGATATTACACTCTCGATCATAAAAATGTCAGTAAACCTTACCCTTCAGTTAAAAATGATATTGGTAGTCCTGAAAAGGACAGTCGGCATGGTCTGGTTAAAAATTAATATCTCTCCGGTTTTCTGGGGCAGCAGGACACCATCATGTGCCATATTAACTCCGGATAGTAGTATGTCCAACTTCTTGTTGCTGCAAACCTCACAATGCAGCGGAAAGGGTATTATAGTTATCACGGACGATATTTCAGTGGTCATCGGCTGCTAAGCCATCATACAAGACTCTTCAAGAGATGACAAGCTACTTCTACTTAGGAAGCAGAATTTCGGCGTCTTTGTTAGGAAAACGCTGTGCATTTAGTGAAATTAGTATGCAATACGAACTTATAAGACATCCCTTCTTTTACTTGTATTCTTTTCAATAGTTTACAATTGATGAATGATAATTTGTGCTAGTCGAATTGCTAGGTCACTCAAATTTCCAACTGAACATTAAGCATCTTGAAAATCTACCGAGCAACAATTGAGTATTCTAGCGAATTCGTTTTTGAACCTAGGTTGGAACCAGTTCAAACCTGCGATACTCGATAATTGGCAAAAGACAAGCACATTGAAGTTCAACTCACAACAAGCCAACCCAATCTTGATACCCGATCCAGGTTGGAATTGGAAGTAGTGCTTATTGATTCCAAATGTCTTGAACGGCGATAACACGATTTAGAAACCTTCTTAAAGTCTTCGTTTCCATCTTTATTACAGAATAAAATCGCATCCACAAGACCGAAACCACCCCCACCTCCAAGATGCCTCGGTTGAAGAAAAAGGAGGAACCCTCTCCATCGGCAGACTCGTCAGTAACCTTGACGGCCGGTCGCTCCCGGCGCACCATCAAACCGAACCGTAAGTATCTGAACGACAGCGTGGTGCTGGCTTCGACTTCCATACGCTCGAGCAGCCCGGACAGCGACGCTAGCGAAGATGACTACAACCAGGAAGAGGAAGATGATGTGGTCATACCACCGAAGTCGGCTGTCGGTAGGAAAAGCACCGGGACAGTTTCTGCGAAGAAACCAGCTCCAGTAACTTCAACAGGAAGGCCTAGAGGACGGCCACCAAAGGGAGTTACAAAAACGGAACCGGTTAAAAATTTGAGGAAGGAAGTGTTGAAAAAAATGGATTTGAGCATGCTCAACATGGGCAAGGCTCGGGTCGTGCTGACACCCATCAACAAGGACATAAAAAGGAAACTAGATTTGGATACATCGCTTGTGAAAGGTTTGATTGGACGAGTGTGTAAATGTGCATTTATTTACATTTTCGTTTGTTCTCCTCTATTTAGATAAAACACCGACCAGAGGTAGGCCGCCGAGCAAGCAACCGGAGAAGCAACCCGAGAAGCAACCGGAGAAGCAACCCGTAAAACAACCAGATAAGCAACAGCCTAGATTCAGAATGTTTGGGAAAAGCAAAGAACCCGAAAAAACGGAAAAGGAAAAACCACCTCCGATTATTAAAGTCACGGAACCGAAAGAAAAACCCAAAAACCTTCTGTTCAGGAGGAAGCAACCGGAGGAATCTACTTCCAAACAAGATTCGATCGTTCCCAAGAAGTTTGTCAATCCAGCGGCTCTGCAGAAGCAAAAAGTGGAAAAGTCAATCTTGAGATAAACGGCACAAGAAATCGGAAAGTTCTTCTTCAGACGAAGATGATGACGACGACAACGTTGATGATGATGATGACGACGATGTGCAAATTGTCGGATTTAGTCGTGAAGCCGAATCAGAATGTCGGTCGGAAATCTCTCCGGAAGAGTCCATTGATTGCTAAACAAATATCGCCGATTGCTAGAAAAGTAGCCAAACCAGTAGCTACTACCAAACCTACGCCGCCCCCGGTTGTGGTCGCTGGACCGAAACGTAAAGCTATCGCAGATTCCAGCACGGAAGAAAGTGGACATAAGGCTCAAAAAGCCAAAAGGGGACGTCCACCAAATGACGCTAAGCGTTCCATCACATTGAATTCCGATGACGAGAAAGATAGCGATGATGAGCCGATCCGTAGAAGCACTCGGTCAAGTATGGTCTCTGATAAGGGTTCAGCTACTTCATCCCCACAAAATACGTCTGCGAAAGCGAAAGATACGTCTGCGCCTAGCAAATTGGGAAAGGATTTGTCGGATGTAAGCAAAGGTTCTATGAACAAATCGATTAGCTTACCGGCTCTGGATAAGACTAAGTTGGGTGGTCGGCCTCTTGCATTTAAGCCAATGCAAACACCAGCATCTAAGCTTTTGCCAAAGCCGATTGCTCAGTCGACACCTTTGGCAGCTACCGGGGCCCTGGGGGATAAGAAAAGCAAATCCGAAGTGAATCTCGTCGATCCAATTCTCTCATCAGATAAGGAACGCAAGGCATTTGGTAAAAACACAGTCGATAAAGCAACTATCCGGATCGTGAGCATTGGGGATATCTTGAAGAAAAAGTCTGCCAGTACACCTGATGTACGAAAAGCAGGAATTAGACGTAAAAGTTCCGACGACGATGAATATTTATCGTCCGATAGTGACGATTCCGACGGTTATCTCGGTCCAAAGTCTAGCTCTGCGGAAAAACCCAAGACAAATAATCAACTAGTGGCAACGATTTTGGAACGGAAACGACCGATCAATTTGGATCATTTGCGGTTAAACCGATCTTCCAAACGGGGACGACCTAGTGGACCCTCTAAGCAACCATCGGGGGAAAGTGCTGCCTCGAAAGCGTCGGTTATCAATCTTACAGTTGACGACGAAGTCGACTTTGAAGACATGCTGCAAACTAACATTGTGACTGCTAATAAAGTTCAAAAGATTGTAGCCAGTCCTAACGTGATGCGACCTCGTGGAAAATCTGTTAATGTGGATGAAAACTCCTCCCGTTCCGGAACCAAATCGGTGCCATTGAACAAGATGGCCACGGGTGTCAAAACTCTGGTCTCGAATAACAACAACAACGTGTACAAAGCTCTACAATAACGGCCGAATTGCTGCATCCAGTACTCTGAATCGGTCGGGTTCGGTTAGTCCTCAGAAGAATCCTCCCAGAATTCTAAACTCAACAATGAAACTGGGCGACAGTCGTCCATTTGCCAAGTTGGCTGCAAACAGCGGCAACAAACACTACTCAATTGATTTGACAGATCCGGATAACAACGTAAAACTGATAGTAACATCAGAGTCTCCACCATCATCACCTGTAAAGCGATCTCCGATCAAAACCGTGCCGCGACCGATTATAGCATCAGCCGGCCTGCGAAATACGTCAAATGCGTTGAACAAACCAATCGGCGGAGCAGTTCAAAGATCAATTCTGCGCTTACCAGTTCTTCTGGTAGTAGTCCCAAGATGAAGAAGATCACCTGCTATGCGAAACATGGTATGTAGTCAATGTTTGATCAGAAAACGGTGTTCAGGAGTAATTTACTTTAATTTTCCCTTCAGGTACGTCATCAACATCCCCAACACTGAAAATAAGCTGGAACGGCCGATCATTTGCCATGTCTATGATTGGACTAGGCAATGAGGCTGCTAAAATTCAGCTTCCCTCCTCGGAGTGGTCGCACAGAATCATTCTAACCAAGCGGAAAGTGCTCCCGAAGGATGGCGAGGAAGTATTCAGTGGTACCGTGGAAGACCGCGCCATTACCGAGGAGGATAAACGCAACTACGAACCTTGCAATATCATGTTCCGACGGCGGACGGCTACACCGGGCAAGTTCAATCAGCAGTACGACCGGGCGGTCATATTCAAGAACGATACATTTATTATCAACGTCGAAGGAAAGAACTGCCAGCTGGTGGGGGCACCCTGCAAGCTGGATGGTCCCGAGGACATTGAAACTCTGCTGTCCGTGGTAGATTATGTCAATCTGAAAAACTCCTGCGTGGAGCTGTCGGTTTCCTAAAACAGCAGCAGCGAGTAGTTGTGCGGGCTTGAATCGGCACGTGTAAATAGCTTTATTTGTTTTATCAAGCAACATTTGGTACCAACCACCCACCACCAACACACAACTGAGTAGAAAGAGAAAGCCGTGCGCCTGTTGGCGGATGGGGGAATCCGATTTTAATTTATCGTGAGACGATTGACCGGTTCGCAACGGTGTCGAAAAGAGGTTTATCCATGCTAAGGTAAATATCGTTGATTTAAAAACGGGATATTTTTTTTATTTTGTGAAGTACATTATAGGATGGGACTTTTATTGTTTCCAAATTACTTAGCTCTGTCGAGAGCAAACGAAACAAACAGTACTCGTTATTTATTAGCATGTCTAATAGAGAATAAAGTTAGGTCTTTGCTATGTCGATTACATCTAAGCGTACAATAAAACTGATATACATTTTATTAGAAAACTTTGCGGAGCTACTAATCGGGTATAATTGTGAATCTTACTCCTGTGGTTTGTTTTTAGTGTCTTCAAGTTGTAAGATAGCAGCCGATCGGGTCTAATATTATTTGTTTTTTACGTTGAAATAGAGAATCGATATACTGCCATTGGTTAACAGGAGTCACGATGTTAGTCGATCCACCAGTTTACATTTTCTCGCCATAGGTACTAATACGAAGTTAATAAATGAACAAAGTTGAACAGACGTAGAAAGCCAAGCATCGATCGTCAACTAGTGCCCTTCATTATGTGAGGTTTTCGCTCTGGACAACCGAAAGTAGATCTTTTGTTTCTCATCTGCGTCGATTAACAAGGAAAGCCAGGCATTTTTTCATCTGATCTTAATAAAACCTGACGTATCAGTCAGTTAAATAATGGATCGGTGTTAAATTCTGAGTTTTGGAATGTTTGAACCGGGAATTTGCGTTTTCTCGGTAGTGTAATCTGGCGCGTATCTGGCAAGATAAGCAATGAAGGTAGTTGGAATTAAATTGGAAATTCCTAATGTTTCTTCTCATTTACTAATAATTAATTTGCAATGAATAAAGGCATTTACATGTAACGTAATAACCATGAAAATGGTCGAATTCACCCCATTCATAGTATTTTTTACTATGGTCATGGTTACAAGGATTATTCCGACATTCCGATAAATCTGACAGCTTCCATGTTGAAGTAATCATTGAATCAAAACGACAAGAACAGATCTCAGCATTAAAAACATGGCTGGCCACTAGTCCCTTGAAAAAAAGTCGGGTTGACACAATAGACCATTGCACGATGGCGTTTAATTTAATTCAGTAAAAGATTTTGTGCCCTAAATTAATTACGATTGAAGTATAATAGCCGGAAAACGGACACCCGTGCATATTTTTACATACATTCATGGATCTAGTCGTACAGAATCCAAAAAAAGCCAATGAAAAATTTCGTTGAGCGGTTCAAATTCTAACATATTGGAAACAAGCTCCCTGAATTGTCAAAAAAGTGAGGTTTACACATTCCGTGCAATGATCTATAGAGCACTGAAAAAAAATTGCAGTAAAAACTACCATTCTACCCGACTATGCTTATTCACAGAACTACCATAAAATTTCAGTCAAATTTAATACGTTTATATTAAAGCCTTCAACATTTGTGGTAAGTTTAACAGACCTCGTGTTGATATCAGTGTGTGAAAAAATTGACTGCCCGAAATGAGTGCGAAAAACAACAGCATTCAATTCTTTGGTCTTTGCTGAACACACGAATTACTAATAAAGAGAAAAAGCAATGAACGAACGAACACAAGAGCTGTGTTGTTATATTCACCAATTGCCTTTGGTGACTGAATTTGATGAGTTGCGCTGTCAGTTTTTGTGTCATATCGTGCCCGCGTGACACATGATTCATGAGTTTGATACACAGTTTTTGTTGCACACATATTTGAGGGTGTGCGTGTACTGAAATAAATTTATTGTTTTCGTACACACTCACACATGATAGTGGGAACTAAAGACAAAATCAAAATAAACTAAATTTGAAATCAACTTGGTGTAAATATCTCGGTACACAGAGACAAATTTGGTAGTCAATTTTACCATTATTGGGGGTTAGGATGACTTTTGCAGTATAGTGATTTTGAACTGACTATGATCATGGTCAAAACGCCAATTAAAAATAGTTGATTCAACATTTACCATAATATCGGAATAGTCCTTGTTATCATGATCATAGTCAAGAATGCCTTGAACGTGGTGAATTCGTCCATTTTCATGGTTATTGTAACCATTATATGCAATAGTCATCTTGACCATGATTTAATTGTCGGTATAACGAGAGAATTTTTCTCAGAGTAGGCTTTGCTCAATCATATTTGAGTTTATCTTAGTTTTTTTTCTGAATTCTATACAGTACATTCAGATTTTGAAACATATTAAAATATATTTTCATGAGCTGATATAGTTTCGTTTGGATTAAAAATTATTTTTCAAACTGTAGAACGAAAGAAAAATCTTGGAATGAATGTAATGTGTCCCACTATACATAACCTCTTAATTAGCATGGGTTAATACTTATAAAAATCTTAAGCCCTTGCTACATGTATAAAATATATACGGTTAACTATAATAAATAATTTGTTGATACATGATCATTTATGTAAAATAACTCATAATAATAATATTGATTAAATTTGTTTAATTAATTTGTTCGATTTTGTTTATTTATTCTGTATATATTGAATTTTATGTTATATATAATATAAAATCACAAGTTTATTAGTTTCTCGGCAAATTGTAAATCCAAGCAAATGTTGAATTAGTGGTAGTATTGTGACACAAAGACATAAATTATGAAGTTTAAGTATTTTTCCACTTTGTCGCGAATGAATTGATGATTATTAGCAAGATGAGGAAATGAAAAAACTGAAGTCTAGAATCACGGTTCTCGGTGACAGTGAAATTAAGTGAAATTTCAACGCTAAAAAACCGCGAAAATTGGGTTAAAGGATTGAAAGTATAAAGTTACGGTCGTTCGGAGTAGATTGGTGATATTTTTCAGTCCGGTCGCTACGTAGTAGCAATGCAAAAAGTGACTGCTAACCTTCCCCAACTATCCAACATCCTAGTGATTTCTCGTGGAAGTGCAGAGGATTTCTCGGCTTCCTCCAAAGCGAGTATCATGTCAACACATACCTTCCCATTCCCTACTTGACCAGCATTCGGGCACGGCCGGCGCCGGTATTGCTTTATAATGGGTCACCAGTTTTTAAACATTGAAAATGTATGTTAGTCCCAAACATCATCTGTTGGTTCTTTGTGTAAATACTGCTGATCTGGCAATAACGGAATTGCATGCTTAGGCGGTCAATCATGCTCATGCTCATGCAAATTGTAAATCCAGAGCAAATATATTTTTGGGGAAACGATACCTATGGAGTTAATTCAAGAGTTACATTTTTGTTTAATGTAAACCAAGCAAACAGAATTGGCAGTTGTTTTAACTAGATTTATTTGATTGGCTACACATTTTGAGCCTAAGAAATGTCCACAGGAAAAGTAAAAGAAATATAGTTTTTTTTTGTACATTTATAGATGTATAGATGATCAACATTAAAGGCCGATCCGAAAGTTCGATCACAATTTATATAAAATTTCTCAGTTTATTTCCATAGTTACTACTACTTTTTTGCATAATTTGTCATGGAAGACATTACACATTGATTTGACTTCGGTTGCGTCCTCTCAAGTAACATACCAAATCAGTGCTGTAACTGAAATTCCATCACCTTGAAGAAGATACTTTAGTTCAGCGGTTGGCACTGGTTCGTAGTCGAATCACGTCGCCGTCATGCTGTCCGTATTCTAATCTTTCTTATGGTCTATATTTTCACAATTCACAATAACCATGACAGGTTTCATCGTAGTGATTTTGTGTTCATTCCTCCATTTCTAGTACACATCTTGTAACTCTTCGTTGGTATAAACACTAATATGCACCTGTAAAATATGATAGTTATGATTCTCACAACCGATTGAATAATGAATCAATAAAAACAACTAACCTTGAAAGTTTTAAGATAATGATTAAATCACAGCAAGAATAACAACGATAACAACGACGCATAGCATAAAACATAATTTTTACTGAGAGCAACATAATTCACTTCACTCCACTTAACCGGTATTTTGCTAACCACCACCAAATGGTACATTCGTCGAAGAAAATCTATCTGGCCGCATACACTCTCCGTCTCTCTTAACTTGCTCTTAGATTTCCTACAAAAATTGCGAACATCAACCATTTTGAGTAATATAATAAATAAAAACGTAACGTAATGTAATAAATAAAAATTACTAACAACTGCAAAAGCGCACTGTTTCAAGCACATCACTTTTTTCTCCATCAGCTTGTTTTTGGTCTTATTAGAACTGTCAAAATACACATTTGCCTTCTTCCTTTTGCTCCACTTCACAACTCAACAGCTCACCGTGATCCACCTTACGGTGGATTGATGAGCTGCATGGTGGTTGCATGTGAGCTTTTATCGTGTTGCGTGACATCGCTGTGACATTTCCAGGCAAAGTCATCAAAAAGCGACTGGTGAGAAAAACAACAGCACTAAGCATTCGGTCCCCTCCAAAAAGGTGACCCGCACCGAATGTCTTCATTCACACAGGATGCTACCGACACATTTTTCTATACAGATCTCCGGCTTAATCAGTCAAAACAAAAAGAGAAGAGTATCACAAAACACAATAATTGCAAACATTCTGACTGAATGTGTTCTTGCTAGCACCGAATTTTGGTTTTTCTGAACATTCAGTTTTGCACCGAATCGGTGAATGACGAGATGGATGTTGGATAAATTCACGGGATACTGATTATTGAATTTGAATTTTTCGCACACTGGTTGATATCCACCCCAGCATGGTTGACTTGAAGCGCAGGCATGGTAAAATCAAACGCTTTTTATAGTCAGGTGAAAATTATTGGTGTTTGCGCTCAATTTAACCCTCGAAATGATAGTTTCTATCGAGGATTTTTTTTTGCGTCTACTCTTTTCCATAATAGTAAAAAAGATAGCAAGGAAACCAACACTGATAAAAAAGCAATGATAATATCTATGTGTTCCACACATGATTTTTTGCAATATAATCAACAAATCGACACAAAATTTTCATTAGGGCCTAATACCTGGTACAGACATACAACGTACAACGTTGTACGAACTGTCAAATACTTTAATCCAGTACCGAAAAACACGTACTAGACTAAAGGAGTACAACACTGTACGTTGTATGTCTGTCCCAGGCATAACTGACAAACGTAAACAATGGCTTCTTCCGTAAATTTCTCGTGGCACAAAAGCTACCCATGTAAGCCTCCAATTCTATCGGATAGGTGAACACTTCCTCTTCGAAATGATCGTGGTGGATTGATTAGGCGAATTTTCAATAACGAGAAATTTAAGGAAGAAGCCATTGTTTACGTTTGTCAGTTAGGCCCTAATGAAAAATTTGTGTCGAAATGATATCTATTTGTAACCACACATACTTCCTATGTGTACACAAATTTCATTGTTAACTTCATTGTTTCTCAGAGGGTTCTGTTTATGTGTGAACAATTGAATGTTATGTGAAATTCCGCATGGATTTTTGACATAATTATGTGTGGATTATTTCCTGTGATTGGAGCCAACAAAAAAAAACCGGTAGAACTGTCAAAATTTTCGAGTGAAAAGAACGGATTGTGAAACTTAAACACTGTTAAGACTGAGCAGTTATAACATGCACTCTGAGATTTTCCTAATCGTCGATAGTTTTAAAAGAAATCATTTTTATCATTTACTGTGTTTACTCAACCCTTAGTATAAAAACTATAGTAACATTGCATAAAGTTTAAGCTTAGTCCAAGTTGTAGGAGATAATTATACCTAGCATTACTTTCACTCCTTTGGCGCAATCATGTTGTAATTTCATCATGTAAACATTTCATCGATTCTAGAAAATAAATCGCTAGTTCTGTTCAGTGGCGTATGTGTAGCGAGATTTGCTCTCAATTTTGCCGGTTTAAAATCAGTGCTCCAACAAACAACTTTCGATGTTTGAATGAACATTTCGCATTAGTCGCACCAACGTTGCTAGATAGATAATATTAAACAATCAAAGAAACCACATTGCCAACCCGAAAAAAAACTCTCGAATAATCTAATTATCCCCGTCGATCGGTTTTTATTCACACCGGCAGGTTGAAGAAATTTCAGAGTCATTTGTTTGTAGGTTAGAATTTGAGAAAACAAAAAGAAATCCAGGGCAGGAGATCATTTTATTCTGACTTTCAAACAAATCGCCATTACACTATGCACACATATTTCAACATTGTACTACGCCCCTTATATTTCAAGTTTATACTAAGCGGCTATAGTTGCCATTTATACGAAGCTATGTGTCAACCAGGTGAATCAATTTAGTATAAACTTTAAACTTGTTAGTTTAGATTTTTTCAGAGTGTGCCTAAGCCTTGATAACGAATTTCTTGTTGAAATTATTTGGCAATCATTTTTAGGCTTTTTGGCGTTTATACACCTTTCCCTTTCTGCCACATGCAGAGGAATTATGGTTTGTTATAACTCTGTAGGCTGAACAAGGCATTAGGTTAGGTCTCCTGCACATATACGTTTTTTTTACAGTAAAACGAAGAGCTAAAAGTTCAAATCGAACAGGCAAACGAGGTACCAAATGAGCAAAGTAAATAAACTCTACAAGTTTGTTGTATCTTGCATGGGGAGTATGGTTATATTTTTTATATATTCAAAACAGATAAAGCCATTCAAAGTAAACACAAACAGCCAAGCTGACAAAACAAATTACAAAATACCCTTTAACAGCTGGGGTACCAGTTCGATAGACTTTCTCTCTGCATGTCTCCAACATAGAGATAAGTTTGATAGTTAATTTTACCATTATTCGGGATGACTATGGCAGTATGGTGATTTTGAAGCGACTATAATCATAGTCAAAATGGCCATTAACATAGTCGATACAACATGTACTATAATGACAGAATCGTCCTTGTTACCATGACCAAAGTCAAGAATTCCATAAGCCCATTTTCATGGTTATTGTATCATCTTGACCATGAGGGTAAGTCACTCGGCCACCATGTGTGAACACCCTTAAACACACAGTGCGACATACACCAAACGAACTGAATCGATTGTTTGTTTGCTCATTGTTTGTATTCTTTTGGTTCGAAAGAAATTTCTTTTTCTATCTCAAATCCACACGCAGAAAACGAATTTTTAATTTCAACAATTTTCTGTATTGAAACCAGTAAAAAAAATGGTTGTTTCCCGGCTAACAGTATTTTTTGTTGATATCGAAAGAAAATATTTTTGATTTTAAAGAAAATATTCTTTGTTTTTAAAATACGAATATCCCTTGGATCAAAAGAAAAAATCGTTGAATCAGTGAAAATATCTTTCAGAGAACAATTTTAATTTGTAAAGTCAAAGATTGTTGTCGTTCAATCAATAATATTTTTGTTTGGCTTTATGAAAACATCTTTGAAGCTATAATTTTTGTTTGTAAAATCAACAAAAGAAATAGTTGGATCAACGATTTTAATTCATTGAGTCAATAATTTCTTGTTTTTTATTTAATAAAGACACTTTTTATGGTTTATTTTAGGTATTGATTATATTTACGTAATTACAAATTCTAAACTAAAGATTGTCGTCTACCTTGTGTAAATTAAAAGTGACTGTTAGTAGCTTTTCAATATCAAACACTACCCTAGATTCGATCATTTTGATAACTTCATAAGATTGTAAGTGATCAATAAATTCACGTGAATGTTGGCTCGCTTGGGAAGAGTTTACACAATTCAATCGATCTTTCCAGCAATTCAGTAGGAGTGAGCTTGGAAAACTTATCCTTAAATTCGTCCACTACAATGTTCGTGATAGCCTTTTTATCGGATCTTGATAGGAAATGTTCGTCTTGATACTTTTGCACGATTGCCTGTCCCTTCGGCGATGCTTAAAGTAAATAAGTAGCCGTGTAGTCTTGTCGGGCTACTCTATTTTCAGACCGAGCCACTAGCACTTGCAATGGAACATTCTGGTCCGAAAGAGTGAGAAGACCCTAAGAAAAAGAAACAAACACCTAGATTATAAATCAGAAACTCTTATAGCATTTGTCAAACTATATACAATTCATTTGAAAATATACCTGTGCTTTTCTCCAGGCATTCAATCCGTGAATGAATTTCGTTCGTTGCGACAAAAAGGGAATCGGTAGCAGATCTTCTATTTCACGATGATCAATGATGCGAAAACTTTCCGCAGAGTACTCGTTAGCTGAAAACAACAAGTTGGAGTAATTTTTAGGAAAACAAAACCGTAAACAAATAACTTACCGATAAAACGCTCAGTTACTGTTGCGGACAGTTAAAATCCGTTTAAAATTTCCATGGTCTCGAAGGTTTCGGCGGACATTTCTTCTACTAGAACCTGTTCAAATAAAGCTTCCGGACAACTCATTTTCACTTACATTCACGTAACAAAATGGAGCTCACTTTACTGGCAACGCTTAACAACATATACACTGGCAAAAACATCAACAATTAGTTTTGTTGATTTGACGATATCTTTTAAAACGAACAAATATATTTTCTTGTTTATAAAAAGATTTTGCAGATTCTAAAATATTTATATGTTTAAACAAAAATATCGAATCGTTGAGTTTAAAACAAATAATTTTTGATTTAACTACATGAGATTTCTCTGCGTGCATGTTAAATTCAGTTGACTGAAACGAGAAAGAACGAAAAATAAAATTGGAATTTCTGAGGTTTCCAGGGAACTCTCACATTTACGTTTAAAAATATTCCACTCGATTATTCTGTAAGTGAAGGTGACTTTTCGTTCCATTCAATCGTCAAAATTCCGCTTGGTACTATTAAACAAAATTCCGTAACCTCTCTACTTTTAAAGGTCGGTATCGTGTTCGAAAGAAATTTCTTTTTCTATCCCAAACCCATGTTAAATTCCGTTTACTGAAGCGGAAAAGTAAAGAATCGAAAAGAAATTTCTGCAGCAGTATCCATCTGAAAAGAACGAAAAATAAAATTGGAATTTGTAAGGTTACCACGCAAACTAATGGGAGCTGTTACGTTTACTTTCGGAAAAATGTTCCGCTCGGTTATTCCGTAAGTTAAGGTGACATGTTGTTCCATACAGATCAATTGTCAAAATTCCGCTTGGTAATATTGAACAAAATTTGTATTGGAAAAAATGCAATTAATGTACCCATAAATGGATATGTGTCCTTTTCGCGATTATGGGTATTCTTCACCCATATTTGGGTAAACTGAACTTGGCGTGCAGCTAATATGATTCAGATAATGCATAAGTGTGCGTGTGTATTAAATGTCAAAAAGGTGCATGGTTGCCAATAAGCATAAATTTTCGATTGTATTATTGACAGATGCGGTGTAACACAGAATATCTCCCAACACCCTGAAAGACAAACACAACATGGCAGAGTGACTAACTCCCTGCTATGATTCAATTGTCGATACTACCATGGACTTATTCTCAGTGTAATATAGAGAACGTCCTCTACACGCTATTTCCAAACAACCCAAATTTAAGTATGATTGACTCAAATTCGGCAGAAGTATGGCTACTCAAAAGTGAGTATAGGTGGTTAGGAGTCACAGGTTGACAATTAGTAAACATCAATCGGATTCAAGCCGATGTTGACTGTTTGTCATCTTACCACTAAAAAAGAAAAAGAGTAAACTGGTTTTATTTCGATGCAATCTATCCAGATTCTGGGTAAATGCTAAAGATCGCATTTCCTCATTAGTTAAAAATGTCGTTCAAAAGAAATTGAGATGATTTTTGGGCACTGACAAAGAATCTTCTTTCAGTAAATCTACTGAGCGTGCAGACATTGTGCAAAAGATTAAAAAACAAGTTTTACATGTTCCTCTTGACGTGATTCTTTATAGGGAGTCTACATTGAACCATCATGAAACGGGCCTTTCATGTAGCTCGTGTAATATTATGCCTTACACGTTAAGATAAGAATACGGGAAAATCGGTAAAAAAATACCGAAAACCGAAAAAAGTGTTCATACTGAAATTATCGGTGAACATGAATAAACGAAATGTCGGTATTGTTGGAAAGCAGGAAAAGACGTTAAAAATTACTAATTTCTTTACGGTTCTTTTTACCGAAATTTCTTGCAACACAATGAGAGCATTTTAAATCAAATGTAAATAAAATATAACGATAAAATTTTCAAATCCACATTTCTAAAAAACTAGGTTATATGAAACGTTTTGTTAAGGTAAATTTCACCGATACTCTAGGTTTTGCAACCAAAACCTAATTTTCGGTAAAATGAAAACCTTATTTTCGGTAATCTTATCTTAGCGTGTACACTCCCGTTCCATTCTACTCAGTGACTGAGTAGAATAGTATTTTATCTATTTCTCACACGGAAAGGTCATTTAATTTTCGTTATAAAAGTGGATCATCTCAATTTTTGGTAGAATCCGTTTGGTAATACCTACTTAAACATTACTCAGGCTTACTGCCTGTACTTTTCCTGCTTTAGTATTAGCAGGAGCTGGGTCAAGAAGAAAATATTCTTCTGCTCAGGAAGTACACACATTTATGAGAAAAGGTTGACTTTGCCTGTATTTGAGAAAATTTGTATGGGAAAAAATACTCAAATATGGGTAAGTAGTATTCTAGCACTTCTTCTCTGTATCGCAAATCAAAATAATGTGGTACTCTATGGTGTAATACTAATAACAGAAATTTACACACGAAGGGCACTCCAGCTTGGATGAAAGTTCGCTGTTCTCATACTCTACGCCAGTGAGGTCAAAAAACATCCTATCCGAAAAAATCCTTGACCATAGACATCTTTAACATGGTCTTACATACTAGTTGCACTTTTATCGACTGGAGTTCTAGTAGATACTGATAAACTGAAACAAATATATTTCTCAAACTCGTTCTCAAAAAAAGGCTATAGCCATTTGTAGTACATTAGTAAACTGTGTTTGATACCCACCAACGAGTGACATATTTTGTTTGGTAATTTTTATCATAGTTGGTCTACTTTTGGGTTGATTTGACCGTGTATTCGATGAGTGGCTTCGATAATATCCCTCGATTGGATGAGTCGACATCGATAGGTACCCCTCGTCAAATCAGCTTTTACACCTCGTCGTTTTTTTTTTCAACTACTACCCCTCGTTCGTACTAGACAACCTACAACGGAAGCAAAACTATGGTATTTGGGTTACGACTAGCAATGTCGTACTATATTTTGTCGGTAATTCAGACCGAATCCGAAAAATGCCGGCAGTAGGGATTTTGCATTACACCAATATGTCGTTTTACCGTTCTTTAAGTTGCCTAAATTTTTTAGTTCAAATTAATTTATTTCCTTTTTGTTTTTCTATTTTCAGGCTACCAGCTCGTTCTTACACATCATTGTTTCGCGTAATATACTTCTTCAACGTTTAAATTTTGGAATAGTGTGTAGATCTTAAACATATATGGTACCATGTAGAAAGTACTTGGAATATTACATAAAAAATACACATGTTTTGTAACTTGTAAATACGGTAATGTATTTTTACCCTTCACATTCAAAATTGTTATCGCTTATTTTATTTGCGAACATCGTAGGATTCTTAAGTCTAAGTTCAAAAATTGGAAAATAAAATAAGTAACTTTAGCAGTGTAGCGCATAACAACATGAAAATCTTTATTCAGTTATCAATAAAAGCATAGATTTAAAACCAAATGGTCGGTTCAGATGTATTCAAATTCACTTTGGCTAGATGACAGCACCTTGGGTAGTCCCGTTTCCTCTAGTCGAGGAAAACTCGTCTGCGTACCGGGTTTTTGCACTGAAAGGGCGGCCACTAGGTTGGCCGCCGCAATGCAGTGAACCATCTCGGCAGAAGGATTTGTGGCGATGAAATGCGCCAGTGCCCCGATGAAGGCATCGCCAGCACCCTGAAAATCAGAAATAAACAGCATGTTGCGTGTCAAGATTCCTGTATTGGACATCACACTACAAGTACCGTTGTGTCAACAACTTTATTCACTTTATGTGGTTTCACGTGCGCAACCTTTGTGCAATTCTCCAAACTAAATATTGCCCCTTTCTCCCCAAGAGTGATTATAATTGTTCCACAACCCATGTCCCGTAGTTTGTAAAGAGCCGATTTCGCTTGCCTGAAAATCACATTTTTGCATTAAGAAGATTAACCTAGGAATTATTCCACTTCCTTACATAACCGTCTCAACCACCATCCCGGTTATGAGCGCCGTTTCGGATTCGTTCACACAGAATATGGAGCAATATTTCAGAAGCTCTTGCGGTATATTCTCCAACCCCGGTGCGGCGTTCATGATAGATGTACCATTGAAACTTTTCAACGCTTCTATCGTAGCTTGGGCTGGAGTTTCCAGTTGACAAATCAAAACCTTTGCATTGTTCAGCACCTCTGCACTCGCCCGCACATCATCCGGCTGTAGACTATTGTTTGCACCCACAACAATCACTATTTGATTATCTCCGTTATTGGCAACATTGATTTGCGCGATTCCGGTACTCTTACCGTCCAGTTTGCAAACATGATCAACATTTACACCTTCAGACTGTAGAGCATTGAAGTAGTTTTTACCCCATGAATCGTTTCCCAGCTTTCCTATCATTGCCGTCCGGCTGCCAAGCCGTGCCGCTGCTACACATTGATTAGCCCCTTTGCCTCCGTAGCCAGTGACGAATTCGGTGCCGTGCAGCGTCTCACCCACCTTCGGCAATCGTGGAA
Source organism: Aedes japonicus (assembly GCA_034211315.2). NCBI lineage: Eukaryota > Metazoa > Arthropoda > Insecta > Diptera > Culicidae > Aedes > Aedes japonicus. Next base: position 240,313 of record JASCZW010001586.1, on the reverse strand, counting down.
CATAGCTATGTATATACATTCGATACAGTTCAATTAACTGATCATTAATTCGTTCACCTATTTTACCTTATTAAGTCCACGATTAATGATCCAAATACGACAACATCAAATTTTGCGGACATTTTTCACATATGGCAAAAATATCTAACAATAATCGCACTGCGATAAATAGGGTGTTATTCTTATCTTGTGAGTATCACTTTAGACTAGAGCACATAAATTTAATCTCAATCAATGATCAGTGAGCGCTGTCCCTGCACAACCATGACGCACTCGTTCTGATAATAAGAGTTAGAAAAAAACTGTATAAAAGCTCTATTTTATTATTTATCTTCAATGATTGTTTAGTGGATTATTTAATTGTTTACATTTTTAAATCATGAATGCGGGCGGGTGAGTATAAGGTTGCCGACTGAAAATGTAATTTATTTTTTATCCGACGGTATAATCTGGGAATACACGACCAGTGAAAACAAATCAATAATAATAGGAAATCTATTACTTTCATTTACAATTATTGACTTGTTTTCACTCATTATTGGTTGAAATACAATTTAATAGAATAGATAAATTAGACATCTGGAGCAACATTTGAATAAGGCCTCATCATCGAATGTTATAATCGCATCAAGCCAATACCGCATTGCATAAGCATATATTGTACGTTCGGTAGAAAGTTGGAATTGACTGACTACCGAAGTTGGATTTTACTCGCTACCTGTACGTTAAACAGGTTAAACATAACGTCGGTAGTAGTGCGCTGTATAGCGCAGCAGGTGCGCTATACAGCGCACTACCAACAATCAATGTGCAACTAGCGATTTGAAATTGGTTCACTATTGTAGAACCCGTTGGTCCGAAATACACCTTGGAGCCCGCACCTTGCTATACATATTTGCGCCTTTGTTTTGATTTGCTGTGTTATTTTGACAGAATATTTGAAAGTGTGTTCATGAGAGTTCATTGTTAGGGGCGCATCATTAAGCTTGGGACCGAGCTTGGGCCCGATGTGCTAGTACTGACTGAGCCAAGAAAAAAATCGTTTTTGTATGGGACCTACTGGTCTTAGAGTTAGTCTATGGTAGTAGTGCCATAGACTAACTCTAAGACCAGTAGGTCCCATACAAAAACGATTTTTTTCTTGGCTCAGTCAGTACTAGAACATCGTCCCAAGCTCGGTCCCAAGCTTAATGATGCGCCCCAAACAATGAACTCTCATGAATACACTTTCAAATATTCTGTCAAAATAACACAGCTAATCAAAACAAAGGCGCAAATATGTACCACAAAGGTGCTGGCTTCAAGGTGTAATTCGGACCAAGGGGTTCTACAACAGTGAACCAATTTCAAATCGCTAGTTACATATTGATTGTTGCTACCAAGGGGCCGGACTTCCTGATCATTTGATCAGATTTCTTCAATTTGCATTCCGATCTTTCAAAAATATCAGCTGATGTAATAAAGATTTAAAATCTTTTTTGACAGTTTGATACAGGCCGCTGTTTTATTTCAGTGTGTTGAAATAAAAACAAACATTTTTTATTTGTTTTCATACGTCCGGGATTACACCTTATGAAAAGCTATTGTTTCACACGAGACTGTTCAGCTGGGTGCAACATATTATTTCTTCAAAGATTGCTTTTAAAACAAGTTTTAATTTTCTTTAGGAATGGTTTCGGCAATTCGACGTCGATCACGGTGGGATACTGCGACGGAACTTGTTACACCAGGAGGATGTTTGTCAACACAATTCTTGGACTATTTAATCGTTTTTCCTAAGTTGTAAGACTTGCGTGAATTTAAGAACTTCACTTGTTTGAAAAACATTTCTCTCATTTTAAGACGACTGATTTTAATGCGGGCGATACCATGCTGCTGACAGGAGAATCACTTTGCAAAGTAAATGTTCGGTACGATTGTGGGAACGGCATTATTTGTGGTCTGTACTACAGAAAAAAACGCATAACGACAAATGCTTTTCCGATAGAAGAAGTCCTAATCACATAGGAGCAAGTTTGAAGATCAACTCGGTACAGTCGAATCTAGCTGACCAGATTAATCCTTCACCAGTTCAGGTAGAACTTCCTCATATGTCGAACAAAATTCTTGTAAAGCAATTCTCGAGTACGCTGAGGAGGTTGCTTAGAATTCCAACTGGATTTTTTTTAAAGATTCCTAATGGACTCAACCCAAACTCATTTTCAACACAAAAAATGAACCGGAGAGTAAGAAACCGAATAAAATTTATTAATTAATATTTGAATAATGTTTCCAATTCAGATTAATTTATCACTCCTCGTCCCAGTGCTTTACATCGTGCAGCTGAAAGCACGAAATCTTCAACTTCTTTCTCTGAGCTGTAATCATAAATTTCTGCTGGAATGGTAATGTGGTATTGACCAACGGTTTATCTTAAAATTTTATGGTCCCCGACATCTGAATGATGGACATCAGCGAGGACGAAACGGCCCCTCGATGATCTGTTGTGCGTCCCAAAGTTCATGATCCGCTCGGAAGGAGATAACTTCTGGAAGTTGTACTTATCTGACACCAATTCAATTTCACACTAGCAAACTGTTGTTCTATGCCGAGTCGAGCCATTTGGTGGCGCTTCGACTCTTTTTTATGTAGTACGGTTTAGTGAATTCCTCTGCCGTGCAATGCCGATGTTGGTACGCAGTTCCTGAAAGCATTAATTGACAATGAAAACATAATCATCAGTCGGAGCGCCCGCATTGGCCCACATTGATCGCATGTGTATGGCTTCTCACCCGTATGTAATTTCATATGTGCGTGGAGGCATATTTTTCTAGCAAATGTTGCCGGGGTACAAAGAATAAGACGATGTTGTTGATTATGCGTTATTGGGTGAAACTTCAAATTGACCCTGGCTTTGAATCCCTTACTACAAATTTCACACTTGAAACGATCCTGAGCCACCGAGTGCGCTTTTACATGTTTTCGGAAGGAATCTCGCATTTCGAATGGTTTAGAACAAACCGGACATATGAAAGATCGTTTATCTTGATGTGAACGTTCGTGATCCGCTAATCCACTCTTGTCCCTATATGTGCGACCACAGGTAGCACACTGGTATTTTGTCACCCGATACGGGTTTGACTGATGTCCTCTTAGAATCCGCATGCTTTTATATCGTCGGAGGCATACATCACAACGGAACTGATTGCTTTTATCATGGCTCAATAAGCTCTCTGGATAATGTACCTCGTTGGCATGCTTTTTCAACAGCTCATCGGTATCAAAGTGTTCGTAGCAAGCACAATATCGTGGGAGTTGATCATTCTGTACGTCTACTGTACGGTTGAATCACATTATTGTGGCTATCTTTATGTTGCAGTGTTCGCTCTAGCCTAAAGCTCACATCACATTGATCACACTGGAATTTGTTCTTGATGAACAGCAACGATTTATACTGCCGCCAAGCTTTTTGTTAGTGTAACGTTGGAAGCATATATCACACTCGGAATGGCTTTTCGGAAATCTTTTCTGGATCGGTACATCTTTCGCTCAAGTAAAAACTGCCAGAGTGTTCGTGAGCTTCTTTCATTGTATTTATCTTAAATCGACATCTGCAACATCGTTCCGGCGCAGTATTTTCCTTCTTTGACACTAATTTATCTTTAATATCACCCTCATTTTCGTGCATTAGTATATCAACGTTGAAAGTATCATAGTCTTCATCTTTATTCTCATCCAACGCCTGTACCTTCTCTCGTTTTAAAATCTTTTTCGTTTTTAATGGAGTGTTTTATGTCCAGCACCAAATGTGTAGTGTTAAAAGGATCAGCATATACGCGACTACAAGGATCGATGTCTTCTTCATCGATAGCTAGTTCAGTTTTGATTTCGTCTTCCGTTAACATTGGTAATAGACTATCTTGCACTGAAAAGCTAAGAGCAGATTAATCATTGATATCAATACTTTAAAACCTTCGAAATACCTTGATTTAGATTTAGTTTCCAGTAATAGTAACTATTATTCGTGAACTGTTCACGAAATATAAGATGTTGGTACGCAGTCATTGACAATAAAAACATAATCATCAGTCGGAGCGCCCGCTGATATGATGGAGTTGTGACAACACATAGCTCGTCAAACCATCGAGTCAAATTTTTGTACCGTAAGGCGAGCGTCAACAAGCTGTTTTGATTTATTAGCAGATGTCACATCTCCACCTTATTAGTAGGTGCCTCGACTAAATGATAATAAGAACCGCTGACAGAATTTGAATGACTGAAGTAAATGTACATATTGTTTTATAAGATAGCCCGATCAGTAGCCCAATCTTTTGCAAGGATTTGAAATCTTTTGAAGATTTTAAATTGATCAGATTGACCGACCCCTTGGTTGCTACTACCGACGTTATGTTTAACGTACAGGTAGCGAGTAAAATCCAACTTCGGTAGTCAGTAAATTCCAACTTTCTACCGCTCCGACAATACGCTTAATGTGGTAAAGGACGAGGTAAAGAAGCCTCATCATCTTCATCAGGATTCAAAAGCACTTCTTTCCTTCAAGATCAAATTACTGTTAAAGAAGATGTGTCCACTGTGTTCCAGTTTGGTTTATGATTTTGAATGAAAATAATTTATTGATTACCGTTTCGTAATTGTATGATTGTATCACGTATCATATACAATACTAGAAAGAAAAAAGTAAACAGTCGTGTGATGTTTACAAGATTGCAAATATTTTTTTTTTTTTATGAATTCATTTATTTGTACAGGCTCAATCGAATCAACTTTACAGAGCCAAGTTTTCATGGTTATATACATCAGTTATCTTAGAACTAAGGTTAAGGGGATAGAACCGATTACTCGCGGTCGTCTCGAGGTTAATAGGAATAACAATTTTAAGGATGGGAAAATTGGGTTGGAAATTTTGAACAAAGCATAAGGAACAATGGTTTTCTTATATCTAGAACTTCAAATTACAATTTTTTAATTAAACGTTTTTAATTAAAAAAAATCACTCACACACACAACCACACTCACTCACACAACCACACTCACACAAAAATTTAACAAGTAACCGAAGAAACCACGAGGCTGTAATAACGTGCATATATAGGGCATATGTATTACGTCTAGTGCATCATTGAAGTTGGATTAAAGCTGAAAAGGGCCCCACTAAGATCGAACTAATGCTATATCTTTTGTAATGCCATAAGACATTGCTAAAGTAGCATTATTGCATTGGTAATGCATCACTACATTTTCAAGCTTATCTAACGCTTTACTACTTGACAACTGTTGAATTGATGCATTCCCGCATTACCGATGTTGATTTTGGGTTGAATAAGTGCAATAATATAATGCTTGTGGTTACTTGGGAAGTTAATCAAACTACAATCTAAGGCTAATGTTAGTCAAAAACACATAAATGAGTTTCATAAACTCCAGATCGCGCGCAGCCAAAATGTCTCGAATCGGTACATTGGGTTGTCTACCTCGAGCCCGAAGGGAATCATACAGCTCAGATCTGACTCCACGATGCTCAGCACAAAACCAAATAACGTGATCTGCGTCCTGGTAACCTTGTCCGCATTCACAGAGATTGCTGTCTCCCAGCCCAACACGGAACAAATGAGCGTTTAAAGAATAATGATTGGACATGAGGCGAGACATCACACGAATGAAGTCTCGACCCACATCCAATCCCCTGAACCAACATTTCTTAGACACCTTAGGAGTGATAGAATGAAGCCATCGCCCCAAATCTCCTTTATTCCATTTATACTGCCAGCTATCGAGTGATATCTGACGAAAAATATAGAAAAATTCGTTGAAGGCGATTTGTCGGTCATAAATATCGCCTTCCATAGCGCCCACCCTTGCAAGCGAGTCCGCTTTCTCATTGTCAGGAATCGAACAATGAGAAGGGACCCATACAAAGATGATAATAAAAGAACGTGAAGATAAAGCACTAAGAAGACCTCGTATTTTCATAAGAAAATACGAGGTGTGCTTTACCGGCCTCAAGGAGCGAAAAGCCTCTATAGAACTAAAACTATCCGTGAAAATGAAGTATTGATCCGGTGTAAGTGAGGCAACAGTTTCTAAGGAAAAATAAATTGCTGCCAATTCCGCGACAAAAACAGAACAAGGAGCTTGAAGTTTACGAGTGACGCTATAATTTTCATTGTATACACCAAAGCCAGCGGAGTCCTCTATCAAAGACCCGTCAGTGAAAAACGTTTTGGTGGAATCAACTAGGCCAAACTTTGCAGCGAATATCACCGGAGCAATCATAGGACGATGATGCTCTGGGATTCCAAGAAGCTCCTGTTTCATGGATAAATCAAAATGAACCGAATTTCCGAAATCGAAGAAGCAAACATGATTGGGAATATTCAGCGAAGGGCTGACATTCTGTGCTATGTACAAATGGTACAAGGTCATGAAGCGGGTTTGAGGGTTCAACTCAAGGAGCTTCTCAAAGTTTTCGATAACCTGAGGGTTCATAACCTCACACCTGGTGAGGAGTCGGAGAGATAATTCTGAAAACCGATCCGAGAGTGGCAACATGCCAGCCAGCACTTCAAGACTCATGGTGTGAGTCGAGTGCATGCAACCTAACGCGATACGAAGACACCGATACTGAATACGTTCCAGTTTGATGATGTGCAACCGAGCCGCCGATTGAAAACAAAAACTACCGTATTCTATAACCGACAAAATCGTTGTCCGGTACAACGTTAGAAGATCTTGCGGATGCGCTCCCCACCAGGTACCGGTAATTGTGCAGAAAAAGTTGATTTTCGCTTCAGATACTCAATGTGAGATCTCCAGGTGCACTTTGAATCAAACCAGACCCCAAGATATTTAAATGACATAGAATGAGTTATCGGCTTACCCCAAATTTGAAGCTTCGGTTGTGCTGGGTTATGCTTCCTAGAAAAAACTACCAACTCAGTTTTCTCCGTAGAGAATTCGATACCTAGCTCTAGAGCCCAAGTAGACAAATTGTCTAAGGTATCCTGCAAGGGTCCTTGTAGATCGACCCCATTAGGTCCCATGACAGACACTACGCCGTCATCTGCAAGTTGTCTCAACGTACAGTTGTCACCTAGACAACCGTCAATGTCTTTGACATAAAAATTATACAACAGGGGGCTTAAACATGATCCCTGGGGGAGACCCATGTAGCTAAATCGAAAAGCTGTAGAGTTTCCATGAGAGAAGCTCATATGTTTCTCTGACAGCAAATTGTACAAAAAATTGTTCATTAATGGTGAAAAGCCACAAGCGTGGAGTTTGTCTGAAAGAACTTCAACAGATACTGAATCAAAAGCCCCCTTGATATCCAAGAATACAGAAGCCATTATTGCAAATATTGAGATAATGGTGTAATATAGCATATCTAGGGTTTTTTTTTTCATTGGGGCGAATCTAAAATTGAAAGACTCTCTTTGATTACTTTTTCTTTCAATCATATTTCATTCAGCTTTACGTTTTTCATACTACTATTTGTAGCTATAGCCAGTACTGTTGTGTTTCTATCTGTACGAAAGAAACCCTCAAAAGTTTTATAATGGCAACAAATTATTACAGCAATAAATGAAAGAGAGCGAGAGAGGAGAGAATCTCTGATTGTTAGATTCGCCCTATTGAAAAAAAAATTCTAGATATAATTATATTTGAAGAAAACTATTTATATAACGAATCGTTGATTTTCGTAAACTTATTTGCGGTGTAAACAAGAAACGAGAATTACATAGAATTCCTGTGAATTTAAAAGGGAACGTCCATTAGTTATGTCACGCAAAAAGGGGCGTTTTATAACCCCCCCCCCTCTTGTCACGTTTTTTGTATGGACCTTCAAATTTTTTTGTATGGATCGTCACGTTTTCTCAAAACCCCCCTCCCCCCTTACTGCGTGACATAATTAATGGACCTTCCCTAATCGAATTAGTAAGAGATTAATCCTTAACATAAAGTTCATTGTGTTATGGTTTTCTTTTTTTTTTGTTTAATATAGTTGTCTTCAAATGTAGGTTTTCAGCTTAAGATAACCCAAATAGATTGAAAAATTCAATTAAATTCTGTTTTAGCTATAAGATTTAGTTTATTTAATTTTTTTCCTTCTTCTTAGGTTTAGCTTTAAGATTTAGTTTATTTCCTTGTTTTTCGCTTTCGTGTTGTTTTTGCTTCTTCTGCTGTTTGGCTGCTCCTGTGGTTGCTGCTGCAGTGAGGGGAGTCCACGATGACGACGAAAGCGATGAAGGTAGTTTCCGCTTTTGGCTGCTGGAGATCGACGGCGGTACTTGCACAAAAATCACAACTAGGAATTAAGTTGCACTAAAGACATGTGTGTGTGTGTGTGTGTGTGTGTGTGTGTGTGTGTGTGTGTGTGTGTGTGTGTGTGTGCATTTTCATGTTTGAGTCTCAAACAGGCTTGCTGATATTCGCATCGTTTTCCCCTTATTCACTCATCGTGTGCGATGATCTTAGTAACATCGATATACAACCAATCCTCACTAATGAAGAGCATACCAACGTAACAGCTTACTGCCGTGAGTAGCCCGGCTGAGAAGAATATAAGTGGCAAAGCAAAACGGGAAACTTCGTTCTTCATGCTCTTCGTCTCTGACTCGCTCACATCGTGACTAGCAGAGTGGTTTGATTGACCTGAGTGTTCTTCGGTTTTGTCACTCTTCTTCACATGCGTTGATCTTCATGAAGTATGAAGAATGAAGATCCAACGCATTTAGTGTATTCTTCGACGCGAACCAGGAAAGTTGTTCGTCACAATCAATATGTAACTAGCGATTTGAAATTGGTTCACTGTTGTAGAACCCCTTGGTCCGAATTACACCTTGAAGCCAGCACCTTGTTATACATATTTGCGCCTTTGTTTTGATTTGCTGTGTTATTTTGACAGAGTATTTGAGAGTGTGTTCATGTGAGTTCATTATAAGCGAGGTGCATTCATTGTAGCGTTGATGTGACCAACAATCAATATGTAACTAGCGATTTGAAATTGGTTCACTGTTGTAGAACCCCTTGGTCCGAATTACACCTTGAAGCCAGCACCTTGTTATACATATTTGCGCCTTTGTTTTGATTTGCTGTGTTATTTTGACAGAGTATTTGAGAGTGTGTTCATGTGAGTTCATTATAAGGGGTGCATTATTGAGCTTGGGACCGAGCTTGGGACGATGTTCTAGTACTGACTGAGCCAAGAAAAAAATCGTTTTTGTATGGGACCTACTGGTCTTAGAGTTAGTCTATGGTAATACCTGGTACAGACATACAACGTACAGCGTTGTACGAACTGTCAAATACTTTAATCCAGTACCGAAAAACACGTACTAGACTAAAGGAGTACAACGCTGTACGTTGTATGTCTGTTCCAGGCATAATGTTTGAAACAGCAGCTAAGCGGTGTGATTTTTTTATTACTTCCGCTGAGCTAGTGGAACCTAGTGATTAAATACCGCATTTCTTTATATCCCGATGTGGCTGGGCGGTTAAGTTTGGGAAAAGATAATCATAGTTTTCGTAATGATAGTTGGGATGGTCAGCCAAATAATAGCAAAACTAATAAGGCTCTTATGTTGCTGAATGCAAATGAATCGCTGCTGTCGAAGGTGGTTGATGTTATGGGTGCAGAATTAAATTAAGTCTGCTTGGTTTTGGAGATTTTTTTATCGTTACGTTGTTTTATTTCTACTACTTATTCTAATCGTATTTATACTGAATTGTGACATAACAGAAATAAGATTTTTTATATTACAGATAAAAAGGGTATGTATTCCTTAGCTCTTATGCAATGATCGATTAGATTTTTTATTATAATCCATAACGTTTTTAAGCTGTAAGCGAGATTCAACTATTTATACACTTGCTAAGATAAGTTTGATAAGACACTTGCTAAGATAAGTTTGATAAGACAAGTTTGTTAAGACATTTGATAGTACATATATTTATTGTTGGAAGTTATTTGTGTCCTTATAACTACAGGATTGCAGCTCCATTTATTTACCAAATAGAAGCGTTTTAACTCTGACTTTGAAGAAATATATAAACATAATCACAAATTGCTGTAATTTTGAACCATTTTTCATAACTTATCAAAAACTCGGGATGTTCATTTGTTACCTTTTGAAAAGCACTTTTTAAAGCTAAATTTCCTAATCTATCAATCCTTATAACTCCAAATTCATATCTTTGGAAACACTGAACCGATATCTTAAACTTGTATATCAAATAAAAGCTTGTCGTTGAATTTAAAAAATGATAATTATATATGATGGTTAGCATAGGGAATTTTCTTACTGCTTATTATTTTTTTTTCTTGAAAGCTTAGACATTTTTAAATGATATAAAAAAAGGGAAGAGTTGTTTTTCGTTTTTGAGCTACATATTTTTGAAATTTTCAAGTTTTGGTTTTACAGCCATTGTTTATCAATGAAGACACATGGTAATCTATTCGTATGGAAAAATCCAGAACCTGATTTTGTTTAAATAACGGACGATACATCGCTGTTTTTATGATATATTATGTAAAAAACTCTAATCTTTCAAGCATATATACAAAATCGGCCCTGCCTACAAACCATTAAACCCGTAAAAAACTAACAGAATTTTTTCAACATACAATTACAACACAGTAGCCGTTCGTTGATTGGAGGAGGACTGCAACTCATTTAGCGAACGGCATTCGCCAATTGGGAGGCATCGACAAACGTCAATGTTAAGCGAGGGGTGCTTGACTTATTTGTTTTTGTTTTCATTTATTTGTTTGCTAAATTGTGGGTGTCAGCAACTGTTGAGTGCGCCAAACATAACAGCAAAATGCCAGCCAATGGATCAGTCGGTGATAAATGCAATCAAAACTACGAAAACCGAAAACCGCGTAAAAAGCGATTTTTAGGTACATCCGCTCAAAAAAGCCGTGAAAAACCCGTAATAACTGACTCCACTGTATAGTAGATGTACTAGTTTTGGCTAAATAGCCAGATTACCGCGTGTTGGTATGGTATTCCCATAGACACCATAACAGGCATGTACGGCAATAACTGGTACATGTACCTTATATTTACTATTCTAAAAAAATATGATGATTTGATTTATGTAATGCCGCATAGCCACCAGATGGGCACAACAAATCTTCGATGTCACCATACTTCCAGATATGCTACCTAGGCATTCGGTTCCAACCAACCAACAAAATATTATTCGCGAAGAATAAGCAGTAGCCTATTCTTCATGAAGAATATATTATTAGGTGATCGCTACCGAGCTGCATCGCATGCTAAGAATGCTTCTATGAATCGAGCAAATAGAATATTGAGAGTGAGTGATCTAAGCTTGAATATGTCAAGTGGTAACACAGCCAATGGCGAAGAAGATGGAAGAGACGAAAAAAAAACCGATGTTACTCCGTGTGCATGGCCGATTGGGCTCGATGGTTTGAATGTATGTTCACTGCTGCTACGACTCGGTGGCGAAGAGCAAACGTGGTGAATGAAGAATGCTTGCTATAATCCGCAACCTTGGTCTCAAACTTGCCTTAAAAATATCGATTAATTGTGGTTGACTCTTAACGACTGGTCCACAATTGATATGTTGCGGATGCTTTTGCGTGAATTTGACAAATTTCCCATAGGCTTTCTGTCATAATTTGCGTCAACGGAACGCAAACGTATCTATTGTGGGTGACCCTTAAGCCTGAAAAGAACCCAATGCATTTTCTACCCTGGCTTTCTTAAAGATTTGATCAGCCAAGTCTTTTGCGGAATTTTCTGTTTCAACAGACATTTGGTGTGTACTTGTAGAACTTTTTCACATACAAGTGATTCATCACTGTTGGGATCTACACACAAAACTGATCCAGAAAAATGGGTTTCCATAATCAACTTTAACGTTTCATTAGAAGTTATTGTCAAAACTCCAACCGCATTTTCCAGATTTCCAAGTTCAATCGTATGATCCTTTGCAAGAGTCCTCTGAAGTTTTGCGACTTCCGGAGTATTGTTTATGTTTTCACACGTTAGAATCCAGGATCTTCGTTTGGATTTTCTTATTTCTTTATGGTACTCAGTAAGTGCGCTTCTATAGGGGGTCCAATCTGAGGTTCTTTTCGCTTTGTTAAACAATCTACGAGACGTTCTACGCAGACGTTGCAATTAAGTGTTCCACCATGAAACATCCCTGTTAGAGAACGATTCTGTGATGGGACAACTAATGGTAAAATCTTATCATATACCTTTTGGGAAAATGATTCCAATTTCTGATATGAATCAGTCTTTCCACCTTCTGTAAACAACTCCGAATTCAAATTGATTCCTTTGCTATTACCGAGGTTAGAACTTTAGTCAATTTGTGATTTGTTTCAACTTGCCAGTTGAGTTCTTTTGAAATATTACGCCACACGGTCGTTTGCAAAAACCCATTAATGGGTGAAAAAACACCCATTTTCGCTAGAAGTGCCTCTCCCCATTTAATGGGAAAACTCGATTTACCCATTAATGGGTAAAAGCAGTGTATGTCACAAAATGGGTATTTATTCACCCATTGAAAAGAAGCCAGGTTTTCCCTTAATGCGTAAAAAATTACCCATTTTTGCAAGCAGATTATGTAGCAGTTTGGTAGATTATAAATTTATGGTTTTCATGGTACTGAATCAATGAATGCAATACAAAAAAAATACTTGTACTTGTTTTATTCATGCCTTTTCTGGTATACTTATGGATTCGTCCATTAATAAATCCTCCAATTGAGCTTCTACATCCACGTTAGTTGGCTGTTTACATGAAAAAATGTGCCAGCTGAGGCTCCAAAATGTTGTTTTCAAATGAACGGAACAGCATTCTTCGAGCTTGTACTGAGGTTATTTTTGATGTGCTGATAACCAGGGCAGGGATAACCTTTTACACAGAGAACAGACATCCAAGTCAAATTCAAAAACTGTGTAAGAAATTTAACGGCCATTTCATAATCGTAATGAACTGGCAATAGTGTGACGGCGCTGGCATCGCCATCCATTGACCAGCTTAAAATCTTATTCATCAACTAAATTTTTTTGGCAGTTCAGTTCTTTCACCGCACGGTCAATGAATCTTACCCATGTTTGATTAAAAACCGCAAGTGGCCACAACCCGAGAGATGGCAATAGTGTTTTAACGTATTTTAATTTGAATCCTTACACAAGTTTTTTTGAGAAATATATTCTAGTTTGGATGTCTGTTCTCTGTGCCTTTTATAATATATAAAAAAAAATTATTAAAATAGATCAGGATTTTGAATAATAAAAATTCCTACCCTTCAGCTTTCCGTATGAATCTGCGATCAACTTCTTCCTAAACTCGTTTTTGAGTTCCTCCATGTTCATGTTTCCGCCAGCTTTGAACTTTTTTTCACCCATTTTTTTATTGTATGAGGTTTCATCTAATGGGTATTTTTTTACCCATTGTGTGATAGAGAAATTCCCCCATTTTATGACAGATAGGAGAGCTATGTGAAAATGGGTGTTTTTTTACCCATTAATGGGTTTTCGCGAACAACCGTGTAGGTATAACAAAAGTTGAATAGTTTATAACGAGAGTGTGGACTTAGAGCATCTCCAGGAGTGTTGTAGTTCTAGACTCATTTTATATGTTAGTTATTGCCAGGGGCGCAACTCTATCTCATGCTTTGTTCATACTACAGCGTTGTAACATAATACAAGGCTATCTTGATGACATTTTCCTTGAAGATACTTTTCAAAACACCCTTGTATTATGTTACAAGCCTGTAGTCTGAACAAGGCATCAGATGCAGGATTTTCTTGTTTTGCTTTTGTGCAATGTGCGCACGCTTAGTAGATAGAAAGAAGATTTTCAAGATTTTGATGAAGATTTTAAAGATTTACTGCAAAAGGATGCAGCACGATGCAAGTTGATGGATTAAGATTTACAAGCTGAAACTAGATTTTTTAAAGATCGCTAGCGTGGGATTTTTCGATCATCTTGAATCTGGATTTAGATGTGTCGCACCCCCAGGTTATTGCTGATTGCAGTTAAAAATGGACTCCGACAAAAACAGAAAAAGTGTGATAAAAGTGCACGTTTACGTCAAATCGTTTCCTGTCTTCAGTGAACTTATACCTTTCAGCATAAAGGATAAGTGCACCGAAGACAACAAAACGATTTGACGTAAACGTGCACTTTTATCACACTTTAAAATGCGCAAAAAGCATTTATAGAGTCAAATCACAACTGCAACCAGCAATATACTTTTTTCTCTCGGGAAAATATATAACAAACATACCCTCTCTTCAGCAGCAGTTCCAAATGTTGTTCTAAACATTAAGACTTGAATGTGTGTGTATAATTGATGATAAATATATTTTGATTTGTCATGAAATAGGAAAATTTCGATTGACTGCCGGACGGAAAATTTCATTACATTACGACTGATTGCACCAAACCTTTGACGGGACCTTCCGCCGTTCTTGAGCATAACGAAGGAGTTGCAGTTTTGGCATTTTGGTAGACATTATTCCAAAATGCAGATGCATTCTGGTCGGTGTCTTTTATAGAATCTTGAGTAGCATATGCCCAAGAAACGCTGATTTGCCGATCCTCCAGCTTGCTAAAAAATTTCTCACGCTGGATGTTTTCTTGCTTCGCCATTATCTGAAAAGAAAAAAACAAGCAAAAATCTATTTACCTATTCAAGTTACCATTTATGCTGAAAATTTAAATTATTAACGAAAAAGTTGAACGGATACAAGATTCAACCAGATGTACGACCGGACGTTGATTCAAAGTTTGACGCTTGACTTGATTCCATAGACACTACCTCAATGACAAAAAAAATGTAACTTGGATGAAACGCGTTTCAAATTTGAACAAAAATAGAACAACGTAGTATTCCAGTTTTTAAATTTAACATGAAACTGTTTGAAATAATCCATCTAGAACGCCTTGCTGAAGTTGCCTTTGTTATAAATCCAGTTCTATTTTGTAACGACCATACACTCCTGGAGATGCCCTTAGAATTTAGTTGTTGCCACGAGTCTCACTTATGGTGCCGCATGCGCAAAAAAGAGGTCGTCTGAAAAAAATTGAAGTGACTTATTTTGTTAATATAAGTTTGGCCCACATAATTTTAAATGCGGAAATAATGATGATTTTCTTTCAGAAAACGGTTTCAAAATCAAAAAGTTCAGTCATATTGAGCATACCAAGCGGGATAGTACTGGAAGGATAATCTTCAAGCTTGATTCCGGTTTCAGCAACCATCTCGTAAATACCAGGAAGTATTTTTCGACTGTCACTGTATTAAAGCAGTCTGTTCAAATAAATGTTGCGAAAGATGGTCAATCGTTGACGGCAAGTCAGATAGGAGTTGTCAGTAGAATCAACAACCGTGGAGTACTGACATAGACTGACTCTAAGACCAGTAGGTCCCATACAAAAACGATTTTTTTCTTGGCTCAGTCAGTACTACTACAGGCATATCGGTCCCAAGCTCAATAATGCGCCCCTCATAATGAACTTACACAAACACACTCTCAAATATTCTGTCAAAGTGACACAGCAAATCAAAACAAAGGCGCAAATATGTACAACAAGGTGCTGACTTCAAGGTGTATTTCGAAGCAACGGGTTCTACAACAGTTAACCAATTTCAAATCGCTAGTTGCATATTGATTGTTGGTACTGATGCATGCTTGAGAGGTGCTATTTGTTTCCGATCTGAGGGATAATCTCATGTCCGTCAAGAAGATGACGAAAGCATTCTTTGAAGTTGTTTTTTGGCCACACTAAAAAGGATGGATCTACTATTGCCACCACCCCCTTGCGTGGTAAACCTTACAAGCTGGAAGTGAAGGTTGATCAACGAGAAGCAAATCTGTGCAGTTTGGATAATCTTAATCTGTGTTATCAGCTTAGTGATTACAGCATGAAAGCGATGGTTTGTAAGCAACTGGTTCATGTAATGATGGTCAATTTTAACAAACTTGCACCATGGAAAGCTACCTCGTAAACCGTTCCCTGAGTAAAATTTCATAGTTGTACCGACAATTAAATCATTGCCAAGATGACTTTTGCTTCAGGGAACCTCCAATCCTGATGGGAAACTGGTATAGATCTAAATATTTATATCTGAAGTGATGTAAACGCCTTCACCGCGGCGTTGTATAGTTGGTTTTATACCACCTTCTAGTTCAAATTTTTGCATCTTCCAGAAAAACTGATCCAAAGCGTGCATGTTTGTATCACTTTTTAGCCTTGATCTATTCTCTGTTCTGTTTCTGGCAACAATGCGGGCAAAATGGCATTTAGCTGGTGTTATCTGTCAACGTCAACTAGAAGATATGTTCCAGCATGGAAAAGTGAAAATAATTGCAAATGACCAGGGAAACCGAACAACTCCCCATGCGGCCAAGAACCAAGCACCACACTGTTTTCGTCGCCAAACTATTGATTGGTCGGAAGTTTGATGATCCGAAGATTTAAGCCGACATCAAACACTGGCCGTTCACGGTGAACAACGATGGTTCCAATTCAAAAAACGACGTCGACTTCAAAGGCGAGAGAAAACGGTTTGTTCTGGAAGAGAGCGTTAAAAAAGTAACGGAAACGGCCGAGGTTTATCTGTAAACTATCGTGAAGAATACAGTCATCCCGGTTCCTGTTTATTTCAACGATTCTCAGCGCCAGGCCACCAAACACGCTGGTGTCATTGCAGTACTGAATGTGATGAGGAACCAACGGCTGCTGCATTGGCTTATGGCTTAACGGAACATCCGAATTCCATGCAAACAAACACAGACTTTCTCAACCTTTGCGGACAATCAACCGGGAGTATCCATCCAGGTGTTTGAAGGAGAACGAGCAATGGCCAAAGACAACAACCGACTGGGCCAGTTCGATCTGTTAGGCATTCCACCAGCTTCAAGAGGCGTTCCTTAGATTGAGGTCCCATTTCATTTGGACGCAAACGGTATATGTATCGGCCAAGAGAACATCACAACTAAGAACGACAAAAAATGGAAGATTTCTCCTAATGCTTCCAAAACTCAACTTATAATATTCTCACACAAGCCTAGAGCTGCATTTTTGAAACCAAATAATAGTCATATGGTCACATGAACGGAGTTCCAATTTATTGGTCAAGTCAAGTAAAATATCTTGGACTGATACTTGATCAAAAATTAACTTTTAAAGATCACATTCACGGAGAAAAAAATAATGTCATATCAATAATATTCCGGTCCCGATCAAGCATATTTGTGCATTGACTATTATATAATACTTTTTTGAGATTGTTTCACGCATAATACAATAGATCGAAGAATAATGGAAGCTTCAATTAAACAAGAATTGATGATCTAACTAGAGCATGAAATAGGGGTTAAGATCAACCATATTATGCTAACATCAACAATATTTATTGTTGATGATTTGACAGCTCTCTGATTCTCATGATAAATTCAATAATGTTTATGTTTAATTTGACCTTATTTTGAGGGTTGAACCATAGACTAACTCTAAGACCAGTAGGTCCCATACAAAAACGATTTTTTTCTTGGCTCAGTCAGTACTAGAACATCGTCCCAAGCTCGGTCCCAAGCTTAATGATGCGTCCCTAACAATGAACTCTCGCGAACACACTTTCAAATATTCGTGTCAAAATAACACAGCTAATCAAAACAAAGGCGCAAATATGTACCACAAAGGTGCTGGGCTTCAAGGTGTAATTTCGGACCAAGGGTTCTACAACTAGTGAACCAATTTCAAATCGCTAGTTACATATTGATTCTTGGTTGAACTAATGGTATCGGATGGTTGGTTTAAGCATACACAGAGATTCGTTCAAATGATGTTATGGTTGGTTCCAAAAATCAAAAAAATCGTTAAATTTACGATAAAAGTTCCTATAATGGTGGTATTTTAGTGCAATATGTTCTTATTGGAACATTTTGCACTAAAATATCACCATTATATAGTTACTCAATTAGCACATATTCTTTGGATATTACGAAATTAAACAACATATAACAATGTTTGAAAATTGGAAATATCATTCTCCTATCAACATATGTGCATTCATTCACGCCTCGATCGCATCAATGTCGTACCCGTTAGCTGAAATCAAAATTCATTAAAACTACTTTAAAGAATAGTTACAATTTGCTTACATACCTACAAACTCTTCGATGCCCGCCGCGGATAATCCAAACGTTTTCAATAATTCTACCACTTCTTCGTCAACATAAAACTCTTCAACCAGGTCTGCCGCCGCCATGATATTTTTTTTCCTTCGCTTTGTCGTTGAGTGCGGATGGCAGTCACGAGGCTCAGTAGAGCTGCTATATGCCCTATTTAACCTTCCGGTATGAGTGATTCAACGAGTAAACACGGATTCGTATAATGACATGTATGCTTGATTTGAGCATTTAATGGTTGATGTTCAATAACGTTGATACAAATGAAATATATGCTTGATGTAAACATCAAATCATTTTCAAACAACCATTTAAATTAATCTGTCAAGAATATCTTCGAAGCTTGAGATAACTATGGCAAAAGTTATATCAATCATGCATCATTTCTGTCCGTGTTGAGGGCATTCCTGCCAAATGTAATAAGTTCATAAGATGTTTGTATCCTCTTATAAACAGAAAATCCAATCTTTTTTTAAAGAACAAACTTCTAATATTCAAACAAATTTTTAGACTGGCCATGCTTTATGCTGTGCCAATATGGTCTAGTTGTTGTGCAACTAGGGAAAACAGCACTTCAAATGATTCAGAAAAAAGTTCTGAAAATGATTTTGAAGCTGCCACCCTAGTTCAGTACTATTGAATTACATAGAATTTCAAACGTTGAGACTCTAGAAGAAATGTCCAACAAAATAATTCATAATTCTAGACAAATATCATTGCAATCTTCAATTGCAATGATCAATTCTCTCTATAGATAAGAGCTAGTTTTAAGAAATCAACTGTAATTCTGACACGCAGGCAAAATAAACCCTGTTAAAAATTCTGAATAGAATTTAGAATTGGCCACAAGGAAACGGTTTGAATTTCACAACGTTACCGTATGAAATGCTATGATTGTTGTCACAATCACTTCTAATGGTTTGCTTTTGGCAACCATAGAAGTTTCATTTTTTAACCTTATGAAATTCATTTGTATGTGCAATGGAACTCATGCATTGGTTGTACTGACTATTGCTTAAGTATTTGTATTTCCTATATTCTTTTTATTGAATTTTACTGAAATTTTCATTAAACTTATAAAAAATGTAAAGTTATGTAAATAGAAGCCAATGACAGGCACCAACATGGGACGCTCGCAGAATAATAAATGTCTATCAATGAATAATTTTATGACGAGACTACTACTCCTGAAGATGCGGGTATAAATTTCCTCGTGATAAATCGCATACATATACAAAGCGCATCAACCACTGGAAGCAATAAACTTATCTGCCCAAGTAGGACGTTTATAATATATGTATTAGACTTTACCTAATGTATGGTTTCCAGTAGTTGATTTGCTTCATCCTGCTTACAGGTCCTGTTTCCTGTTTATCCTCTCCTCGTTCATCAAGAGTAACCAAAACAATATTTTTTACAATTTCATGATTATGATTTTTACCTTATGATTTTTACACACAAACAACAGTCATGAAATTCATAAGGCGGTTTATGGAATTTATAAGAATGACTTGAGAAAATCATTACGATTCACTGAGAAAACCTTAGTTATACACTACGATTTCATAAGGGCCTTATGAAATCAAAATACAGTGGGCTCATACCCAAGAAACCACGAGGCTGTAATAGCATGCATATATAGGGCATATGTATTACGTCTAGTGCATCATTAAAGTTGGATTAAATCTGAAAAGGGCCCCACTAAGATCGAACTAATGCTATATCTTTTGTAATGCCATAAGACATTGCTAAAGTAGCATTATTGCATTGGTAATGCATCACTACATTCTTATGCTAATCTAACGCAGCATTACTTGACAACTGTTGAATTGATGCGATTCCGCATTACCGATCTTGATTTTGGGTTGAATAAGGGCAATGATATAATGCTTGTGGTTACTTGGGTACAGTTTCATAAGATAAATTTTATGAAATTCGATATGTTTTTTACATCAGTGTACCATGAGGTAAAGAAACGCGCAAGAATGCATTTTAAGGTGCACAATGCAAGGTGTACTTCAAAACTAGGGGTTCTCCAACAGTGAACCAATTTCAAATTGCTAGTTACACATCGATTGTTGGTATAAGGGGTTCTACAACAGTGAACCAATTTCAAATCGCTAGTTGCATATTGATTGTTGTTATAACTCTGTGGTCTGAACAAGGCATAAGCAAATTTCCTGTGCGTGCTGTAGTCTGAAGAAGGCATTAAATCACTGGCCCGACTGCGACCAATCAACCATGGTGTGGTAGATATCAATATGAGATATGTCAAATATACCACAAATATTTAAGGTTGTACCATAAACGTTGTAAATTTGACTGAAATTTCATGATAATTTTGAAAATAGGCGGAGTCGGGTGAAATCAGGGGCCTGGCAACCCTATCCTATTTGCTAGCGTTTGACAGTATGCAACATATCACGGGCCTTATTTGAATAAGGCCCGTCTGACGTTTGTTACTATGGATAGGAACGCCAGCATTGTTTACAAACAATGAGCCTTTTGACGTTTGGTTGTTAAAGATGTTGACTACATGAACATCTCTGTTCGCCAGATCCCTGGGGGAAATGGTAGTTTTACCATAGACTAACTCTAAGACCAGTAGGTCCCATACAAAAACGATTTTTTTTTGGCTCAGTCAGTACTAGAACATCGTCCCAAGCTCGGTCCCAAAGCTCAATAATGCACCCTTATAATGAACTCACATGAACACACTCTCAAATACTCTGCCAAAATAACACAGCAAATCAAAACAAAGGCGCAATATGTATAACAAGGTGCTGGCTTCAAGGTGTAATTCGGACCAAGGGGTTCTACAACAGTGAACCAATTTCAAATCGCTAGTTACATATTGATTGTTGGTTTTACCAACAATCAATATGCAACTAACGAAATTTCACTGTTGAGTACCTGATCCGAAACGCTAATCAGCTCTTGTGCTGCTACATGTATTTGCGCCTTGTTTTGATTTGCTGTGTTGTTTTACAGATAGGGAAGGTCCATTAATTATGTCACGCAGTAAGGGGGGGGGGGGGGGGGGTTTGGGAAAACGTGACGATCCATACAAAAAAAATTGAAGGTCCATACAAAAAACTTGACAAGGGGGGGAGGGGGGGGGGTTTAAAAAGTCATTTTTGCGTGACGTAATTAATGGACGTTCCCATATTTGAGAGTGTGTTCGTGTGAGTTCATTATTAGGGGCGCATTATGAAGCTTGGGACCGAGCTTGGGACCGATGTTCTAGTACTGACTGAGGCAAGAAAAAAAATCGTTTTTGTATGGGACCTACTGGTCTTAGAGTTAGTCTATGGTTTTACTACATGTTTCTTTTCTGTGCATCCAAAGAGGAATCGCTCACGTCAAATCAGCTGGAGCCATTCTTCGTTCACGCCTGTTCACGTCATTCATGGCGCAAGAGCGCTTTTTGCTTTTGACAGCTCAGTTGCAGTGATTGAATAACCGCTGCATTTATTTTCTTTTTGGGTGATTATCGGAACAAGGTTCCAACGATACTGGAAAGAAAATGATCCGCCAAATCCTACTCAAAAACGACATCCTGGTCCGACTAGTGGCTGCTCGTGCTTATACCCAACCTCCAACGGCTGGAAAACCCGCACAGGCCGCTGCACCGAAGGCAGTTAGTGGCGACGTCCCTGGGCTGAGTAGCAATTGCGTTCACAGCAAGTCGGGACCCATTGGTCCTGGTGCTGCCCGTGATGCCGACTACAAGGTTCCTGAGTACTATTGCTACGACAAGAACAGTTACTTTGAGGCCGAAATCGAAATGGAGAAGTTCCGGCTGCCGCAACCATCTGCCAAGCAGTGAATCAACGCCGAACAGTTCCAGTAAGTAGTGTTTCGGTTATAAACGTGTACATAGAATGGAAAAATAAAACTGAAAGTTGATAAAAATATGAGATTGCTTTTTTCTATTCTGTTAAAAGTTATTATTATTACGTGTATCCGGAATCAAGAAAATTATAATTTGTTTCAGTGGCATTATATCAGTCACTTTAATTAGGTAGTTAAAACAAAAAGTGAACGTAGATAGGAATAGATTCAAAACAAAACAGAGAATGAATACATAAAAAAATTCTTTTCATTTCATAAAATTCATTCTCTCCAAAGAACTGCTTTAAGAAAGTTTATTAATTAAAAAAAAAGGAAAATTAAATCTAACACATCAAGAACGCTGCATTTCATTTCTGTTTTGTTCTTGTCATACGTTGACACAATTTTGACAGCTTCACTACAGCGAGAACGTTGCACCATAGTTTCCAAACAATAACAAAAGTAAGATACGGAGAAAACGACGTCGCAGGATATGTAAAAATTGCAAGCCGCGTCCTTGAAGGATCTAGTCATTTGACTTTGTACGGATATAACGCATTTAAAAGGTTCAATAAACAAGTTTTGAGCATTTGCAGTGAACACATATCATCGATTTACAATACATATTCCGGCAAAGATGACCAAAGTGGATATACCGTTGAAGAATAAAGTTGAATCATCGGCCAATTTTATCCAAAATGAAAAAGACGTAGAGGTTCAGGTTAGAGCCCCAAAAAGGGTGTTGCATTTCAGCGATGGAACATTGGAGGAGTTCAGTGACGACGAACAGGACCAAGTGGATGCTGCAGGTTCGGAGGGAGGAGTGAAAGATGTCGATGAGGTAGGGATAATTATGAGTGATTTACAAAACAAAAAAACCTATTGATGAGATTTTCTTCAAGAAGGGTCAGGTTAATGATTCATAGCAACCATCAAGGTTGTTTATTTATTTTTCAACATGAGAATTAGTTGAGTAGGAATCCACTAGGGGGATACATTGGCACTACAATATACATCATATTATTATGTCCAACAGTAGATGGCGTAGTGTTTCGGTTAATGTCTTTGGAACTATGTTTTCTTATTGGAAACAGTGATTTCAGAGAAAAATTTAATGTTCGCAATTGGTACAAATATTTTGTTTTTCATTTGTTTAATTGTATACAGCAAATCTTTTCAAATATATCAAGCTGAACTACGCATTAGATCCTAAGAAGTGAAAAGCCTGAAGCTGATTCAAAATTTAGCGATCAACAACTTGTTGGGAGTTTTGGTCTAGCAGTGTTTTCTTGTGAACGAATCCCACTAAAGCAAACAAATCTTCACACTAGTGATTAAAATCAAAACAACCGTTATGCGCTTAAAACATTTTGCCAATCTAACCACTTCAACAGTTTGCAAATGTAGCTGAAGCCAGATATTATACTGAACTTAAAAACTTATTAAGCAAACTTCTTGATCACAATGTCAATAAGGGAACGTCCATTAATTACGTCACGCAAAAAATGACTTTTATTACCCCCCCCCCTTGACACGTGTTTTGTATGGACCTTCAAATTTTTTTGTATGGATCGTCACGTTTTCCCAAACCCCCCCCCCCACCCCTTACTGCGTGACGTAATTAATGGACCTTCCCTAAAAGCACTGCATTAAAAGTTGTTGTTTACTGTTGTTATATGTCGAAAGGAATATTAATCTCATACGTATTTGTCTAATTAAACCTTTTCCCTTTTCAAACAGTCCAAAATGAACTGGAGCGACTGGATGATGCACAAAACGTGCAAGCTCGGCAGCTCTGTCCTGGCCGGGTGCGATTACGTTGGAGAAGGATTAGCATCGTTCCTGGGCATCACCACACCTAAATACAGTTTCGAAATTGAAGAATTCAAACGTATGCAGGCAGAGCAAAATGCGGAAGATAATGCGATTAAGAATTTTGTCGATCAAAACCGACCGATCAGCGAAGCTGGGGAACCATCGGAGGAGAGTAGATCAACTGCAACGGCGAAGGCTCTGTCGACGAATAATTCCGCTGAACACACCGCTGTAGATACGCGGGTTGGAACAAATGAAATCGAAAAATACTAAATATTTAACTTACTTTTAATGCTGAGTAGATTTAATTTCGGACACCAAATAAGCACTAATTTTTATCAGGTGCGCAAGTTTAAAATGTCGTTTTATTAATGACAAATACGCAATTATTCAAGAACAATGGCTAAACATTTTTTATTCAAAGTATTTGCTCTCGCTTTCTACACATTTTATCCATCTCTCAATTTATGGATACCAACATCCATAAGAAAGCTTCGTCGTTCATTGACATTCATCCATTCATCGAGTCATTTTGGTTTGTTGTTTGTAGGAACTGAAACCCATTATCCTTTTGAATCTTTTCTATTTTACCATTTTATCCTTTTGAATATTTTCCATGGCTCTGTGGTTTGTCGTCTTCAAACTTTTTTGGTCGATTTTCGCGTTATTTGTCAATTGAACATTGAAATCGCCACTTTTGAAACGTCGAAATCAGCGTTCACAAGTCTTGACGGTTGGGGCAAGGTCGCCGTAGGTCTCCACAAGATTCCGATGACTTTCCGAAGCCCTTTTCACATGCCTCAAATGCTATTTATTTGGCTCAAATTCGACATGTTTAATACGAAAAAGAATGATGTTGTAAACAACTAAACGAATGTAACGTTCTGTAGCAGGCTGCCTTGTGAACAAAATGGGGCTTTGGGGTTGACATACACTTCAACAGGTTTTGCCATCTCTTGACGGAAAAAAATGACATTTTAAACTAGCGCGTATGGTATATCAGTTGTAATAATCTAGTTTTATGCAAGCAGAATGTAAAAATAATATATTTATCAAAAGAAAAAAACACTGATCAAAATATGAAGGACAGTGCAAGACATTGCAAGAAGTGCAAGAAAAGCATGACATTTTTTTTTCAGATGAAATATTGTACATTATCTTTGATATGATTATAATAAAGTTTTATTGACTACTTATTAAGCAAGATTCATACATAAAATTTATTCTTGTTCAGCTTTATCGCTGGATAGAATTTTCTAGTAATATATAAAAAAATAATTCCAAACTATTTGCAGTAGCGAGGATATGTAACCCTTCTAAACAGCATTCAGTTCCATGCTTCTCTAGCGGCCTCAAACTGTCTTCCAGCTGTGTAAACAATCCGTTGACCAACATATTTTCGATGGGATTTATACCCGAACTATGAAACAGAACCTCTTTGCTCAGCCGGGACTATCGTTGTAGGACTACAGGCTCCTCTTTCTGCTCTGCTGTGGTTCTAAAATGCTCCAGCGAATGGCCAACCGCCGACTATAAGGTTTCGTTCACTCTAACGCTCTATTCGACTAACGACAACACGCCGTCTGCTGGACTTCGTCACAAACCTCTTCCTTGGGTGCTCAACACATATTATAGTTTGTATAACAGCTTGCACAATCGAATATTAGCTTTTTACGCTTGAAAAATGGCTATTCAGTTATTAAGTAGCGCAATTTATTTGTTGGGCAGGCCAGGCACTGCTCGATGCTCTTCAGGATGGGAATTACGTCATATTTACCACCCTCGACAACTCAAAGGCATATAGCCGGACATGGATGTCGGACGTCTTGTAGCATTTCCTACAACATCGGGCATTCCAAGTCACCGTTGGAAACCACCTCTCCGACACCTCCAACGAGGAAGCATGCATCCCATAATGCTTTGTCCATACTACAGCGTTGTAACATAATACAAGGCTATCTTGATGACATTTTCCTTGTAGATACTTTTCAAAACAGCCTTGTTTTATGTTACAAGCCTGTAGTCTGAACAAGGCATAAGGCTCGGTGATTGCTGACAGCATATTCTTCATTCGAATGAACGGGATTTTTGTGAGGCTACCATTGAGCATCTTCATCTTAATATACGAGGTTGAGGTCATACTAGGTGTTCGTGAATAGCAACTGTCTTTTCGCAAAAAAACTGGCACAAGCAGAGCGTTACATCGAGAGCTGGGCCCCAAGCTCCTGAAAATGTCAGAGAAATGTGGTTTTACACAGTTCTACGCGAACAACTTCCGGACACTGGCTACACCGATCTCGCTCAGTCAACTTCAGTCTAGGTGTCAGGCTCGACCGCTCCTTAGCGTTCCGTCAGAATTTCGAGGGAGTTAAAGCAACTTGCTGTATATGACTAAACTTCCTCCGGACCATTGCTGGAATTCACGAAAACTGCAACCGGCTAACCAGACTTCGAGTTGCTACAGCCATTGTTTGTCAATGAGAGGATCGTTTGGAGATCACCGGCCTAGCCGGACCACTACTATCGAAGAAATTAGCCTTAGTTTTTAATACAGCCATCTGAATCACCCATTTGCCGTAGTCTCTCAACCAGTTACTCCCTCCAGTGGCCGAGGATCACTGGTGTGGAGCCAAGGGCTGGAACTGGACAACTGTGGCAATCTATGGCATTCTCCATAGGGCCGGAGTAAACCTTCATGCGCTGCAAGCATCGTTCAGTGAGCCTTTCGATCATCGATTTTCCGGATACCGCGTCCGATATACGGATGGCTCCGTCAGAAAAGACGAAATTACCGACTAGCACTTTTCCCAGTTTCACAAGCTCCCAAAACAGTGTTAATTTTTTTTTCGCCAAGTCCGTTATCAGTGGCACGAACGTGTGCGTCTAAAGTGGCACCGAAAACTTACTAAAACATCAACAAAATCAAAGTATGTATGACCGTAGACCACAAATTCACCATAAGACAGATGACAGAGAAGTTGGAAATTGCTTTCGGATCCGTTCAAGACATTTTGGTTAATGATTTGGAGCTCAGACGTGCGCTGCAAAGCTGGTGCTAAAAGACCTTAATTTCACGCAAAAAAGGGACCGCGTTGACGTCGCAGAAGACATGGTTTCGAAGGCCAAATCTGACCCAATACTCATCGAACGGACCATTACTGGAGAAGAGACGTGGATATATGAGTTTGACAGGCAATCCAGGCACAAGCTATGGAATGGCGTGCACCGAAAAGTCGAAAAAGAAGGCGAAGCTCAAAGTTTTCGTGGATTCGAAGGGTGTTGTGTATCATGCATTCCTTCCACAACGTCAACAAGCAGTAATATTTGGGCGTTAAAAGACGTTTGCGTCAAGAAATACGTCAAAAAAGACCGGATTTGTGGGCAAGCAACTAGTGGAACTTGCATCACGATAACGCAACGAATACCATTCAGCAACCACCGAGTTCACCTGATTTGGCTCTCTGCTACTTTTCCTATTCAGTCGACTCAATAAACCGCTCCACGGAACGTGTTTCAGCACCCGAGATGATCAATCGAAGATTGCTCTGAAGGCCATCGAAGATTGCTCTGAAGGCCATACTGCAAACCGAATATTAACAATGTTTCGTGGATTGGGGAAGGTCCATAAATTATTGCCACGCAGTAAGGGGGAGGGGGGGGGGTTTGAGAAAACGTGACGATCCATACAAGGGGGGGGGGGCTTATTAAATGTATATTTTTGCGTGACGTAATTAATGGACGTTCCCTTCGATCAATCGATGGCATAAGTGAGTTGCAGGCGACGGGGAGAACTTGAAGGAGAAAATATTGATTTTGATGAATAATCTTGTATTTTTATGTAGAAGGAGATGTTCGCCCATCACTATGAGGCACCAAGAGTGCACATTTATATTTTTGCTAGAATAAAAAATATGAAGAGAAAGTGTCGAAAGTTCCGTCAGTGTACGGCAAGATCCATTCATTCCATTCGAACGAGCTTAACCGAAGCGGAAGATGAGAAGACTGATATTGAAAAACTCAACGGAACGGAAAACGGAAAACGGAATTTAGAAAGAGTCAATTCCTTCGGGACTGTCCAAAACGGGATGTATTTTAACTCAGTGCTTCAAAAAACATCATCTATTTCCCTATTAATTATCACTCATTCGGGTTGGACGGAACATTTGATTGCGGGTAAGATTTCAATGGGAAAACTATCATGGCCATGAAAAATGGTTTCCACTTCCCTGCGCAGGTTTTTTGTGAGTTCACTGGATGGATACCGACAGAATACCGGTGATGTACCGATGAAGTAGATAGCGACGAATCTCCTATAACGATGAAGATGGCGGGCGTCGAACCTTGTTCGTTATCGCTGCTGAAATGGCATCCAGCAACGGCAGACGACCTCGGGCAGTATGGCCGAATTACAGATGGAGAGAAGGTGACGTTTCCGCTATAACCGAGTGGGGTTAAGGGAGACTGCTATATTTCGGGGAAGGCCGGTATAGTATCCGACACTAAAGCCGAGGTCTCGGTAACCTTTCCAGAGGGGTTATAATGAATAGTGGAATTACGGCGGACTATTGCGGCCTTTCGCTGTGCGCCAACCTGATCCCCTCGGAATTCTGCATGCGTCCTCGGTTCAGGCAAACCGACTTACCTTTGTGGTCTGACCGACCATCCCCAACATCCATAAGTTGGAGTTTTACTTGAGATGAGAGCTCCGAAGTTCACATTTAGTTGAAATTTAGTTCGATGGTACTTTTTTTTCAGCGCAAAAGTTCACAATATATCTATGTTGAACTTCTCTCCTACTTTTTGAAGTACACTTTAAGTTCTTCAAAAAATGTCAAAAAGATTCTTTACATTTGAAAAGTGATCTAGTGCTGTGCTCCTTGCTTGACGAGATATAAGGGCAAAAAAGAAAGATTTTTTAAAAACTATAAAAAACGGCTTATTTTATTACCATCGAAAATATGAGAATATAAGGAGTGTATCGAATATAAGCTATCCGCATACATTTGCGTTGTACGCATGTATTTGTGATGGTTTTTTATGCTCTGAACACTGCATGCTGTGCGTTTGACTGTCAGCTTTCTTTTGTTTATTTGTTTGTGCGGTTCAAATTCTGCGTTTTCAAAATGTCGCGTATTGAAAAGGAAGTGAAAATTAAGGTTCTGGACACATGGCTAAGAGAGAAGGGTAAAACTATGCGAAAATTAGCGAAGCGGTTTGAAATTCATCATGCGAGTGTTAAAACCATCATTAATAAGTTTGGGGAACACTATTCTTTGGATGAGCTACCAGGAAGAGGCAGAAAACCCGGTTCTTCCAACCCGAAACTGGAGCAGAAAGTGGTATCTCTTATCACGAAGAA
The DNA here is from genome assembly GCA_034211315.2 of Aedes japonicus. Lineage (NCBI taxonomy): Eukaryota > Metazoa > Arthropoda > Insecta > Diptera > Culicidae > Aedes > Aedes japonicus. The sequence continues at coordinate 211,118 of JASCZW010001586.1, read as the reverse complement.
CAAATCAATCTCAATACGTGATTTGGCCAAAAAAGCAGGAACGAGAGTCGGAATGATCCAGCGTATCAGGAGACGAAACCACCTGAAGACCTACAAGAAGCAGAAAATCTCGAAACAAAGTGCAGAACAGAAGAAGCGAGCAGCAACAAGGGCCCGGAAATTGTATTCGCGTCTTTTGCAGCGTCCGGATGCATGCGTTCTCTCTCCACTCTAGCCACTCTCAATTGGCTTGCGGAAAAGGGTACAGATTTCGTTGAGAAAAATATCAATCCACCAAATTGCCCTCAGCTTCGACCCATCGAACGTTACTGGACAATCGTGAAGAGGGTCTTCAAGAAGACTGGTAAGGCAGCTGGGAACATGCAGGAGTTCAAAAAAATTTGGGCTCAAGCGTCCAAAAAATGCGATGCAACACTTGTCCGGAATTTGATGAAGAACATTCGATCCAAAGTTCGAAAATTCGTGAAGAAATAACTTAAACTAGCTGATCCTGGTGCGAGCGTTGCTACGCCTGCAACTAAATGAATGAATTCTATTTAATGAACAGACGCTTTTTTAATGAGTTTTTTTTTTGAGTAATAAGGAGTTCAAACTTCTATCAGAACATTCTTCTTACCCAGACAATACACAGTTTGTGGCTTAGTTACCTGGATAATTCTCAGGATTGGTTGAAATTTGTGTATGAATTCACCATAGAAACATTTCTTGCATTCAAAAAACCCCGCATACCATTTTTGATTCCATTTGCTTGATTAGTTCTCAAGCTATGATGAAATTTGTGTTTCATTTGTATGCCGGAAGGGGGAAGCGGTCTCAAACAATCATAAGAACCTTCCCCAGCCCCAAAAATACCTGCATACATATTTTCACTCCGATCGGTCAGACAGACAGTCAGACAGAAATCCATTTTAATATAAATAAAAATCCTGTTTCCAATAACCCCCATATGCCAAATGTGGTTTCATTTACTTGAATAGTTCTCGAGTTATGCAGAAAATTGCGTTTCATTTGTATGAGAGCCCTCCCCCCCCTTTCAGAGGGCAAAGGGGTCTCAAACCACCATAGAAATATGTCTGATCTTCAAAAAAATCCACATGCCAAATTTAATTCCATTTGCTTCATTAGTTCTCTTCAGAAATTTGTGTTTCATTTGTTAGAGAACCATATGCAGGAATTTGTTTTTATGTAGATAAAGGGTAACTAACAGTAGATTAAGGGATGCTCACTACACCAGCCAATATCGCACCATTCTCCACAGAAGATATGGATTTGGAAAAGCATCAATATGTGAGCACACTTTCTGTAAAACTGACTCATGGGATAAGCAGCCACGACACATAGCATAGCATCAAACATTTGCAACTTACAACTGTTTGGAAAATTGATAATTGTCTTGACCTTTATTGCCGAAAGTGCTGAGAACCCAAACAACCTTCATAGACGTTCAAGTGGTAAAATTTGGCGCGTTTCAATATTTTATATGTGGAATGGTTATATATGTTCAATAAAGTAATATGGTTATTAATAAAATAATTCAAACAATAATGATAGTCATATGATGACAATATGTAGCTTGATGCTTCATTACAGCTCAATCATTGGCAGATAAATGTAACTCTGGGATGTGAAGGTTATTTTGCAATAATAGACTGTTCCGAAAAAAATAATTACACTTTTTTTTCTCATATAAAAAAATACCATACTGTGATTTATTATTATTTTACTCTCAAACATAGTAAATTACAATGTTTTCTTTCCATCTTCATTTCAATTTGCTTGATTTTTCGTAGGGTAAGTGAGCTCTCTAACTTTTCAATTAACACTACTCCTATACACTTAGATTTTTTTACAGAAATCTGTAATTTTTTACCGAATTCTCAACAGCTGAACGTTCGGTAATCCGATTTTATAGATTTCGGTGAAATTTTACAGATATCTATAAAAAATTTACCGGATTTCCGGATTCGTAAAATCTGATTACCGAACGTTCAGCTGTTGAGAATTCGGTAAAACTTTACAGATTTCTGCAAAATAATCTGAGTGTGTATGCTTCCGCGCAGTTCCTACTATCCTACTGCTCCTACTCACCACTTTTGGCATTTTTTTTAAATTATTCAACACTATCCGCTGGTTTCATGCGTTTTCTCAGCTTTGCCTTCAAAGCCCAGAAAGTTTCGAATCTCTGGGCAGTTTGGTGGATTCATCTCCTTTGGTACACTATTACCTTCTTGCCACACCATTACCTTCTTGCGAATTTTTCGATGTAAATGGTTTCCTGGTCCTGGTCCTGGTTTGGTGCTTCGTCTTGGCTGCTTCTGCTTCCATCGAGTCGGTAGGTCCATTCTCTTCTTGGCACGCACAACATTAGACGCCGAAGTACTGAGATTTTTCGCCACATATCGGACTGATACTGAAGGATGGCGCTTGAACTAGTCCATTGCCTTTCTGTCGATTGTAGGGTCTCGAGGAATCTACGAAAGAGCACTGTTGTTGGTACTTACAACAACTGCTCCGACGCTCACGCCTTCATCCTTAGCCAGTTTTCAGAACGAAAGACAGTGCATCGTTTGTGGAAAGTCCGTTTTCTTTGCTCGGAAGAAAGACCACACATTTTCAAACTTCCGTGCGAAAAATTGAAAAACATGACAACATCAGTTTAATTTGGATGTAAATAACATGTTGCAGCAAAAAGTTTTGAATTTACGGTTAATCATTACTGTATTTATAATTATCGGAACAGTCTATAATTGCTGCATGTCTACAAGGTCCTGCCCAAGTAACCAATAAGCATTAGCATTTGCAGATAATCAACCCTAAATCTGCATCTCAGATGCTACAAGCAGCATTAAATCAGCATCTTGAATGCTGCATGTTGTAAAGTTGGCTTTCAAATGCTATTTAAACGCTTGTAGTCTGTAATAAGCATTTCGAATGCAAAATAGCATTGACGAAGCATTATCATAGCATTGCAGTAAATCAACAGTATATTGGGCCAAAAGCGGCATTATGTTGCATTTAAGGCGACTTAATTGCTTGATAGGCTGCCGTAAAGACGCTTTGGAACTGCTTTTTAGTTACCTGGATACTTATCCATTATGAATCTGAAAGTTTAGACAATGTATCATAGCCCCTTGGGAAAAGAATAATTTAAAATTATTATCCAAATATTGTAGAAAGAATAGTATATCTAAAACTTCGATGTGCTGCTCCGTTTCTTTGCAGCACAATAATTGTTTGTAGTGAATATCTAGGTATTACAGTAATTTTGATTAATGAAATGATCATTTTAAACTCGTAATCATAGACTGTTTCAGAAAGTATAAGCACACTTGCAAAATAACAAAAAAGTCATTTTTTTTTAGTTTTAATATTTTTATCTGGCAAATCATATTTGTATTTGTGTTTTATATGATATTTTACTCTCGTTTAATCAAAATATTTAATCATAGCCAAGACTCCTAACTTTACCCCTAACATGACCTATTAGCTTCTGCACAGTGGTAGTTCCCACTATTTTGGTTAAAGCCCAAAAAGTCTCGATTGGCCGTGCATCCGGGCAGTTTGGCGGATTCATGTATTTCGGCACGCAACATACATTTTGACTTTTGTACCATTCTGAAGTGTCCTGTGCGTAATAACATGACGCCAAATCAGGCCAAAACACTACTTGACCTGCGTGCTGCCTGATCATCGGCAATAATCGCTTCTGGAGACATTCCTTAACGTATTGCTAAATGTTCATAATCTCCGTTGCGATGTAAGGACTAGATGTTTTACCTGTTTTTACTCGCATATTGCCTGCCAAACCATAACCTTCTTACCGAATTTTTCGGTAAAAGTTGCCATCTCCGTCTCGGGGTTGTCTTTGTCTTCGCTTACAGTATAGAATTGTGGTCCGGGAAGTGTTTTGTAATCTAGTTTCACATACGTTTCATCGTCCATTATTATACACACAGAATTTCTACACAATAACAAATCGTAGAGCTTGCGGGCCCGTGGTTTCACGGACGCGGCCTGTTTTGGGTTCCTTTTGGGGTTTTTGTGCTTCCGGTATGTTTTTAGCCCAAGTCTTTCTTTGGCACGCATGACGTTACTCGACGAGGTCCCTAGTTTTTTCGCAACATCCCGAACGGAAGTCGCTGGTTTTCGCTTGTAGGCATCCCTGATCTTTTTATCGATATCCGGAATAACAGGACCGAATTTCCGACAACTCTTCGGCGCATCTTCAAACGTACACTGTTCTCTATATTATTGAATCGCAGATCGTACCGCTCCGGCGCTTACGCTTGGCCAATTCTCTCAAGGAGAGTCCGCTCACAGTGCACGGTACTTTTTCGTTGTTCTAGAGTAAGACCGCGCATTTTGATAGGTAACACAAAACTGGGCACTTTTTTGATGCAATGTCAATCAGAAATGTGCAAACAAAAGAGCGCAGCCAAAACATATTTATATTTCATTATATTCAAAGTGACCGTTCTAATAAGGTGTGCTAATCGTTAGATTAGTGAGGAAAATTTTCTAACGATCTTTCTCTTTACCTTAGAGAATTGTTTAAAATTTGCAATAATATCTTATGGCAAATTTTCACACAATATTCCTATAAATTCCTCTCAATTTGTTCTCTCAGTAATCATTTTCATGATTTTTCCCATACAAACTTCAACCCGCTTGGAAATGTGTAAATGTTTATCAATTGAGACCAAATTTGAGACAAAGGCTCAAAGTGACATATAGGAACAAATGACTCTGTGATGCGCAAAATACTCAAAAATTCTGGGCACGCTAATGACCAGAAATTCAATAAATTTATCCTAACGGAAATTACAGGCAATCAACGCGCATTTCATGAAAAACGGCAAGCAAACAAAACATTGATCTTAACCTTCCTTGTGCATTGGAGTCGTTTTAGACCAATCAACATCTCAAAAATGCTCTAACGTCTGAACGGAAGCTTTAACGTCTAAACGGATGTAAAGCTTTCTGAATATTCTTAACTCTTGAAAACGAACACATTTTGGGCAGTAACAGCTTTCAGCGACCACTAGAAGTGATGTTACAAAAAAGTTACACATAAAGGGTGTTTCGATCAAAATTTGGTTGATTTAAACTTGAAGCATTTCCTTTCATCGTGCATTACAAAATTTTGCACACCCCTCATTTAGAGATTATCAAAATGTCATCGAAGGAAGAGAAGCAACGCATAAAAATTTTGCACGTGCATGGCGAAAATCCAAACTACTGTCACGTCAAGTTGGCGAAATTGTTGAATGTGGCTAAATCAACTGTTACCAACGTATTGAAAGTGTTCTGTGAACGTTTGTCGACAGCCATCAAAGCTGGATCGGGGAGAAATCGAAAACCGGAGGCCACAACGACGACAACAAGAGTTGCCCACTGCGGAACCCCAACCTTACCTTTCGAGATGTCGCAAAAAAGCTGGAAGTGGCGCCTTCAACCGTGGATAGACGAGCTGTCGACTTACAAGAAAGTGGTGACTCCCAATCACGACGATAAACAAAACACGTCGGCCAAAGCACGATCGCGAAAGTTGTACACGACGATGCTGACGCATTTTGATTGCGTGGTACAGGACGATGAAACTTACGTCAAGGCAGACTTTAAACAGATTCCTGGACAGGAATTTTATACGGCAACCTCATCGAGGAAAGGCAGATGGCAGATATTTTCAAGCTCATTAAACTGTCAAAGTTCGTGAAGAAACATCTGGTGTGGCAGGCCATCTGTAACTGTGGCTTGAAGAGCAACGTTTACATTGCGGCCGGAACCGTCAACCAGGAAATTTATCTGAGCGAGTGCCCACAAAAACGTCTACTGCCTTTTCTGAAACGACAAAATTGTCCCGTTCCATTTTGGCCGGATTTGACAGCTTGAAATTACTGGTAAAAAGGCAATGGAGTGATATGCTGTCAACAATGTTCAAGTGGTGTCCAAGGACAAGAACCCGTTCAACACGCCAGAGCTTTGTCCAATCGAGCAATATTAGGCCATCGTCAAGTGGAACCTTAAGAAGACTCAAAAAGCTGTTGTGAGCGAGAAACAAATCAAGGCAAACTGGCGTTCTGCGGCGAATAAAGTGGACAAGGAGACTGTACGAAATCTTATGGCAGGTGATAAACGAAAGACACGGCAATTCAAATTCGGTAAAAAGGAAGCTTAGCTGAATATTTCTCCTGTATTCTGTATTAACTGAACTTGAAAAAAAAAAAGAATTTGACTTATAAATAAAAACTTTGATCGACTCACACACATTATTGTTTGACCAAATGTTGATCGAAACACCCTTTAGTGCATTCAGAAAAAAAAAAATGACCCATGATTTCGACACGCTACTAAAACATTATTTTAAAACTGATTTTTGATATCTTTGTTTCAAATGAATGGTAGGAATAGTTAGAATGACATGCGGATCGTTTTTTTTTTAAACTGGCCTTTCTAGGTACTTAGCCACCCCTAACCAGTTTCGGTATGCATCCGAAGAGGGCAATTTTGGAACGTCATATATTTGTACCGTTCGACGGCTCAAAACTCACAATTACTGATCTTCAAAACTCTCATGTCAGAGACCAACCAGAGGATTTGTTTACATCTGGATACTCTGGAAAGAGTTCCAATAGGGCCCAAAGAGGACAGTTTTGGAACCCCAAGTATTTGTAACGGCTCAAAATTTATGGTTTTGAACACGGATATCCCAAAACATCGTGCCATAGAACTGTAAGTGAATTTAGCCACATTCGAATACTTAGGAAATGGTTCTGGTTGGGCCCAAAGAGGACAATTTTTAAAACCCCTAGTATTTGTACCGTTCAACGGTTCAAAATTTATAGTTTTGAATACTGATATCCAAAAACATCATACCATATGCCATACTCTGGAATCGATTCCGGTAGGGCCCATAGAGGACAGTTTTTGCATGATTTTATATAAAGGTTCTAAAATTTTCCAGTTTCCAGAGTATCCGGATGTGCGATCGGTACAAATACTTGGGATACCAAAATTGTCCTCTTCGGCATCATACTAGAACCGGATGTGCGAGCCTCTGTGACCAGAATGGCCAGTCTTTTGTTTGAAACTAAGGTATCAAAAATCAGTTTTAAAATAAAGTTTTGGGAGCGTGTGAAAGTCTTTGGTAATTTTTTACCTTGAATGCACTATGTGTAACTTTTTCACAATGCATTAGGAAGGTTTAATAACTACTTTGTAATTTAAATCAACATCTTTAACCCGCAGACCTTTAAGTCATTATCCAAGCCTTGCAAGGCCTTGCCAGCCTTGCCAGATTAGAGAATCCAAACTTTGAGTGACACTTTCAAGAGGTCTCTGGGTGCTAGATTTACAAATGTCAAGGTCTATACTTCACAGATCTAGATGCAAACAATATGAATCTTTCATCAGAAAAATAATCTTCAGCTGATATTTGATGGTAGCTTATGGCAGATTGTATTGATTTTCAAGAATTTATAAAGACATATCTACTGAAATTTTTTTATTATTTCATTCCCAGATGATTCAAAATCTAATTAGCAATTTAGTTGAAATAATTGTTCCTATAATTAAAACATTTCTTTATCCTTGAAATGCATGAAATATCTGATGATGAAAACAAATAATTCTAATTCTGAGCATAACTACTTTCCATACACGGATCGAAAAATGCCACTTGGTAAAGAAAGGCAAATAATCTTTACAAAGGGATTCAATGTATAACCCGTGTGATAGAAAATCAATAATTAAATTAATGATTTTTACCTCTCTCATGGCGCACTCAGATCTCATTCCAGCTTATGTTTCATAGAATGTATCGAATGTGTTTACCCCTCCGTCGTTTGCAGGTTCTACGAAAAATGCTCCTGTCATGTGGCTCTCGATAAGCTTCGAAGGATTCGTTGTGACCATAGTCTTACCGCGCGAGGGTCCAACGATGTGGGAGTTTATTTTCCATTAGCATTCGGTTGAGCAGCTTACAACACCAGCCATCCCGCACCACCAACCAATGGTATGTATTTACATACTCTCTAATGGTTGGTGCTCGTTTATCAAAATCCCACATATTATGTACGTGCTAGAATGCCAGAATTTCGAGAACGTTGGGTTGCGATGGGAAACCGGTAGCCCTTTGGCGAACCCCAAATTCTCCATGGCCACAATTACGAACGACCGATTCCCGAATTGGAGACTGAATGGAGTTTGTTATAGTAAAGTTCATATATGCTGTGGCTACGTTGCTGGTGCTTGCCACACATCTCGCGCTGTCTCGTTCTAGTGAATTCCGTAGAGGACTTTTCGGCACATAATAAATTATGTGCGCTGGCACCCTTCGCTCATTCACCGTGGGGAAATAGTATACATAAGCCGAAAATGAAAGGATATTTGATCCTTTTATATTTATGTGTATTCGATACACACAGGCGGGCGGCAACGATGTGTGGTACGGGTAGTTAGGTTTAGGGTGGCAGTCGGCGACACCGGTTGTCCTGCTCTGGCATTCACATGTGTCTCCGTGCAGGGATTCATCTTCACCCTCATACACCCCAGCTGAAGTGTGTGTATGCTGTATGGGTTGTAGCTACGGGCGATCGACAAAATATCGATATTTGCGGTCCGACAGTCTCCTTGTTCGCCTGTACTCTCGCACATATGCTTATAGAATGTGAATGGGTCTCACAGTTATGCGAAGCATTGCCGGTATCTTTCACCCTTCCTACTGAGTGCCTGTTGAAGGATATCTCCGCGTGATGACAAAAGTGGTCGTAGATGTCGCACAGTTTATTGGTTTGTGTGGAAGGTTGGGAGAGTTCGGTGAGGTGTACTATGGGCCAGCAATGAAATCTGTCATGGGAAAATGTTATTTCAATATAAATAATATCATTACCACTAAAACCTGACAAATCGGAGCACTTCCGTATTGGTTTGCACCACAATTTAACTTTTGCTGTTATATTTTAGTGACATGAGCTTGATTGAACCTGTTGCACGACAATAAAATTCTATAGCCTACTTGATTCGAGTTACATATTCGGAAAAAGAAACAACGAGCACGTGACCAGCATCGGCACTGATCTATAAATAGAGGGAATTAGTGAACGTTTACATTGAAGATGCAAACTACTCATAAGTTCAAGGGATGGAAAAACACTTACGGGCAAAGAGGAAGGAAAAATAAAAGATTTTCTTCGATATACAATCGGGATTCGAGCAATAGCTCGTCGAATTGGCCGATCGCATCAATTGGTACTAAAATAATTGAAAAATCCAGCATGATATGACGAAAACCGGAAGAAACCACGCAAATTCTCGAGGCTTCCGGACGAGAAATCGTTAAATTGTTAGAACTCGAATTCGAATTCTTAGAAATCGCTGATGCTGAATAGCAGCAACTCAACTTGTTTGTTTGTCGGGAGACTATCCAATTTTGGTTAAAAGTGTTTTCATGAAAATGGCCAAAACTAGGAAAATCCCGAAACCTTACTCCTTTCTACATAGAGAGACGTTTGAACTTTGCAAAAGCCAACACGAATGAACATAGGAACATGGTTAGATGTCAGTGGGACGTTTTATGTTATGCCATTGTAGTGTGATAGTTGCATGTTGATAAATATAAGCAGTAACGTATTTTAGTTCACTTCCATACTGAATATTTATTTTCGTAAATTAGCTTTTACTTGTTGCGTAAACATGGATTTTGTACATAGCATAAATGTCTCGTAAATTGTATGCAACATTCATATTGCTTGTTATCTAATAAAATGCTATTATTACACCTTATTTGTAAAATGCACAAAAAGAATTTTGTGTAGTCCAGCCAATTGCTGCTTGTCTTTAATATTTTGAGTCGATATAGTAGAATTCAGGTGGCCTTTAGCATTCTGTGCATCTGGAAAGCTGGACTAAAGGGTGTCCACGATGAAATTGCCACACTATGAAATTGCTCTAACTTTTTAACCGTTGGGTAGAATTTAAAAAATTTGGGTGGATTTAGTTCATAGCATTTGGGTGGATTTAGTGCATTATTTACATCCTGCATGTTTTAAAGTCCTGTGATCAAAACTCGCGGAAATGGAGTCGAAAGAACAGCTCGTGCGTGATAAAATCTTGCTCATTCATCACGAGAACAAGGATCTCTCGCATCGTTCCATCGCTAAAACGTTGGGAATCGCGAATTCCACGGTGTCGCGAGTGATTAAGCGGTTCAAGGAACGGTTGACCACCGATCGGAAGCCCAGAAGTGAAGGAAAAAGTATTCCGTATAACACCAAAAATCACAACCGCGTAGTTGGGGCCTTCACCCGAAATCCGAACGCCTCCGTTCGGGATGTGGCTAAGAAGCTGCACCTAAGCCGAAGTTTTGTCCAGAAGGCCAAAACTAAGGCTGGGCTTCGAACGTTCAAGGTACAAAAGGCCCCTAATCGCGACGAGAAGCAGAACAAGTCCGCCAAAACCCGTGCCAGGAAGTTGTACCTCAACATGCTGACGAAAGTTGAATGCTGCATCATGGACGACGAAACATATGTGAAGGCCGACTTCAAACAGATCCCCGGCAACCTGTTTTTCACGGCCAAGGATAAGTTCAGCGTTCCGGAGCATGTCCGCACTCAGAAGATGTCCAAATTTGCGAAGAAATTCCTGGTTTGGCAAGCCATCTGCACGTGCGGGAAGCGGAGTGCACCTTTCGTGACCCAGGACACGATGAACGGACAGGTGTACATAAAAGAGTGCCTCCAGAAGCGGCTGCTTCCTCTCCTAAAGGCCCACAACGTCCCAACAATCTTCTGGCCGGATTTGGCCTCATGCCACTACTCCAAGGACGTGCTGAAGTGGTATGCGGACAATAAGGTCAATTTCGTGCGGAAAATGTTCAACCCTCCCAACACTCCGGAGCTCCGCCCCATCGAGAAGTACTGGGCGATTATGAAGCAGCACCTTCTTAAACGACCTAAGGTAGTGAAGACAGTCGAGGAACTGAAGAAAGTATGGGTTTACATGCAAAAAACGGTTGATTCACAGGTTGTGCAGAATCTTATGGCCGGGGTTAAAGCCAAGGTGCGGGCATTTGCGTATGGACTGTAAATAAAATACGAGTAAAATGGTAAAATGAAGTTTAATAGTTATTTCTCAATCCCTGAAAATTTGATGGCAATCGGATGAAAACTCGAATTTTGCGAATCAATTTTGTGTGTGGCAATTTCATCGTGGACACCCTTTACATACACGTGTTAGAAACGCGTCTTCTACCGTTCACGTGTAGATTTCGACGCAAAAAGTGCACTTTCAGCAGGGCGACGCTGCAATTCACTCCAGCAAGGAAATCAAGCAGTTGTTAAAGGATCACAAAAATGATCTGCATTGCTTGCCAGATCGCACTTCTGGCATGAACCCAGGGGAAAACGCTCTGGGAAATCCTGGAACGTAGAATTTATGCTGAGGGTAAGCAATACTTCTCTGTCACTGAGGTAAAATCAGCTACTACGAAGTCATGGGAAAATATTGACAAAACAGTGTTACAAAGTTAGTAAACAGTATGCCAAATCGGATGTTTCAACTTATCAACAGGAATGGGAAGGTGGCCGATTGCCGAAATATTATATTCAATGTTTTAATTCTTTTTACTTTTCCGAAACGAAAAGCCAAAATTATTTATTTTCATCTCACCACAAAATACAGTACAATAGATGTTATCTGCATGTTTATATTCTATATCCACCATGATTCAAACAAAGCGTACTGATTTTTGAATTTAGGGCTTTTGGTTTTCATCTTTTCCTTAGAAATACTGTATCCATTTTTTAGTTGAACTCAGCATCTGCAGATATCTATCCTACATTTTTAAAGCACACTCAGAATAAATTCAACAATAGGTTGCAAATGCTACAGTGAATCCAATGTAACTTACAACAAATTTAGGAATTTTGCTACGTTTCCCTGAAATGAATTAATGAAAACTCTAATCGCTTTCAGTAAGACACACTCCTTTTGCTGTAATAAGCTATGGGCTGAAAATGGTAAGTAGAATCTAGAAATATTTGAACGCAAATTGAGAGGAGCCCAAATAAATTCGGTGACACTTTTCAAAAGGCTACTGAAAGCCGCTTAGCCTAGTTTAACTGATGATGATCGCACCATTTTGTGAAGGCGGTTTTCTAAATATTGTCGCTCATAATTTGAGGAAAACAAGGAAGTCTAATGTCGGCCTTGTGACACAGTGCAGGAATTTCACGTTACTGATCTAGTTTCCGGGAGACTGATGGAAAGCAAATTGGAAATTGACCTGTTTTTAGGAGTATTAACTTATGAAAGTTAATTCAAATCACCTCTATTCAATGGTTACTACTATTGGGCATCACCATCAACTACCCATGGGACAATTTAAGAATCAATAAAGACAGTGATTCGCTTTTTTAAACGACATTATATCATTATATCGAATGATATAAATGTGTGTGTGTGTATGTTTTTGTACAATCCGATGCCCACCGTCCGGCAGTATTTTTATGGAAGAAAAATGTTTGCAGTGAAACGAACTGTAGTTGACACGACAAACAATTTTAGCCCGGAAGTTGGAAGGTGATAGCACTGTTGGGTTCCATTTCAAAGTGCCTGGTTACTCACGTCAATTCCGAGGTCACTTTCGCTTACAGCAAGCCCCGCATAAACACAGTACAAACATCAAATGGATATTAGTATTGTGCATACACTTCCATCATCAAATCATATTGTTTTGAGGATGGCACGTATTTAGCAAAATCCTTAAAATTTATATAGATCTCACCGGAAATTGTTGCTGATGTTCAGTTTTACTTTGGACGGCTACCCTGTGATGCTAAAGGATGCGTTTATGTCTTAAGAAGCACGCCGCTATTGGGCAAATATTTTCACATCATCATTTTTAAATGGAACAGCTCGAATACAATTAGTACTTCGTGCACAAATGCAATATAATGAAAATCATAGGAAAACAACACTTTCGAAAAAAAATTTAGCTTGCAACGAAAGAAAAAAAAAACTTCACAGCCTTTCTTCTGTACACCACGTGGTAAATGCGTCTGAAATTACATGCCAGTTCCTAACCCGCGCATGCGCGTTGGCTTCGTTCGTTGCTTCTGACACTTTATCAATAATCAAAATCCGCCGCTATGAGGAGACTCTATATCGGCTTTTAAACTGCCTATACTCATCAATTCACTCGCGAAAATGCAGAAAAAGACGCTTATTAGATCATCAAACAAACCTAAGCTAATATAACTCCTCCTCCGGGTGCGGGTGGAGCATGAAAAAACGAAATAACAGGGAAACACTACCGAGCATGACACATTTTGGGAGGGAATCGATTACATTCACTATGTCTTACTCAATGCATTGCAGTTTCAAAGCACGGCTTGCTGCGATTACATTATATCGACTGATATAATTACTCCTAGATTCATGTTGTTCAATGTTATTCGCATGCTGAGGTTGATATTACCTCATCTGGTCATACAAAATGTTGTATGGATATTTAATAATTGATATCTCAAAGCAAATTTCAAGAAAACAACGAAACACTAATCGGGATTATTTGCTCTAGTTTTGCAATTCATCTAAAGCCTATGATGTTCTATGAGAATAAGCCTATGAATGTTTGATTTAGAACAAGAAAAAAGCTTTTAACGTCAGTTAAAATGTATCATAGAATGCATGTGTAATTAAAGCAAGACTTCAAAAACTTTGATGGAAGCGTAACACAAAGGGTATACAAACATATACAAACTAATTTTGAAGTTTCGATACTATGAATGAGCGAAATATTAGTAAAAACTATTCTTGAATGCCGAATAAATTCTCAAGTAATCATTATGGTTGAACTGTTGATTGCTTTTTTGTTAAGTTTCGTGATGTCGCTTCGTAATATATTCTGTTCTCATTTATATCGTTCAGAGATAATGCTAAAGGTTTGCCCACAATGGATCCGATTGCGTTTTGTTGACATAAATGCGAAAGATGTCAAAACGTGCAGATGAGTTATTATAAGTATATTAATAGTTGTTCCCTTCCGCGTTATTCTCTGTTTCCTAAAGTTTTCAGCCGCCATGTCTTCACACACGCCATGACAACTAAATAAACATTATTTTATCAAGAATTCCATAGACCCGATGTTTGGGACATATTTTTTTCTATGTTCCCATCTTTGGTCTGTTGTTTAATACCGTAGTAAAAATATTTGTATTGGTAAAATTTTCAATTGAAATGCATAAATTTACGGTTGTATATTTTTCAGATAACTTATCTACACATAAACCTAAGAAACAAAATCTGTGTAGAGTGAATTAATATGTTGTCGTCCTATTAGGACCGCACCTGCGTCACGATATTTCTCTATAAAACTCGGTTGAGGACTGACTGTCTCCAGTTTCTCGAGTGTCCCACTTTTCTCGCTGCGCTCCTCTCCATCTTGTACCGGTCGATAGGTCGGTAGATGGCATCCCTTTGCGTATATACCATTGACTCTTTCCAGCGGACCTTTTGAAGCACTAGAATTTCGAAGTTGCGGACCCTCAGTAAGTCGTAAAGAATACGGGTTCTTCCCGAGAAATTGAGGGACTCATGTTCTGAGTTTCCAATCGTTAGTCCCTTTTCGTTGCCTGGGTTTATGCCGATTGTTCTGTTTCGTATTTACATCGTGTGCTTCTATTACTATTATTTTTTACGGCTGGCTTGTACGGATGCACCAACTCCATGTCTCACCGGAGGACCATCGTGCACTGCTCTGTTTAGAGTCCCACGCTGGCCCAAGGACGATGATCAGCCGCCCCTAACATGGAGAACAGACGCTGGATTACTCAGTATGGCGTGTTACTCGCGAGTACAGCAGGCCTCAGACAAACTATGACCCGTACCTGTCCAGTTAGAAATTTTAATTTTCTACCAAACCACATCGGTTATGAATAAGAAACTGAATAAATCGTTTAAATATACTGTTTTCGGGTGTATTTTCTGTGTCAAACCCGAATTTTGGTTACTATATGATATATTTGACTGCTAAGAATGGAAGCTGAACCGAACAGTACCGTAAAGCAAGGATATTCAAGAGTTCGGTTCACGAAACCCGAGAAAACTCGGTAGACTGACCGAAAATTTGCTGAATATTCTCAAACGTCAATCACTTCTCTTCGAGACGGCTATGTCCACCGAAAAACACGGCTATTTTAGCTGACTCGATAAGGCCTGGGAAATTGTCAGCCATTTCAGCTCACGTGGGCGCGCGGAATGCCGTTTTGCGAAAACTACTTAATGCGAGACTATTGGCCCAAACACAATGATAACGGCAACGGAAAACGGCAAAGGCCGATCTGAGTATTCCTGCTTGTCGGAAGGAAAACAAGTTAGATCCAAGCCGATTCTAATTGGACATATCGAAGTCATTTTCAGCTGCTGTCAAAATTGCCGTTTTCCGTTCCGTTTCCGTTATCATTGTGTTTAGGCGGTAATACAGGAGGATGCACGTTACGTAAATCTTCTGTAAGTATTTGATACTAGCTTTGTAATTAGATTTGCAGGCATCCTGCGCTTTAGTCTGTTTTCACTGCCATGAACACGTTGCAGGTTATTCCTCTGGCTTACAAAGGCATTTCAAAAACCACCTGCTAAAAAACGATTTGGAAAAAAATGGATGGAAAATAGGAAAATGTATGAAGAGTTTTTGCAACAATAAACAATGTAACTGACAAAACTGCTTTTATTACTAAGAAATTTGAAACTAGATTCGAAGCTATTTCACTGCCAAAAAGAATCAAATTCCGTAACTGCAACAGAAAAGTCGGTTTGTTTGACAGCGTTCGGTAATATTTGAGGACTACATATGTCTATTTTGGTATATTTAATTCAATTAGTTTAACGGCCTCTACAGCCCGTTATGATAAATAATGAGCTTGTAAATGGTTAGTGAGAAATTCTTAAGCTTAAGTGAGGTTAAACATCGAAGTATCTAAAACTGAAATTGTTAATAACTTTCTAGCTATGTTTCAAACTGTATGGAATTGGTCAGTATCGTCGATTTTCTTATCTTTTTATCACCAATTACTTTGCTTGGACAGCTCGAAAAACCATTTTGAAAGAGCGCCATCTACGACGTTTAACCTAACTTTTGCGTTACCTGTCTTCCTCCATAAGAAATCGAGGTCAACATACAAAATTAGCTCTTGGTACAAACCACATAATATTGGAATTTCATGTGTGGATATTTTGTGCGGTTTTTAGCTGTTTTTTAAAAACATACAAGATAATGGCTACGAGTCTGAGTCGGTGAATTTGTTTCAAGCAAACGCAGCAATTTGACTATTTCTTACTTGGCCCACTGTGCAACGATAAGTGAATGCTAAAGGATATAACCATCCAAATGAAGTGACCGTCTGCAGTGTGTGCCGGAGATTTAGTAACTCGCTAACCGTTCACCTATACATATATGTGTATCAAGTATATTTTGATACCTTTCGTGCCACGTTCTCCCTTCCACCGGCGCTGCGATAAAGGGAACGAAGCACATAAATTTCCACCCACCCTCCATATGAGCTATCCTGTGGTTAAGCGTGCGGACATCATAGGTACATGTGGGACGGTATTCCCTAATCGATATCCTTTCAGCTCTCGTCTTCGGTATGCATGTTTCGTCGGTTGCCATGGTGTTGGTGAGTTCCTGCGACTCAAAGACACGCCCTTATATTTCACATCACAACCACAAGCATTGGATGAAACACAACAGATGGCACTCATTTTCCGGTCGAGTGACGCAACATGTTTCGATGTCGCAAGGCACAGTCAGTGTCACGTTGGTGTTAATGAACGATGGAAGGTGCGTTTAAGTAAAAGCAGATTTTTTTTTTCGCTCCATATTCCCGCAAAATTCAGAGAAAGCAAGGAGAAAGACGAACCGTGCACTTTTTAATTCCTCAAGGCATTTGAAAAAGAAAAATGCTGGAAAATCATGTCAACTCTCAGCATCCAGCGGATGATTGAAGAAAACGAGAGTGAAAGTTTGTAACCTTGAGAGTTTTTTTTTTCTTCTTTTAAACTTTGTCGCCTAGACGGAGTCGATGGGGGAAGACACTTAACATTTTTTTCCTCTGCATTTATCTATCATCTATTTAGCTTTCCCATCAAGGAGCGTCTCATTTACAGTTCCCAGGCAAGTGCAGTGCTCTGGCGAGGTTCCTGGCGTCTTTTTTTCCTCCGCTCTGTTAAGGATTCGCGCCTTTATTAATTTAGCTTCTGCCTTGGACCAGATCGGGCGATGAATAGTGGAGAAGGGGGGAGGGTGAATGAAATAATGCTTTTATGTAAAAAAAAGCACCGTGTAAAAGTCGGTCGTCGCGACGCGCTACTTTACCGTGGCATTGAAGCTGCGGAGGAGTCAGTCGGTGTATTTACATCTTTTTATAGCTATGAAGTGGAGGCTTTTGTTTTGGTTCTCCTGTTCGTAATACTTTTACAGAACGATTTATCCATCTGCGTCAGTTATGGAGGGCAATTTGCAAGTCGGTGAATGGAAGGAATTGATAATTTTGTGGAAAATTTGGCATTGTTGTTAGCGTGTATTGTTGAACTCTGATTGCTATGACTTTATCAATTGCTGGAGTGTTTCAAAGGAATTCTGGTATCATGTTCCTAGTAATTTTAACATGCGTTAAGCCTTTTGGCATTCTATTATGAAAGTATTTAGTATCGTAATGATTTCTATTGTTTGTTGCACAAAAGGTTTTTGCACTGTACTTGTGATTCTTTTTGTTTGTTTCTTTTTTCTTTCTCGTGATGAACTTATTTATAAACTCTTTCGTTGATGAACTATCGATAAGGTCAGTTCATAATACGAGGTTCAATATCATCTTCTTTACAATTAAGTATGATGTACGAGGGCTGTAGAATAAGTCCCGTGTTTAACGACTGATGACATCACCAACGCAAAATGTGTTTGGCATTATTTAAAGCACTCTTTAAAACAATAGTTGTCAAAATTTCAGACAGATTTATCAAGTAGTTTTGTTCTGATAGTTAAGTTGTTAAGTTCGCTTTTGACGTGTGAGGGATTCAAGGAAGACGTGTGAGGGATTCAAAAAGAAGTTGAATGCCGTTTATAAGGACCACGCCCTTTCGATGACTACCACCAGATATTGGTTTAATGAATTCAAGCGTGGCTGAACATCCGTTTTTGAAGAAGAGCGTCCAGGGCATCCGAATGAGGTGACTACGGAGGATATAGTTAACAAAATTCATGATATCGTGTTAGCAGATCGCCGGGTGAAGATCAGAGAGATTGCTGACATTGTAGACATCTCAATTCAACGCATACAAAATATCTTCGAAACATTAGGCATGAGAAAGCTATCGGCGAGATGGGTGCCGCGTTTGTTCGCAGAGGAGCAAAAACGGAACGGCATGAAAACTTCAAAGCACTGTTTGGACATTTTTAACCGGTAGCTGAGAGAGTTTCTACGACGTTTCGTGACTGTTGATGAAACATGGATGAAATAAAAAAACAGTCAAAACAGTGGACTTCATCCGACGAATCTGTTCCAAGGAAGGCGAAAACGGTTCCATCGGCAGGAAAAGTCATGGAATATTTGGAGAAGGGAAGGACAGTCACTGGGCAATACTATGCTGATTTATTGGACCACTTCGATGCTGAATTGAAGAGAATACGGCCCCATTTAGTGAAGAAAAAATTGCTATTCCACCATGAAAACGCACCAGCTCACTCATCAGCAATTAATTGGGCGAATAACGCTAAGAATTTCTTCTTCATCCACCGTAGCTTGTCGGAAAGCGATTCACGTCAACAGAGGAAGTCATTGCCACAACCGAGGCCTATTTTGTGGAACTCAACCAATCTTATTTTTTGGATGGCTTGAAAAAGTTGGAATATTGCTGGACTAAATGTATCGGGATGAAAGGACTATATTGAGAAATAATTAATAAAAAAGGTAAGAAAATTTCGTTGCCATGTCTTATACAGGTACTTATCGTACAGCCCTCGTAATTTTAAAGTTATAGTACGTTATGGTCGCAAATTTCTGTGCGATAACCAAAATGCTAAATGGTCTTTCTAAAGATACTGGAAAAAGATACTGTTTTGTATTCTTTGAACCAATCATTCATCGTTAATAACAGGATCTGGTTAATTGCAGTTTTTAAACAAATCTAACCCTTCTCGCCGATTGTCAGCCACAACAGCACCTTCTTGGGGAACTTGGTGTGTGAAATGAACTTCACCTCGGAGCTCACTTCCGTCTTAGGGGAAGTAAAATACGAAGTGCCCTGCCAGTCGTTGCCATCCAGGGTGAGACTGGTCTCGTCATCCATCACCACCGCCACGTCGCGATTCGCCGGGAAAATCGAGTTGATTATCTTATTCAGTCGCTGTCGCTGCGTCATTACCTGCAGCTCCGAAACCAGTGGACATGACTTCCGCTTCCTGTCATGTATGTTCATGTTCGCCAGGTACTTTTCACTGTTTGACCGATTGCACTGACCTCCCGGCTAAGCTCACGCAGCGATATAGCCTCTTTTCCCTCGGTCTTCCTCTTCAGCATCCTTTGGAGCTTCTTGTCGCTCAGGGTCGTCGGCCGTCCGGAACCGGGCTTTCTTTTGATGCTCTGATTGTTGTCTAATAGTGCCAAGATGTTGAAGATGCCGGAACGGGCGTATCCGGCGTCCACAAGGTGCCACACGATGTCCGTTTTCGACGCGGCCGCCGTTCTTTGGACGCGCACACTTCTGAACGGAGTTGCTTCACTATTTTTGCCATCACGGTTAGAGTTCGACTGATAGAGCTGTCAAATTTTGTCTGCTGGCTCATGGGTTAAAATGATTGATTTTTTAAATGCAAATGTTACACATAAAATTAAGAACTAGAATAGTTGAACCAGTTAGCTTAACTATTTTAGTACAACATTTAACAAATCATCCGGTTCGCAATCTGGATTTCCTTCCATTCCCGGCACCCTCTCTCCCTCCCCGCCTACTGTTGATAGATGCAAGAAATCTACATGACAACTTAACTGCTCCTTACTGCGAACATTCCCTTCTGACACACAGACAAAGTGACGGAGCATAAACGCAAGAAATGCATACAGGAGGCAAATTTGCCCATCGCATAATAACCGTGCAAAAAAAAGTGCACTCAACACATCAGCTGATTTTTCTTTTCGACGTCGTCACCGACCGGCAAATTCTCACTTTTATTTTCAGCTCGTGAGCGTTGGGTGGCAGCACGTGCCAAGTCGTGCAGCCCCAGCAGCCAGCGTCGATGGCGCCTCAACCCACCAGCAGCAGCGCGACAATGATGGTTGCACTTTTATGCAAAGGAAAAGCACATTTTCGCACTTTTTTTCCCCCGTCGCGACGGTTTAACGGTAATTTTTGCTCGCTTGTAGGATCGTGAGTGTTTTTTTTTCTTCTGGGGACACCGTGCTTACACATAGAGATGGATCGATCATTTTAACGTTTCTTTCAAATTTAAGGTTGCTCTTGTATGAAAACATGGATCTTTGTAGTGAAGTCGAGGTCATATTTTGAGCAACGGATTGTTTCAATTTTTTTTAACAACGTTTTTGTTACTAAATATTCGTAGCGACTTGTAATACAAAAGCAAGGGGACAAATAAACATTCTTTTTAATGTTTAGCTTACAATGTTCATAATTGGGATTCATTAAAGGATAACATGATGTTTGGCCATCAGTGGAAAAACTATAACTGCATTACTGCTAAAACCTATGAAACATAATCATCCACTTCATCGGCAGTGACATAGATTTTTTTTGTGATGACGATTGAATGGGTTATGTTCAACCAAACTGGAAGTGTCACTTCACGATCAGAAGACCAGAATATTGGTAATCTGAACGAAAAACAAAACAAAAACACAGCGACAAATGGTTACTCCTCGCACTCGACAATCCTTTTAATATTGCTCATTCGAAAATTCAAAAACCAATGAGTATGCGTGTTTAGACCTGATTTCCTGCTAGTTTTCTGGGCATATGTCAAAACCTATTGCTGCTGGTGAGGATCGAAGCAACCGGAATTCGAAAGTGGCGTGTTTATTTTTTGTTGCATCGTTTCAATTTGTTAGAATTAGAATAAATCAAGCCAAACATTGCATTAGGTCCTATGCAACATTTGTGTCAAATCGAGAAAAATAGAATTGAAAATTTTAATTTGTTTTTTAAATCGTAATTGCAACTTAATCATATAATCTTTAATTTTTGCATGGTTTTCAACGTAAAACGTCGTCAAGATTACAAAGAAAATGTTGGTTTCAATTTTTACGATGATTCTAGTTGTGTAATTGATGCATTTGTTACTTAGGATCTTTTGCATTTACATTTGTAGATTGGACCTGTGAGATTGGTCTTTTGCCAAGTTAGAATGTACATTGGACTATTGTTATTGCGATATGCACTAGTAAAATAATGTTCGCATCAGTCCTCTATTAGCGTTAGTTTTGTACTCTATTTATGCACCCATTCCTAGTTGATCCACCAAGATACTTAAGTAAGTAAATTAAGTATAAAAAGAACGCATGATTTCTTATATTATTGTTCATTGGGTTTATGGGTAGGCAAGTGGCCGCGGTGGAGATTTTTTCCTTTAATTCTGCTATTTTTTATCCAAGTTTTAAGTCCTCATCGCCAAACCAATAATGATTGGTTGGAAGCGAACTGGAAGTGACAGTGAGAAGGGCAGTTCTAGCGAATCTTGTATCTTGTAGAGTTGATTCCCCTAAGCAACACAGCTTGTATTCAACACGTTGAAAGGACTGCCTAATTAAAAATACAGGTAATCAATATAAGCGTATAATAATTTATTTTAAACCTTAAAAAGTGAAGCCTTATAAAACATAAAATAGGAAAAATATCCTCATACAAAAATATAACATCGCCAAGCGTGCGATTTGAAAACTAGTCCTTGGCGTGATAGGTTTGTAGCTCCTATGCCGCTCAAAAAAATATATTTTTAGACATTCTTCTCTTTTCAGAGAGTGAGTAATAGCGCTGTTACCATAAGCCATATGATGCTAGGACTAAAATTAATACTTAGATCCCAAACGTTTGAAGAAAAATGGAGCATCACTTAACCTTTTTAGACATGATGCTCCCATGGACCATTTTTGAAAAACTTATTGTTCAGCACACACTACAGGAGTGCTCAAAAATGTTGTCTCCTGGAAAATAGTCCCCCAGCTAAATTTGAACTCAATCAGACTTCGTCAAGTGGATCCCAAAGCGGCCAAAATTTGATTTGTAATTTCCGAAATCGATTTTTTTATGCCAAATGTCTCATAAATGCATAAACGTCGAGATTGTGTAACTCCGAAATTTTTGTTTTGAAAAATCAACTTTCTGGATTTTGGACAATTTTAAGTTGGGGGAGTGAGTTGAATTTTAAATGGAGGATTTGAATTCAATTGCTGATATATTCATGCCAAGAGTATTGAAACATATCCTATATTATTGCTGGCAACTGCTTACATGTCATATGTGATATTTAATTCGGGTGGCTCACTTATTTTCCAATAAGGTATCTAATTTTGTCGAAAAATTAAAAAAAAAACTATGAAAACAATTAGAATTTGAGTGGAATATTGCAGATAATAGCATTGAAACATTTGATGAATAATCGTTGGCCATTGTCTACATTTACAATGTGATATTTCATTAAGGTGGCTCTATCATTTTCCGTTAAGAGTGGTCCTTTTGCACGAAAATGAAAGAAAAAAAAAAAAAAGAATTTGCCTCTTTTATCATCACAGGCCATTGTTTTAATTTGGTTCGTGATATTTCTTTAGACTGGCTGACTTATTTTCCATAATGGTGGCCCTTTGTGTCAAAAAATAAGATATATATTGCTTGATATTTCGAATTTCAATGAAATTTTGAAGACATAATTGTTTTTTCAAACAAAATAATTTCAAATTTGAATACCTCCTATATCCTTTTATGCAAAATAACAGCTTTAAGTGATGTAACTCATAAATTTATGTATAATGTCATGCAATTTTCCATTATACACGATGGAGATCAATTTATTATATTCAAGTCGATTCTCTGCTCGACGTTCGAGCAGTAAAGTTCGGTTTCTCCGCTGCGCTTCGATCTATGTTTGGACCTCACCAGTGGTAATCCAACTTAGATATCGTTGTGTGGTTTTTTCGTCTCTCGCGCTGTTCGGTTCGGTAGTGTAATGATACGTTTTCTTTTCGTCCGTTATTCGTGCCGCGATTTCGGACCCATCTTGTGTCTCTTCGACGCTTGGCCACCTGTTCGAGGTGGCAAGCTTCAACACTGAGCTGCAGAAGTTGGCAGCAAACCCACTGACACCAACCACTGTTGCGATGGCACGCAACAAAAAAACTGGTGCCTCCACCTCAAGCTACCGTACAACATCATCTGCTACCAGCAACCAACAGGCAAGCGGCTCAAAGCGGCCGCGAACTGACGATCCCAACCCAGCGTCATTGGATCACAATGCCAGACTACTGGCCAACAACAGTTTTGCCACGCTTCCGGTTCAAACGGTCACCGAGCAGACGGTGCCAAAAAAAGTGAGAATTCCACCTCTCTTCACCACCACGAAGGAAATCGCCACGCTCAGGAATGAACTTGCGGCGACGCAAATCCATCCGTTGTTCAAGCTGTGCAGCATGGGCATCAAGATCGTCTGCTCCACCGAAGCAGATTTTACATCAACAAGACGATTCCTGGATTTAAAGCAGCTCGAGTATTACACTCATGACACCCCCGGAAGCAAGCCAATGAAGGTGGTTATTCGTGGACTACCGGAACAACCACCGGAGGATATCATGGAGGAACTCAAACGGCTTAAGCTCAAGCCGATTAAGGTGTTCCCCATGAGGCGGGCCGAGGAACGAAACCATCGGGATCTACTGTATCTGGCCCACCTGGAGAAGGGCTCGATCAGCATGAATGAGCTCTCCAAAGTGCGAGCGCTTCTCAACATCATTGTTGAATGGGAGCCGTACCACCCCAAGAAGCGTGACGTAACGCAATGTGCGAACTGCCTTTCCTTCGGCCATGGGACGAGGAACTGCCGCATGAAACCGCGCTGTGGCAAATGTGCAGGAGCACATGAAACGGCGAAATGCGACCAAATGGAGGAAACTGCCGAGCCCAAATGTGCCAACTGCGGGTCAAACCACGATGGCCAAAACCGTGCCTGCCCCAAGCGTGCGGAGTTCTTGGAAATCCGGAGAAAAGCGTCCACCAGAAATCGCAACGGGCGAAACCGTCACCAACCTCCTCCGAATACGATCGAGAACTTCCCGCCGCTCAGGTACCAGGTGCCGAATCTGCCACCAGTTCCATTGAACTATCGCCAACCAATGCGCCCGCCAGCATCCGTTCAGCAACGATTCGCGACAGCTGCCGCCGCCCCCATGCCGGCTCCTCCTCCAGGCTGGGGCAATCCAAATCCAAGTTGCAGTACCTCCACGCAACCACCGGCCGATGGACAGCTCTACGACTCGGAGCAAATGGTCGAGTTCGTCCAAGAGCTTTACCGCCAACTACGTTCCTGCCGCTCGAAGGAGGAACAGCTCAAAGCCGCCACATCCGTGACGATGAATTTTCTTTTCAAACATGGACCGTAAACGCACCATCAGCATCTTAAACTGGAATGCTTGTTCCATCCGGAACAAAACCATCGAGCTCGGTGACTTCCTTAACAGGAAGGCCATCGACATCGCCATCGTCACCGAGACACATCTCTAGCCGGATCTGAATATTTTTATCCCTGACTATCGGATTGTGCGACTTGATCGTAGCGGCTCTAGTGGAGGAGGAGTTGCGATCGCCCTGCGCTACAACATCAACTGTCATCTACTTCCGAGCTTCCAGCTGCAGTCCATCGAAGCTATCGGAGTCGAGGTCGAAACTGCTGTCGGCCCAATCACCATCATCGCGGCCTATTGTCCCAAGCAAGCCAGCCTCGCCAATGGAACAACAACAATGCTACGAAACGACATCCGCAAGCTAACTCGGAGGCAGGGACAGTTAATCATCGCCGGCGACCTAAATGCGAAACACGAAACCTGGGGGAACACTCGACGCAACCGGAACGGAATAGTACTGCAGGAAGACCTGGAAGAGGGACATTACACCGTCCTGGGCCCGGATACTCCCACCCGGTTGAGCCGATCCGGGGTCCATTCAACAATCGACATCTTCCTCACCAACATGGGGAACAACATCGGCCAGCCGATCGTACACCAGGAGCTCAGCTCGGACCACTATCCGCTGGTGGCCGAAGTTGGCTCCTCGGTCAACCGGCATCGTATCACCAGACGGAACTACCATCGCGCCAGTTGGGAGAGGTTCCGACAACAAGTTGACGACAACATCGATTTCGACATGCGCCTTGATTCGGTTGATGACATCGAACGACAGCTGCAGAGCATCGAGCAAGCGATCTCCCAGGCCCGGGAGTAACATGTACCGGTGATAGATCAGGTGAGCAACTCTATACCCATTGATAGACCCACTAAAGAACTTATTCAATTGCGCAACGCCATTCGAAGGCAATACCAGCGAACTGGTTTGCCTACTTTAAAAGTCATTGCAATCGGATGACCAAAATTATTAAGGCCAGAATGGTGGACATCAGAAATAACAATTTTTCCGACAAGATCCGCTCTCTCCCAGATTGTGCAAAGCCGTTCTGGAAGTTGACTAAAATCCTAAAAACTAAGCCAAGACCCATTCCACCGTTGATCCCACTTGACAGCAATCGCTCCACGGATCGCTTAATTACTCCTGCAGGCAAGGCTGTTGAGATAGGTCAACACCTCGTCAGCTCCCACAATCTTGGACTAAACATCGTCAGTCCACACGAAGCTGCCGTTAGCGAGGTTGTAAACAACATCCATCTAAGTCCCAATGACTTCTCGGAAGAGTTGGAAATCTCAGCTGACGAATTGTTGACCTATATCAAAGCGTCTAAGAACATGAAGGCCCCAGGTTTCGATAACATCTTGAACTTGGGGCTCAAGCAATTGAGCCCCCAATTCTATAACCATCTGGCGATGGTTTTCAACCAATGCCTGCGACTGAGCTACTTCCCCTCGTGTTGGAAGTCAGCTAAAGTCATACCCATCTGGAAACCTGGGAAAGATCCTTCGTGTTCCAAAAGCTATAGACCAATCAGCCTTCTCTCAGGAGTATCCAAGCTGTTTGAGAAAGCAATCCACCGTCGGCTTCTTTCATCTGCCGACGAGCTGAACATCTTGCTCGACGAACAATTTGGCTTCCGACGTGGTCGGTCGACAATTCACCAACTTAATCGAGTCAGTAACATCCTCAGACGGAACAAGTCTGTTTCAAAATCATCTGCCATGGCACTTCTCGGCATCGAGAAGGCCTTTGATAACGTGTGGCATGATGGCTTGGTGTACAAGCTGCATCGATACAATCTTCCCATCTTTCTGGTGAAGATAATTAAAAACTATCTGTCGGACAGAACATTCCGTGTTTCGCTGCAAGGTGCAGTTTCTGATGCACAGGAGATTTCCGCCGGTGTTCCGCAGGGAAGTATACTAGGTCCACTTCTGTTCAACCTATTCACCTCGGACATACCCCCGCTCCCTGAAAATGGATCTCTGTCGTTGTTCGCCGATGATACCGCAGTCGTCCACAATGGTAGGGTAATAAGAGCGCTCACAGCGAAACTGCAGCGAAGCCTGAATGTTCTGTCTGAATACTTCACCGAATGGAAGATCTGTATCAATGCGGCGAAGACCCAGGTCATCCTATTTCCACACTCCAACTCTTCCAGACTTGTTCCGCCTGAGGATTGTAAAATAAACCTAAACAACACAACGGTGGAATGGGCCAAATCAGCTGTCTATCTTGGCGTTACCATAGACAGCAAGCTTATTTTCAGAGAGCAGGTTGACAAAACGGTCACAAAGTGTAACGTTCTGTTGAAGCTACTGTACCCATTGATCAACAGAAGGTCTACATTATCCCTGAAAAACAAGCTTGCTGTCTACAAGCAAATCATACTTTCAGTCATCGAGTACGGCATGCCAATCTGGGAGAGCTGCGCAAAAACACATCACCTGAAGCTTCAGCGTATTCAAAATAAGTTCCTCAGGCTGATCCTGAACACCCCTCCGAGGACAAGAACATCTGAGGTCCACCGTCTGGCCGAGATAAAAATGCTCGACGATCGTTTTAGTGAGTCTATCAATCGGTACAGGGCACGCTGCCTGACATCGGATCACCAGATCATCCGGAATCTGGTTCCCCACCCCTAGGTTTTTCCAATTGTAGTTTTAGTTGTAGATTAGGTAGGTTATCAAATTTTAAAGCTAACAATGCCCCAAGGGCTGAACGTAAAATTCATGTAAAACATAAACATTACCAACACAACAAACACACAAAATTAAACAAAGCTGAAGAGCCCAATGGGCTAAAACACTTAAAATGTTAAAATAAGTACACAAGACAAAAGAATGGAAATATAAAACATGTTAAGTAAAAAAAAAGTAAAAAATATTCAAGTCGATAAAGCATTACAAATTTCGTTTTTATTGTATTGTTAACATTCGATATGTGCTATTTTATTAAAGTGGTTTACTCAAGGGTTTACTAGTTTGCTTTAAACATGGTTTCTTTGTTATTTTTTTGCAAAAAAAAAAAATCAAAATTGTTGACATTTCATTTGTATATATCAGGACAATATCAGGGTCGCTCACTCTTATGTCATCGTAGGACTCTGTTAACATATTATATGCGTTATTTCATAAGAGCGATCCCCTCGTCCTCCATTAGGGTGGTCCTTCAAGTTGGAAATTGAAAACAAAAAACACAAGTATTTCCAGCTGATTCTACGAGCAACATTTTTCGTATAGTTTGAAATCATGATTTCTCTTCGAAATATTTTTCTTTTTCATTAATAACGATGTCATTGAAATAATTTCAACCGATTTCTATTAACAGACCAAAAGATTATGGTACGGAATACCTCATTTTGTTTGAATAATGTTGGACGAAAAATGTAAAGATACCTTAGTTTTTAACGAAAGAAAATTGTCTACTAGAGAGCCTCTTATTATTAGATAGCGTCTTTAAAAAGTTTTACGAGATGTTCATTCGGAATACGACACTTCGATAAGGTAAAACTGCTCGGTGTACTCGTCTCATACAAAATCCGCATACCACCTCGCGATTTCAGATGCGCTCGTCTCAGAGATCAAACACTGAGCATCAGTAAGCTTCCTTCTATTTCTATTTCCATTTACTATTTACTGGTAAAGCTCGATTCAAAGTAAATTTGGACGCACGGTTTAATACACCACCGTGTCCCTGGTGGTTGGAACCAAAAACGTTTGACAGGCATTTGTTGATGTTTCATTGACGAAGAAATTGGTGAAAAGATTGATCGACGCATTTCGAATTTACGGATCATGGAACTTGAGAAAAGAAAACTAATTGTGAACAAACATCTAGAGAATCCTTTGTGGTCTGCCTCAAAAATAGTAAAAGTGTTAAAATTCCCAAAGGCTGTCTTGTAATCAAACGTTACAAGGGTACTCTGAGTATGGATAGAGCACAGCGCATTTATCATAAAAGTGGCGCTAGGGGCACAGAGCTGAGGAAAAAGGTGTTGAGGTACGTGAAAGGCAACGCAGGTGTCTCCCTACGTGATTTGGCAAAGAAATACAATTCCAAATTTTCCACGATGCGTAACATCCTTTCAAGAGAAGGATATAAGTCTGTTTGGACAACGTCGAAAATTCGTTCCCTTACCCTAACCACTGGACCGCTTCAGCTAGACAATAAGAGATCAATAAAAACAGTAATTCATATGCCTCCGCCATGGCAGGACGGCCGAACAATCGGTGTTGTTTCTTTCATTTCATTCGAATATCGTAAACACAACGTAGGATCCCCGCCCGTGCGCGATCAAAGTCTTTTTGTACCAGTAAACATCTAAATCGCTCCCTGAAATAAAATGTAGTGGCCAAAAAGCGAGCACAACTACTATACGAACGAGTTTTAACGAAATCTGATGGCTGTATTTTAATGGACGACAAAACATATGTCAACATGAATTATAAACAAATCCCCGGGCGAAAATTTTACCTGGTAACTGGTCGTGAGGATGTCTCTTCCAGGTATACATTTGTTTTTGCTGATAAGTTTGCTCGGAAACTAATGATTTGGCAAGGAATCCGCATTTGTGGCCTTGTCACATCTCACACCATGGCGTTGAAGGTTTACATTAAAGAGTGTCTAAAAAAGCGGATTTTACCGTTCATTTAGCAACACAAGACCAACGTTATGTTTTGGCCGGATCTAGCCAGCTGCCACTTATCTAAGGAGGTACTAGAATGTTATGCTGCAAAAAATGTCAATTTCGTCGCCAAAGAGATTAATCCTCCGAATTTCCGACCGATAAAAAAATATTGGGCAATTGTTAAGCGAAAACTTCCAGAACGCGGCAAAGAAGTGACAAATGCACAACAAATGCGTTTAAAGTGGAGTAGGTTCGCTGGTACAGTGTCATCAGCGACTGTGCAGATCATGCTGGCATCGATTACAAGTGAAGTGCGACAGTTCGTTTGAAACGGTGAAATGTAATAACTTGTACTCTTTTGTTTGTCGTTTTGAACAACCGTATATGTTGTTTAATTCTTGAGTTATGATCACTTGAATGCGTCCAAATTTACTTTGAATCGGGCTTTAATTCTGTTTTGTTTTCAGAGTAATCGGTCCGATATTTACCGAGTAGTGTGCCTTCAAAAATGTGCACTGAGAAGCCTCAGAACTGTAACCCTGGGACCCTTAAGGGCTTCCGCTGAAACATTCTTGTCGGCAGCCATAACCTCAAAATTAAGAATTGATATAACTCAAAAGCAGTACTAGATATTATATATTCCATCACACCAGTGTGTATACTTACTTGCTGTGAACAATCTGATGGAGTTCGATTCGATGTTCATTCACTAACAATCAAGATTTGAAATAGCGAGGTAAGTTTGCGAGAGAAAGAGAGAGAGAGAGAGAGAGAGAGAGAGAGAGATAAAAGATAGGATAAAATAAATGGAGGAGCAATTCACCTTAAGAAAGGGAACTGTTGAATTTGGAAATGGTCGTAGTAGCAATAAGGCAAGCAATGAAAGGGAGAAGAAATGAATTGTGATATTAACAAAATTCATGTTGCTAGTTTTTGGTACATTACATCACATATATTTCCTACATTGCATCTGATTTTTTTGAACAATGTATAAACTTGTTCGATGTTCCTCAACTAATTGCAAAATGTTCTGTTTCTTCATTCTCAGCTGTTGACAATTTCAGAACATATTTTGATTTATGCAATACCTCGGTCTGCCTTTTCATTATCATTTTCAAAATGTGTATACGTTGTTTTGGCATTTTAATATACTTTTTTTTTGTAATTCCGCTGCGTAATATCAGTTTCCAGCAAGGATGTCGAAATCTCTAGAAAATACAACAAATTTTCGGTATCCTGACTGCCTCGTTCAAGAAAGTGTACCAACAGGTAAAATTTTTTGTGTATCTGAACATCCAACTATCTTTAGAAAAATTATATTCTAAATAATTTCGTTCATTTAAATAACTTCATTTCACAATCAGTCCTTCTATCGTATCAAAAAGTTCAACATATCCTGCTCATTATTTTAAAGACAATGGCATGAAATGTTTTCGTATACTGGCATTGGACCCAATTTGCCTGTTCATTGGCATTGGACCCAATTTGGAATGTTCGTTTGTAACTGAATGAACTCGAATGGATAATTGCCGGTGAATTAAAGATAATCACCGCGATTATTGGAATAATTGCACATTCATCAACTCACTCTTGTCCTTATTGAGAAAACTGGAAGGCTAAGCTTGCGTTGTGTGGAGCTCGCAGAACTATTGGAAACATTCGAGACAACAGCAAAAATATCCTGTCTCCAAAAACCGGAAAAAGTATGCAATGCAGAATCATTGACCACGGGTTTTAAAGCAGTTGAGAAACTTAATCCAGACTAGATCATCGAAAGCCACGTAAGACATCAACAGCGAACTTACAGGACGTGACTGTCACAGGTTCCTAGAAACGGTTGATATTCTTCACGAGAAGAATATCAACCAGTTTTCCTTTTATTGTTAGTAATAAATAGTAAAAGCAACTAATAATTCTTGTTTTCCATAGGTTTTGAAGCATTTTCAATATTTAATCAGAATGTGCTTCTTATTTGATATTGACTCTGGGTTTAACAAAAAGATTGATAATTTTTTTTAGTGTTGGAAAGGATATGTGCTACTCAAAACATCCAAATACCATATCACCAAGTTTCACGTTAAAGGACACGGCTTGGGCTGGCATAACGAATAGGTATCTGATTTTTTGACAACATGGGAGGGATAAAAACATTATAAAACATTAAAACAGAGGTCATTTATGTTAATGCTCTCTATATTTTATCAATTATATCTAGATTAATCATAAGAATCAATTAAACATAAATCTAAGGTACCACAAGTTTGTGTTTTTTGAAAAAAATCATTTAATCAATTAAAAATAAACATTATTTTATATGTTGATTGAATCACAGATTATGAAACTTACTCAAGTCATTTATATTTCTATAACATGGTATCTGTGTTACCTCCATATTAGATAACTCAGGATTAATTAATAATGAGATAATACTTTACAACCGATATTCGACGTCCTTAGGCTAGTAAAATGTGTATTTGTATTGAGATTTCATCATTTTCTGGACTGTCGACGTGCCTTAAAGAATACATGCAATTTTAGAGTCTGCATTGAAAATGGAATCGACATCTAAAATGTCATCAATGTGACTGCTAAGAAACTATTTTTAAACGATTAAATTAAATTACGATAGCCACCATCTTACTGCACCTCGTAAAGACTTTGCATGGGAGTGAACTGTCAACTAGTAACCAAAACGTCATAACGATAAATTATTATTTAGCCCATTTTTAAATCGGAATGAAAATCTTATGAGAAACAAAAATAGTTGTTCTTTTTTCGATGAAGTATAAAATATCGATACGTGTTTTAATTACCATACAGATCGCCAGGCAAAACCCCGCAGAGCGTATAATATCGAGTAAAAGAAGATACCATTTCTACACGAATATCATATATATAATTAGTTTGTTCTAAATCTTATACCAAAAAAGAGGATTGATATTTTGTAAAGATTTTTTTTTTTCACGATTTTAACTTATTTTTCCAAGTATCTATCCTGCCAACACAACCCGTTAGTTCCATCAGTAAGGAGTAAAAATCTTTCGATCACCTTCACGTGCTAGCACACCCCGAAATGACCTGACCCGTACTCACCTAGAGTAATTGAAAAATCACGACGTCTTCAAGTATGTTACAAGCACCTTAACAACCCCTTCTACTCGTTTTCAATTACCGTCCTCAAATCTTCCAGCTTTCCGATGGACAGACAGACTGTCCCTCCTATAAAACGCGTAAAAACTGTCATCAAGCCATTCCACTATCGTTTATTTCACATTTCAATCTTAATCCGACCCATCCCGTATCCCTTCGAGCCCGGCCGGCTCATATTTCCCAACCATTCGGTTCAGCCTCAACGTTTGGCAATAGCTGGACAGGGGTCAGACAAACCCAGGTCAGCGGCCCGCGTAGACTCATTCGTGCAGTCGGTGAATGTAAATTTATTCAAAATATTTCGAAATGATAAAATAAAATACTCAACTCCCGGGTGAATCCCGAACATCTGCGCCTATGTGCCAGGTAGAATTTTACTGTTACCATTTTAATTTTCCACGCGCGCCGCGCTCTCACCAGAAAGGCGGATCAAGTCCATTTGGCTTACCCTTATCCCTCTCGAATGAAGCGCAAAGTACATACATAGAAGCATACAATTTTATCGGACATTCGCTGGCTCGCGCCTCGTCACTTTTTAACGCACTGGGAGTGACCCTTTCCCAAATGTATGCACATATTTAGCTACCTCCCGACGGACCACTCAAGGGATCCCGTTTTTTTTCTCTGCCGACGGCATTTTCCTTCCTGTCTCATATGTGCGTTTCTCGACTTTACCGAAAGGGGTAGGAAAATATGTAAATAATTTTCTACCAATCCGACTCGGCAAACGACTGGTCACCAGTCGTTCGTTGGAAATGTGTTTTCACTACTTTGTGGGTAGAAGGGTGATCGGCTATTGACCATACCGTCCACCATTATTAATGTCGTTAGACATGTACGGAGGACGGTTTTAGCTGGACAGTACTTTCTGAATTAAGAAATTGATTTATGATCTGGGAAACGTGCGCAACTTGAAGGTTGCCTCGAAGGCGCGTGCTGTGTCGTAATTAGTAGCCCCATTAACGACACTGTTGCCTCAACCCAATGGGTCAACTCTGTCGCCTGTGGTCTTTCTGAATTTGATTATTTAGGATCCAGTTAGGTAATTGATTTAATGATTGTCGTAGCTTGACAAAGTAGATAAAGAAGATATTTTTTTTGTGAATTTTGTATCGAATTTCAAATAGAACATATCATTCATTTTACGAATTTCAAACTTTCTTTTTCATTTTATTCTTCACAGCTTTCACAATTAGCTTATTGTTTGCTCTCAACTTAGTGTTCCAAATGCATTTCCACAGTTATTAATTGGGAGCGTTTGATGCCAGATATCATTTTTGCATTAGTATGGTTGTGTGGCAAGTACAGTCATACCCTATGCCCTGGAGTCTAGAAATATTGTTTAAGGAAACATTTCTAGACCAAACCCCAAACCGGGAATCGAACACAGCCACCTCTAGCATGATGTTGCTTTGTAGCTGCGCCTTTGCCGATTGAGCTAAGGAAGGCCCTTAGCTGGGGTGTGGCTTCTAGTTAATCCCAAAATTTGTAGATAGGAGTAATCAAATATCAGCATTAGCATTAGCATTGACTTTTACACACCTCGTGGATGGAGCTACGATGAGGAATAATTCGTTGACATTGCATTTCACCATGAAACGTTTTTTTTCACGCAATAATCTTCTCGAATAGTTGGAAAGAATAGTTAAACAGAATGCCCAGAAAACGATTGTTGGGAGCATCTAGTCTAAGAAAGTTAAGTGACACTTCATTTTTTTACAATAGTTGGGATTTAAGCATTAACTAAAACCCTAGCCTCGAATGGCCTATGGTTATAGCGCCATTTCTAGCACTCTGGAAAGAGAAGAATGGCTGAAAATATGTTTTTCCTCTGACGGTCATTCGACGTCCACTCTTTAGGGTTGGGGGGAGGTGGTATCAAATTTGTGACAATATGTGACAGGGGAGGGAGGGAGGTTATAAAAATGTGACATCCAACAATTTTGGATTAGGTTATCTAAATTTATGAGAATTGCTATGAAAACCAAGGCATCGAAAAGTTTGAGTGTACGGTTAATGAAAATACACTCTTTACTTAGTTGTGTGAGTGCGAAAAATTGTCATATATGTTCTTATCGTCAATGAGCACGAATCGCACGAGCTGTGCTTCATTCTGAAACTTCGTCGAAGTTTGGTTTTGTTGAATGTCCTATTGTGTTCGTTTTTTGTGGCGTTGAATTTTGATTTGATTCAAACGCTGGTCGATGCATTTTGTCGTGCATACAAAAAATGTTCCAATAAAAAAGTTCGTTAAAAATGTTCCAAAAGTACCATCGGATGAAGGAACTCCGGCATCGCAGCTTTTTAGTTCTTCACAAACTCCTCCGGATTCGGACAAAAAGGTTTCCTCTAATTTTGCATGTCCTAAATAGGATGCAATTTCCAAAGAATTGGATATTATTAATTCCGAGATTTCCAGCCTGCTGATTAGAGAGCGAAATGACATGCTTTCGGCTATACAGAAAAATACGCTGTCTGACCTGATCAACCGTAGGAAATCGCTTAATATCGCCCTAGAAAAAAAGAAATCAAATCAGCAACGTCAAAAGACAAGCAGATTGTACAGAAAGAAGATTCTTGAGGAAAAATTTGAATTTCCCAGACTGCTCAAGGTAAATCTCAAAAATCCTCACTATATTTCAAAAACAAAAAAATCACCGCTCTTAAATTAGTATGGTTTTAAAAATCAAATTTTGCATTCAAAAACAATTAATTCTGTTGGAATATTCATGATTCCATTTCTTTTTGACTTTCTGATCAAGTATTCTTTTTCGGACTTATGAGTAATTACAAGCTTTTTCAGAACTTTTTTCTACGAGTCATAATGTTTTGCGCATCTTCTCTACAAGGAAAATTATGTATATTTCCATACAATTTCCCATATCTCGCGAATGGATAATTATCCAATATCGATATATCAAAATTTTCAATCGCAAAAAAGTTGGTTTGAATTTTTTCGCCATACAAACGGTGTTTTTCTAGTTGCTCCGAACAATTTTCCTAAACCGTGAAATTATGGCGTGTAAATATCTTTCCAGACCTTTTTTTTCTATTGATAAGAAAATTTCGAGCACATTTTACTACACATTTTATGACTTACAACGTTTGCACTGCAAACTTAAATTATACACCTGAGCTGAACTGCGATCAGTCATTGGTGTGTAAACCAGATTTTGCCCGATTATGGGGTAACTTTTGCTCAAAAATGTGTTACTTATGTATAAAGGTGAGGATAAAAAACCGGTTTCCTTATTAGACCCGGGGTTATCTCATAGATGTGTAAGTGCATTCTAGAGTGTGGTTCATGAGTTATGAATTTTTAAAGTAAGTATTCTAGGAAAAACTTAAATTGGTATAAACGAAACTAAAACTCCCCATTCCTAAAATTTTATCCATCGTTATCTCGTTATTTCGATGGTTGTAAAGATGTTAATGTAAATCACTCATACCGATGTGATCTAGAGGGAAAGCTACGTATCAGCATATTTTAATAAAGTTTTGTTTTTGGATCTTCAAAAATTATCGCACCTTTAATATTTATCAAGAATAAAAAGATATACAATGAAATTTTTAATTGAATAGTATATATGGTAATCATATTTGTGACAAAGTGTGACAGAGGGGTGGGGGAAGGTGGTATAAAAACCCGAAATTTGATGGACGTCATTTTTGAATCACCCCAGGAGACATGGTCGAAAATAATAAAAATAAAATAATTACTACATTACAATACATCGTTGAGCGATGACAACCTCAGACAAGGCAAAAAATCTAACTAAAACGAGAACAATCAAGCTGTTTTTAACAAATTGAATTTGATCAACAGGATGACATAATGTATAGAGCTCGCCCGAATTGTAGATCACAGTAGCTTAAATGTAACGTAAGACGTAGGAGACTGTTCATAAACCACGTAGAAATTACTACAGGGAAGAAGGGGGAGGGGGGAGGGTCAAGTTCGGTCTTCTTAGGAGGAACACCGGCGTCGTGATTGATTTGGCTTTCAACGCTGTTCCGTTCCAACTCGGTTTCTCGAACGGTAGCCAGGTGACGTAGTGCCAGATAACAGAAACAAACGTTAATACACACTACGAAACATCAAGTTCAGTGGAACGGCTCTTCACACAGTCACTTCCGGTTCACTTCCAATCAATGAATCAATGTTTGATTTGAATATTCTCTATCGAACACTTTCGCGGAAGCGACGGAGAAAACAAAAACATCAATTCAAATGCACGGCTTGCTGCAATCCTTCTGTAGATAGACATGATCAAATCTCGAGAACTTTTTCAAAAGGACGTAAGTCACAAAATGTAAACAAACGCGTTGTTCATGACATGTTAATTATACAAAATTATGTATATATGCCCATATTTGGTGAATGTTTGATGGATTTTGAAATTTGATGAATTTTGCTGCTTTAAAATTTTAACTATAATAACTTTTTACAAAATGGTGTTACATCACTTTTGCACTCTTTAGGAATAATCTAGATATGTCGCTTGTTTTGAGAAGCAACTTTCAAAACATTGTTATATAACTTTCACTTTAAAAAAATCTATTTAAAAGAAGTGTTTTGAACGTATTATTAGAACGATTTTGATTGGAAAACCAGAAGAATCTAAAATTTACACTTCATTTGATCACTTTAAAAGAATAAAAAATAAAACATTGAAAAACTTGTTTCAAATTATCACTAGGAAATGCGAACAGGTTCATGTAGTTCATGCAACAAGCAGGGAGAAGCGAAATCGAATAACGTAGCGTCAAGCTCTCTCTTGATTGTTGTCTCCCATTGTTGTATTATGTGATGTGATATGAAAAGAACCCACTATCAGTGCAAGATTACTAATGGCTGCAGGACTATTTTCAGCAGGTTGTTCTGAGTGACTAGCCTACGTGATGGTTTGTTGTAGCATGGTCAGTCGATCTCAGTGAGGACCTTTGGAAGACTACAGCCAGAAGGCCGCGTGTTTTCGCATGACAAGGGACTGGCAACTCCACGAAACCTTGTCCAGTCAACAAATCCTTCGACTGCCTTAGGTTACCCCCGAATCCCCGTTATATAGTTGTTGTAGGAACAGTAGAAATTTTTAGCATAAATGATTTACAAAAAAGAAAATTTCACGGCTATACTGAACCGTAGATTCAATTCACATATATTTTTGTTTTTATTAGTACTAGAAAATGTGCTGATATTTTGCCAATTTCTACTGTTCCTTATAAAATAGTTGTGAGCAATAAAAATGTGGAAGGATCTCACCAAAAAAAATGCAATTGAATTAATTTTCCATAAAAGCATATCAGTCTATATGTTGCATCATAATATCAAAGAATAATACTTTCAAATGCATCTTGCACTGCATGTTATTCGTATAATACTCGTTTGTTTTTATAGGCTGATCCAACATGGAATGGATAAAATACTTAAATGCATATACTGTGCTGGTTATTTACAAGGTCTCACTTTTCTCATATTAAAGGTATCATAAAAGGCACAATAACTATTTACACAAATTATTTCGAATAATGTAATTTACATGACCATGTGAAAAGCAGCTACAGTTAGTCAATGCACTTCCAACCGTTTACTTACCGAAAGCCCAACCTACCTTTTGGCATAACGTGAGTCAGGTGGGCCAAACTTACAATGATGCAAATGCGAAGCTGAAAATAGCATAAGAAATATTGTGAGGGGATGTTATACTATAAAGTGATAATTACGATTATATTTTTTATGTCTGCATATCCGCTGATCCTGCTGCGATTGTAGACGGACTTGTACTATCATAATCACGAAGGAAGACAACAATTCAAAATTATTATACAATACTTGGGAATTTCATGGGGTCGCGGTGCCTACATCGCCTTGGAGCGGATGCCACCTAGTGTATAGTTGACGCGATACAGCGTTTCTTACTTAAACACTGAATGCCAGTACATACGCTGTTTGAGCCGCACCTCCTTGGTGGACAGACGCTAGACACGCACCTCCTCAATCTAGCTGAAATCAGAAGGACAACAGTGCCCAGGCTGTACTACCAGCAAAGTACGCAACCCTTAGCTGGCGGTATTTGTCATTTTTTGACCCGTGGAAGCATGAGGTAGGGACTTGTGAGGACCAGAGCTATGTTGCGGGGACGCACGCTCCATTCCAGTTGTCTACTCACCATTTTGCAGCCCATCTTTTCTCTCATTGTTGTATTAACAGAGAATAAATTGATACATATATTGTTAAAAACTTCTGTAAGGATACCCGAGAAGAGTTTGAGATCAAATTGAAAACTCAACATGATGTTGAGGAATTGACGATAATGACTACTCAAGTTGCTGTCGTTATGGTCGTTTAAACGGTTAAAAGATCAAAGTGGATAGCTAAAATTTATTTATTAAAGTTTAGACAATGTAGCTACGAGAAAAAAAAATGATTTAGAAATATTTTACATAACTTGAGGTATCCATGGATGATCTGAAATTATATAGCATATAAAGAATGGTAAACCTTAAATTTCGAAGAGTTGTTTCGTTTCCTTGCATCACAATAACTTTTTGTAGTGGGTCTCACAGGTACTTTAGTGATTTTAATTAAATTAATTTAAATGCAACAATATCAAATCATTTAAAACATGCAATAACATCATATCATCTAAAATCATAGCATAAAATAACAAAATGGCTTTACAATGTAAAATGATAAAACGAGCAAGCCAGTAAACTATAGTAGAATATATATCTGTAACTTAGTTGGTCATCTACTCATCTAAAGAATTCCGCTGTTGCAGCTTCTATTGGATTATGATCTATTGGGATTAGACTTTATTTTCACAAATACAGTCAAATAAAATAATAAGATACGTATATATCTTACATCCACTGATTTCTTACTGAAATTAAAAATTAGATATGTATTAATATCCTAATAGTCTTAAAAAGGCTGAAAACAGCTAACAATAAGGCTAAATAAATTTTATATGAGTATGTATAATGCCAAAAACGGAAACTTAATAAAACTACACAAAAACCATTTTTATTTTTTATTTTACGATTATTTTTGTTGGTCAGGACCCATGAATGATTCTTAATGTCTGTGAAACAGGAAATGAAAGAAAATAAATTATATATTTTTGAGCAAGAAGGAAAAAGTTTTTTTCATAAAATTGGTCGTATATGAAACATTATAAAAAGAAAAAGAAAAAAAAACCTTCCTACCTTTTCAAATGTGAAGCTGAAAATGTCATATAAAATATCATAGATAATATAGTCAAGGTTAGTTGCAAGTCTACAGATTGTGTTCCTGCTGTAATTGTCGACAGACCCGCGAGTCCACCACAAACCTTAGACAATAACCACGAAAAACAAGTGATTTAAAATTATTTTTTTGGAATGGAGTTTATATGAAATTATATACCATATAAAGAAAAGTATATCTACTATTTCGATGTGCTACTGCTACAGTGGAAAAACTAATTGATATGATATAACCACAACGGAACTGACCCTTGGCTGGTTTGATATTGGAAAAAAAAATTAGGTATGTTTTAATATCTTGAACAGAGAAGTTCATTACAATAATCATACATTTCAATTAAAAGATGTATGATGTTTTTCTGAAAAGCAACAGATTGTTCAAAAAGAAATCTTATAACAAATTTCTTTATATGCTTCTAATTACATTCCAATGATAGCAGTACAAGTGATCGAAGAGTTGGTTTGATTATTTTTGAAATATCTAATCATAATACCACTTAACAAACTTATTAAAATATAATCGTCTTATGGTGCCTTGAAAAAGTAGTTGTTCAAAAGTTCAGAAGTGCAATGTATATGTTCATGCTAGAATGCCCCAAAAAAAAATTGAGCCTTTCATTGAGTTCCACGCTCTAAACACAAATGGTTTTGAAATACAAAGATGATTCCAATAATTTGCTTAAATGATTAATAAAATGAGAATGGAAAATTTACCATATGATTTAAAGGTACACAATTTTCAGTCCCACACCCTCACTTCGATATTGTCAAATTGACAACATTACCCAGGCTACACCAACCAGCGCCTTCACGTTTCAGCTGGCAATCCCTTGTGATCGCATGACTCGCAGAGGCATGAGATAGGAACTTATGAAGACCGGAAGCCGCGCCCTTCTTCCAGGTTGTCAACTCTCCCTTTGAAACCCACTAAAAATATAAATTTGATGATGTATGATATGTACTATCTCCCATTGTAGCACGGAAACTAAGTCCGACAGCAATGGGCTCTCCTCGCTGTTAGCAATGGAGAGTTAGAATGTCAACTCTCCCTATTCAGAGTGCTTCAATCGGGTGCCCTGATGGTCCCACCAAAAATATAAATTTCATACACAAAAACTATTCTCAAAAAATTGCGAGTGGGATACAAAAGAATAAAATGGAAAGAGCTCACCCGGATTTCCAGAACATTATGATGCTATGGAAAAAAAATTAAAAAAAAATTGCGGTTTTGCTATGGTTAAAGCATCAAGCAAACAGAGCAGGTCCAACGGCCCTCCACATTATATCCTGTTCTTGAGAATGCTCCCAGACCATGAAATAAACATCTCCGAGTGACGCGGCTTGTGTTTCATCCGGCCGCAAGGCTGTATGTTCCGAAATCCGCCATCAACTCTTTGGTGATCAAATCATCATCAAAATAGTTAGTTAGTCAGTTCCTTGATTATCGAGATTTTCAGCCCTGAGCTGGTTCGTCTTCCATCATCAAAATAAAAAAATTAACACTACTTATTAATTTCTACTATCAAATTTTCTCGAAAAAAACAAGCAGCGTCGGACAAACACGTCAGTCTCGGAGCGTGACCTACTTCGATCTCTCTAAACTGTCGTATGAGGCCATAAATTCGATAAATACACTGAATTTGAGTTTATATCTCGAAATGGAAGGTAGGACTAACGAATCTACTAGGTGAGGTGAAAAAAGCTTCCTTGCGAATGCAAAAAAAAAATTGCCAAATTTTTAGCTCGGTACACTTATATCTGTGGAAAGCAACGCGAGACAGTCGTTTGTTCTCTTACCCCAACGGAAACCATATTTAGTATCTGAAAGTAGGTTATTCGTCTCAACCCACATCGCGATGAGTCGAAAGGAGTTTGTTCGGACGCAGGTTTACCAGGTTTTTGAATGGCAATAACTCTCACTCGTCTCCAATAATCAGGAACAACATTAAGCACCAGAAACTGATTAAACAAGTTCAACATACGCCTCTTAGCGACCTCTGGAACGTTTTTAAGCGAGTTGAACTTGATCCTATCAGCTCCTAGAGCCGTATTGCCACACGAAAGATAGAGTGAA
Organism: Aedes japonicus; assembly: GCA_034211315.2. Taxonomy (NCBI): domain Eukaryota; kingdom Metazoa; phylum Arthropoda; class Insecta; order Diptera; family Culicidae; genus Aedes; species Aedes japonicus. The sequence goes on along the minus strand of JASCZW010001586.1, from coordinate 169,344 downwards.
AGACAGTTCTACTATTGAAAAAGGTTGGCTGCTCTCATCGAATTCTCGGTTTCGCGAGAATTTTTACTAACATTTCACGCGTATTTGAGGATCCATTGGTTCGAGTAATCCTTACTCTCGTTGTTCGTAGTTCGGTTACGCAATGTTCGCGCCGTGTTTCAAAGACTATTCTTCGACGTTCCATGCGTATACATAGATAATAAGTAGCTTTATGCTCTTAACGACAACGTTGTCAACGACAATATTTTTTCTCAGCAACCCGAGTCTCGTCAATTTCAACAAAATATAAAATGTGATGAGGACTAAGACATGTTCCTTTGACTATAAAAATAAACATGGTCTTCAATTTTGCAGTAATCCAGACTCGATGGTAGATCTTATAACCCGTAACGCACCAAGAACGGTTGATCTACCAGTGTAAAGGGTTATCTCTCGATTTAATCCGAATGATTTTCCAATCAGGAGCGGTGTTAGTTGGATCCGAATTGGTGCTTACCATCATCAGTGTTTGAGCTGGGCTTTTGGCCTACCACAGTGTATGATAAATATAGGAGATGCAAGTGCCAGGTGAGTGTTACATTATTCATAACAGCACATTTTTATGACGCAATTGTCAGAAGCCTAACATTGAGTCTGTTGACTTGAGCCAAATGAATTTATAGCTCATCGATAATGGGTTTTATCAATCATAAAAAGCATACACTTTTCTCAGCCTTTGCTCAGACTAATTCAAAAACATGAAATTGCATGCCACGCATTATCGATTCTCAGCGTCAATCAAACATGATCCACATACAATTCGATGGCAGTTTGAAATCCTGTCAACAGGATTAGAAACAAACCTAAAATAATCTACCTGAATGGATATAGTGCTTTGCTTTACCATTTGTTGGCCAGGGGGTTTATTCCATTCTCGTATGCAAATTAAACCCAAACGAAAGGACTGCTGTCGACCGGAATCGCCGTCCGTGGACCAATTCTACACAAAACCCTTTTCCATGAGGCGGACTTTTCTACCTGCGGATAACTTCCTTCTGGATGACTCAACAAAATTAACAATGTGTGCATTTAAATTAAAAATAAAATATTGTGTAACCTTGCGCGATTTGGTGCGTTTCACGAGCCAGGGTGGCGAGACGCACCGGTGAAATGTGAATGTATGCTCGATATTTAATTAGAACGCTTTTCATGAATAAACCACTGGGAGAAAAAGGGTTTCAACCTAAGCCCAGAGGAAATTTTGCACGTTTTCATACACTTATTCTCGGGCAACCCAAGCTTGTATAATTTGATACCGGCGTCCCTTTCGGCTCCGACAGTCATACGAGAATGTCGATGCAGGTAGAATTCGACGAAATCTTTCCCTTTGCTAGCCTGGTATCGAGATTCGGTGGATGTGTGTCTACGTGGAAAATTTAAATTTTTAATGCATAGCGCATAAATAACAGTTCCAAACGTAACATTTATTGAAAGGATAGTTCGCGCGCGCCCGTAACTCCGTGAATGGCATACGTTCAATGTCAGGCGCTGTGTACGACGGAGGTCATGTGGGTACCAAATTTATGCGCAGATGTGAGACACTTCCTTGTGCTCTTGTCGGATGATTTGAGGGCAACAGTTTGGGTGCTGCACTTTTTTTTCGGGCCATATTAATCACAAAGGGAAAAGAAAAAAGGTTACATGATTTGCGTAATAATAAATGAACGCCCATTGTGTGGCTTCTGATAGGGTAGGTAAGATTGAAATTGGAAACTTCAATAGAAAAATAAGTTTTCCAAGTGAGGAAGTTCCTAGGATGTGTTTGTATTTAAGAGATGCAGTTCATCGGTTGAACTCATTGACTCATTGAGTTTTGGTTTCGCGTGGCTGGCTGCTAGCTAAGAGGTGCCTTGTTACGGTTTACAGTTTCCTCAACATAAATCTTTTTGTTTTTAAATTCCATCATTGATTGCATCGAATAAAATAACGCCAGACGATGCATGGGAAAATGCTGTTTTGCAAGAATAAGTAGTTATGTATTAGCAGATTTTTTGCACGTTTTTTTTTACACGGGTTGTTTCGGGCGATAGCTCCTGAACGTAACAACTTATCGACCTAATTCAAATCACATTTTACGTTTTGGGGCAGGCAGTTTTTCAAAAAATTCACAATTTCTGGTGTAAATACTCAAATTATTAAAAACTGCATTTTGACCATTGCATGGAAAGGTAACGCATACAAACAAAATTGAAGCAATATAAAATGTTTAAGTATGTGAATTTATCAACTCTATTTAGTCTTTTTTTACACGGTTCCATACTAAAAGTGGAACGTATCCCCCGGGCAAAAAACAAACCTTTGTGTAGGGTAGGGAACGGCTTAAGCACCCCAAGACCCTATTCCAAGCACCAGGTAAACTTTAACCTACAACGCTCATTTTTTGCAGTATGGTGCTTCACTACATGGAGCACCATACTACAAAAAATGAGCGTTGTAGGTTATCGTTTACCCCATGCTTGGAATAGGGTCTTGGGGTGCTTAAGCATTTCCCTACCCTATATATATTTTCTTATATGACATTGTTTATTCATTACCATTACCATTTATTTTTATCATCATTATTACCATTTTAATCATAACTTGTGTTTTCGTGACTTATACATTAACATGAAAATAGTTTTATAAATTTTTCCTATTTGGTTATATACATTTTAAATTATTATGTCCAATTATCCGATTATCCAAATATCACTTTGATCCTTTCTTCTCCTCTCATAATTTAGAAGTATCTAGTGCCTTGAATACAAGAAGCTGTAACGGAATCTATGGTAGGCTTTTGCACTTATTACCGAATGTATTTTTCATTTCCGGTTTGCGAATGGACATTCTACTAAATCTGAGCTGATCTGATTCGTGCAGCGCTGTGTGCCTTTTGGCTAGTGTCTGATTTTACAGTTGTATTTTTGTCATTACTGTGTCATAACGCACAATATCATTATAATAGATAATATTGTTTTATGGATCTTACTTCATAGATGATTTAAACATTAATTATTGTTTTGTATGTCCATCTGTCTCTAACTCCCTTTCAATTAAATCTTCCCTGTTTTCCTAACTCAGTAGCAATATTTTTTTGCCCAGCAAAAATAAAATCGGATTGCTGTTATAAAATCAGCATCAAGCAGCAAAAAGTGACTATGGCAACAGTAAATTTAAATGTATAAATGTTAGTTCTGTAAAATTTCAATAGATTTAACAAACTTTATACCACACTTTAGGATACCACAAATCAAGATTTTGGTGAATTGCTGCTATCGCTGAAAATGAACTAAACCGTACTTAAACGCGGAACCACAGAACTCTACACTTTAACACTTTACAACATTTCTTGCGTTTATTTATCAACCGCATGAAGATCATATGTAGTAGATACGAATTCTTGTAGTATTTTTTAATTGCATAAATATATACAGTATTATATAAATATTTCATGAGAATGGGAGGGACTATCAGGGCACCCAATTGAATCACTCTGGATGTGCCAAACTCCCCATTGCTAATAGTGTGTTAATAGAGGATGGGCTCTTCTTCCGCCCATTGAGGCATCCTCGTGTTAGATAGCTCACTCTTATGACCAATTTTCCAATCGGCTTGTCCGCTGAGCACGATGAGAGAGCACAAGGAGTAGACACCTTGCAAAAATCACCTTTTGGTGTGTTGTCCTCATGTTTCTCCTCGCAGTTGGAGCAGTGTGCCTTATTGCCGCTATGGGAAGTCGTATGTTCCATCTGCTTGCTTGAGGTTGGGATGATACCCCGTTTTGCATAAAGACTTTTGGCATACGGATTTTTGGCCGAATGGACTTTTGGCCGAATTGACGTTTGACAGAACGAACGTTTGGCCGAATGGACGTTTTTCATAAAGACGTTTTTCCGAATGGACGTTTGGCCTAACACAAATTTGGGTTGAAGACACTTTACAATGCAGTTGCCTTGCTGGAGGCCTGATTTATTTTTTTCCCCTAACCCATTCTACCAGTCGGTTCAAAATTTCTCCCTCCCTTCAAATGCACGTTTCATGAGCGTTGCAGTTCATTGATCAGTAAAACTCCAAAAAACTGCTCATGATTGAAAGATGGAAAGATCTCACGTAACAGTTTTATACCGGGCAAGCACTTGAATCAGACGTTTGCTTTCGGATACAGTAATATGTAACGTCTTAAAAGCCTCATGTATAAAGAATCAAAAGAAGGTATCTTTCGAAAGAACTACATACACCTTCAAGATTATTGAAAATAATGACCCATTCTATCTAGCTTTTTAAAATAATACATTTTTCCACCTTAAATCAGGAGTCTAAGATTTTTTCAATACATATTCATACTTCTCATGTACATGGCCAAATGGCCGAATACCAATTTTTGCATTTTTGTGAGCCGATATAGTTGAAACTTATAGGAAACAACAACAACAACATGTCACTTGCGATCTTCCGTTTTCTACACAAAAGGAACAGTAAATGCTGAAATATACCAAAACGAGTTATTGTAGAATTGCTTCCATTATATCTTCGTCTCTTTTGACCATTATGCCAGATCAACTCTACAGTGAATTGATAATAACAACGTTGATTTAGTTGAAAAATATACCAGCCCATTAAACTGTCCATAATTTTGACCGATCGAACAATACTGGGCAATCGTCAAACGGAGCCTTAGAATGCAGATGGACTGGCCCACAACATGTCAGAGTTCAAGAAACACTGGTCAGCAGCGTCTAGAAAGTAAACAAAAACCACTTTGCAGAACTTGTTGGACGGTCTAAAGGCTAAAATACGATTATATTTCCGAGGTCAGCAATCTGATAATTTGTTATTTTATTGAAATGATATTTTATCATGTTGAATGAATGGCTGAAGGTCTTTAAAATAAAGAATAATCAATCATTATCATGTAGCTGTTATAAAATATATTGTTTTGAAAATGTGTGGTTTGTATTCAGTTTTATTTCAATTTATGAATGTTTAAACTACTTTTCAATACATTCCTTATCATACACCCATCAACCTTCAACCGACAACCTCCTCAACCCCAACGATGATCATATCAAAAGCCATTCGATGCATCTCGAATAGCAATGACATCATACACTAGATTTATAACAAAACAGGATTAAATGTAAGCAACATTGTATACAGTGGTCAGATTTAGGTATAGTAAAACTACTGGAATCTTTCATTACAAAATGTATGATTGAATAAAAGGGAATTGAAAATAAAAACGTTTTCCCAAACTCCCCTCCCCCCTTACTGCTTGACATAATTAATAGACCATCCCTAATATGAACCCATACTCCCCTGTCAATGTTACTTCGTCCGGAAGAAGCACCTTTCCAGCGAAGTGCGACGTCGTGGTCATAATAGATGATGAGACCTACCCTGGCAACACCCATCCTTAAATATTAGTTACAGCATTATTTTTTTTTAAATTCATTTATTTGTACAGGCTCAATCGAATCAACTTTACAGAGCCAAGTTTTCATGTTTAGATACATCAGTTATCTTGAAACTAAGGTTAAGGGGGTGGAACCGATCACTCGCGGCTGCCTCGATGTTAATAAGAATTACAATTTTATGGATGGAAAAATTGCGGTAGAAACTTTAAACAAAACATAAGGAACAATGGCGCAGCTACAAAGCAACGCCATGCTGGAGGTGGCTGGGTTCGATTCCCGGTCTGGTCTAGGAATTTTTCGATAAGGAAAATTTCTCGACACCCTGGGCATAGCGTATGATTGTACTTGCCACACAATCAAACTAATGCAAAAATGGTAACTGGCATCAAAAGCTCTCAATTAATAACTGTGGAAGTGCATTTAGAACACTAAGTTGTGAGCAAGCAATAAGCTAATTGTGAAAGCAATAAGCTTGAAATGCTAAAGAAGAGGAAGGAACAATGGTTTTCTTATATCTAGAATCTCAAATTACATTTTTTTAATTGAACGTTTTGAACTTAAAAAAAATCACTCACTCACACACACAACACTCACACACTCACAAACACAATCACACACCGATGCACACAATCCTCAAAAATTTAACCTATACAAGTAAGTTAATCAAACTACAATCTAAGACTAATGTTAGTCAAAAACACATAAATGAGTTTCAAGCAACCTGATTATGACTCGTATCATTTGCATAGCAGTTACTTTAACCGATTTACAATAAGTGTGCTGCTCTACAACCCGTGTGGGTACTTGCCGCTGGACGGCCATGGCTGGCAGAGGAATGGATACTTTACGTCCCACACCAAGGTTTACCTGCTTGGCGTTGACGTCAATTATATTTCCCACACCAAGTTCCAAAAAAATGTTTTCATTCGGTGAAAGGTGAGATATACTGTAACTGATTATCAACTGTGACTTGGTAGTAATAAGATTATTTCTTTGGCTTTCAGACTTTGTGGGTAATGAAAACAGATGATTTTCTATTTTCCGACGTTTCGGTGTATCATATTTCGGCTTCTTCTAGGGATTATCGTAAAAATATAATCTGTTGGTATGCTGTGTGTGTTGTTTCCTATATAACTTACTTAGTAGATTTCTGTTTTTGTCATATTATGATCTGTTATTACATTGAAACGTCTAGTAATTCTATGGGACATCACTGTTGTGGACAAAGAAAGGTCAAATAAATTAAACAAATGTATAGAAAACATAGTACGTGAGAAAACTATTTACCCTGTTTTTACACTTTTACACTGTTCCGGATGTCTAGCTAACTGTTAAATAATTGTTGTAGTGGATCCTGAGAGGCGGTGTCTTGGTTGGTGTTCCTTGTGTTGGTGGTTCTATTTCTAATCATGTTTACTGAATGTATTAGGCCGGCGTATGTTGTAATTAGTACATATGTGTCTGTTCGTTTGTTGGTACTGTTGTTGTCATTAATTATGTTGATCATCTTCAATATTGGCAATGTTATCATTTTGAATGTTTGGTCCAAAATACGGGTTGTTGGTGATCAATACAATGTGACAAAGCGCAGTTTTTTCCCTGAGTGCTGCAAATTTTTGAATAAAAAATTATATCGCAGAGTAGCAAGGGGGGGGGGGGGCGAAGGGGGGAAACTTCGATTTGTTACCCATTGGCTGTTTGACAAGGTACCCGGGTATTCACCAAATTCAAATGATTGGAGCTCTGGCAATTATTGACCGATTTTAATTCTCCTGGCTCCGTGACCATCTGGATTCATTTGGTTACCGGAATTCTGGGTTTCCGGGGCTGTGGTGCCGTACGGGGACACTATTTGGGAATATCAATTGAATTTCCGGGAATGGGAAAAAATCTTAAAAACTATGTCTATTCCATTCTGGGCTATAAGCCGATTTGTCCCCGGAGTGGCCATTCTGTAACAGGTTTCCGTGGTGCCTCGAGTGACCGTGAACATTTTCAGAAGAAAACCTTGGGAATGCGGGCAGCAAAATTCATGAAATTTCTCCAGTAGGATATTTGTCAACAATGTCATCATTTAGTCGCCACCTGATAATTTGTTCTCGATCCTGTCAGGTTTCCGTGGGGCCTCGAGTGGCCATTATAATTCTTGAAAGGAAACTCTGGCAATATGGGTTTCAAAATTCAGAAAATTTAAAATTGGACAATAATTGCCAGAGGTTAGCACCTATTATGTTGAAAATAATTTGTCTTGCATATCGTTCTCAGAGATAATTACTGAGTGATTGATTTTTCTACTCTCTTCATATGACTTACTCTAGCAGTCATGAAGGCTTTTGCAACAAACGGTCAAATGAGATCAACTTGTTTGTGAGTGACACAGTATTTGACCATCATTCGTGAGTTCTAATGATCATGAGAAGATGTTGGTCATAGTGTTATAACCGTCATGAAAATGCACAGCACTGGTTGAGATATACACCACAAAGTGGCACCTTTATCATAAAATATCTCGTGAAAGAGGATTGTTGTACTTGTTTCTTTTTATATATTTGGTTAACAATGTATTGTTCTAACTTTAAAACCTAAGGCGTGAGAGCATAATATCTGAATAGTCAAATGATATTAATAATTGAATATCATTTGAATATGAATGAATATAACACTTTCAACATATCAGGTAGGGCAATGTACTGATAGACAAAGTTGTAAAATTTGTCAAGAGCTACAATTTTATCATCAATAAATTCAGCTGCTGTACCAAATTCACAGTAAACTTATCCGAATGCATGAAATTAATTTTAACAGCACTGGCACAGATCGATCAAAATTGGTTACTGTAACTTGATTTTGACTCAAATCAGTTGCACCGCAGTAAAGTTAACCAATTTGCAACAAAAGTGCTACTAGGGCACTGGAGAAGACCTGAACCTGGACTGGTGGTAGATGAACTAGTATCGCAGACCACCAACCCTCCCAATTGTCCCTTAGCAGTGACCGACAGAATTTTTTTTGGGCGAACCCCAAACGGAGGATCTATTCAAATAATTTTGTGGCCAAAACGGAGGAGTAGTTGGTCCCCAAGGCCACGAAAGAGTTAAGAAAATGACGACATCCATATTTTTATCGGCCATCGCTGAGGTACCAGACAACTGTCGTAAGGTACCTCGGGAGCATTTTAAAGAAAGCTTCACAAACGGAGAATTTAAGGGAAATTTGTTCCATTGAATTATTTTTATACATATTAGTGATTGTATTTTTTATCATGAAACAATTTAAATAATTTCTGATTACGATGATTACTGATTGTTCTTGTGTTTTCTTGACTATTCTTGATTTTTTTTTGTGTATGTAAATTAAAAGAAAATGAGACTCATCGATTGATTGAATTAGTTCGAAATCTGTCGAAGAAGTACTGAAAACTCACAAGAGTTCATGTTTCGTTCTTAAATACGTTTAGCTTCAACTTCGTTTTCGTTTCCATACGATTGGTTTTGAAGTTTTAAGATGTGTTTTATTTTTGCTGGTTTTAATAATTGCTTCTACATCCGGGTGCAATTTATTTGTCACGCTCTTGAAAAGATAACTAGAAATGAGAAGAAAAATTAGTATTTTCCATTTAATTGCAACTACCTGTTTTGCTTATCTTGACAGATACGCATATTTCGTCTACAATGTGCAGACTACTTCAGTGTCGTGTACTAATAACTCGACCTTTCTTCTCATTCCTAGTTAAAGGTATTCCACTGAACAGCTCACACTTTCTAGGATTCTTGAAAGCTTAAATCTAAAAAGTAAAATCTCAATGATAAAGAAATAAAAAAAAAGTTCAATTCCCTCTCAAAGTGTTTGGTACAAAAATGCCTCTTGATATAAATTGCTTTAATAAACATAAACAGTAATAATTATCGCCCAATAAAGCCGCAAAGTGACTAATTTTCGAAAATGTTTCCAAATATAGCCCTGAGAAATTCTGGTACAATATCCAGCAAGTTGAGAAGGCGTGTTTATAAGAGATCTACAAATTTCTATGATTTTTAGCACGTTTCTAAGAAAAAGCACTCTTAACATTAGAAGGGCAAAATCAGTCACACGAGAAGCGTGCACTTACCTACCCCTTCAATGTTACACGCTTCACCGTTCGATTAATTTCGACCACATCCGAGGAATGTGTCTTGACTGTGTGCAAAATTGGGTAGGACCACCTTCGAAATTGCTTTCACCCAATCCGGTTTTGGCACATTTCTCCATCAACCGAAAGCCACCGAAACTGCTGACTACGACATGTGATTAATTACACACCGCGCACCATCAGCATCCGAAAGGAGCTGTACATCGAACGGAATAGGGCTTCTGCTTTCCATCTCTCACGTCGTCGTCGTCGTCGTCGTTGTCGTCGTCATGGGTTAGGAGCTTTGTTTATCCGCGCATATCCTTCCTGGCATGTAGCTTCTAGAATAACGCAGCAAAGAAAGCCAGCCGAACGAACGTAGTGCCAAGGATTTCCAAATCATTTATTTAAAATTCCCATATCACCCATTAATGTCCTCTGTCTCTCCTGGGCTGCCCGTAACCGCGGCCCCTGCCTAACTCATTCCGGTTGAACGAAGGCTTTGCATGGTGATATGGTAGGACGAGGGGCTTTCTCGGAATTTAATGGAACCGTAATTAAGAATGTTAATTAAAAATATATTATTCGCTTCTGGCATCTGTTTTTCGAAGGCTTCGTTTCTTTGTCATAGCCGAAGAAGGAGTAACTTTGCCAAAACTTCTCCAATGTGCCCAATATGGTTTGACTCCATCGTGAGCGGGCGGGGTAGACTGGGAGGGCAAAATTGGGAAATTGGAGGGAAATTAGATTTTTCCCATATGTGTTACAACGCTTTCGACGATGTAGCGAAGTTGGGCTTACTGCTCCGTTCGCTCGTTAATTAATCTTGCGGAGCGTTTAACCCGGAGGGTTCCTGGACGTCACTGTTTTGATTGTACGCTTGGAAGGGGAAAATCTCTTTGTTGAATAATGAATATTTAGAAATCACCTAATGGATTGTGTTGGAAAACATGCAAGAAGCCGCGATATTTACTAATTTGTGTTTGAGTTTTCTTTTGCAGGGAAATATCATTTTTCACACAAAATCATTATCCGAACTGAACTAAGAACCTCCTTGACCAGAGGTCAACGACTCAATTCAATTCCTTTGACCGTTGGAAGAAAAACTTTCCCACTGCCTCAAACTATTTCCGAGTCAAGACATGTTGATGGACATTTCAATTATCGTACCCCTTTGCTGCAATCTTTGACTGAAATCTTATGATTGCTTTCTTGAACCAAAAACTCTAATCTTTCCCTTTTGACCCTAAGGGACAGACACGTTTCCGACAGGGCTCACCCCATGCATGCTGGACGGTCAGGGCCACTAGTGGTCAAGCAACTTCACGCCGAAAATGGACAGTTTTGAATTTTAATCATACCGCACCACAGTCGTCCCACGGGAAACTCGTTTCGAATTGGGCAATTGACCAGAACCGTCGCTGGACAAGGTTGAAAGACTTGTTTTTATTTTCGTATTTGAACTCAAAACTACCAAGGAGGTGTCCCAAATGTTGTTAACGGTCTTGTAGAACAAATTTCTTTATGGGCTAAACTAGGGAAAATTATGTCGTAGCGCTCTCAATGTGGCTTTCGTGAACGTTGTTTCGCGGCGGGATCTTCAAATGAAATAATTTTCGAGTTGATTTATTGGAACCATAGAGCGCGGAAATAATGCTGTGAGTTGATTGGATTTAATTAGAAATGGTTATGACTTGTGTGTCAGTGGGCTTTGCAACCACCAGGAGATGTGTTTTTAAAGGACAAGTCACATTTTGTAACGTTTCTGGATTAAAATAATAGATATTTTTTTTGGTTTGTGTACCTTCATGGAAATTCTAGCACTAATAATCGTTTCTTTAATTTGATAATCAGATATTAATATTTCCAAGCCTCCTTCACCCATATTCTTTTGATAAGATCCAGTGGTTTTTGGAGCACGAATCATTCGCCTACTGATGGACGACACGAACAACCCTTGCATCACATCCAATCACATATAAGACCGTCGGCCATCTTGTTTTCGCCGGAGCGGAAACTGTCCCTCTCTCGAAGAACGGTTTTTGTACACATCGTACGGACTCCCGCATATACAACAACACACATGCCATCGTCCGTGTACCTACTTATTCGTCTATAAACACCAGAAAGGACGCACGAGTGCCGTGGGGTGACAGGTTGGGTGGATGTGGACTTTGTTGGACAGAACGAGCCAAGTGCCGCCATAGGATGGCAGGAGCCGCGTACCGACGGTAGAGTGCGAGCGAGATAGAATCGCAGTATGGCTTCGGTAGGAAGAAGCGGGAAAGCGAACGACACTGGTTTTGCTTTATGTGCGGAAAAACCCTCGAAATTGAAGAACGGACCGTGCGAGCAGCAGCAATTCATACCCCTCCCGCGTCCTTCCAAACACTGTAGAATGTGTGCTGCTGCTGTACACCTTCTCTCGAGTGGGACGATGGAATGGCGGTGGGTGACGTCGTATGTGAGCATACATTATATTCGACATAACAACCCCATAACTCGTATGGTTGGACGGGTTCGGTTGCGCTACAGCAGTCACGGGGCACAACTGGATGGCCGTTAACAATGCCGTTGCCAGGGAACACCCTGCTCTGATGCTATATGCAAAATTGTTTCCTCGTCCCCTTACTACGCCTCTGGCCGTTGCCACTCGAAGCTGATATGGCAACGGACGAACGCCAGAACAAAAACTTTTCCTCTCCCAATCGCCACCACACTCTCTACCCCGGAAGGTAGAAACCTAAAACCGAAAGAGGGTGGAAAACGACGAACGTCACCGCACCGCCCGATCGGTTGGTTGGTAGGTACCTACTGGAAAAAAGGTTTAGGGTTGAGTTCGTTGCTTCGGCTAGCAGTAATTGTATTTTATGTGTGAGTGCCACCACCGACCAACCGACCGACCGGTTTCGTCGATATGTGCGAGGGTGGAAGCGGATGTGGCAGCGCTGCCATAGCCACCCGGGGGTTACGGCATATATGTGAAGCGTAGCAGCAAAAATCGGGAAGGTGGTAATCAACGAAAGGTAGAGCTGAGTGTGGGGTGGTAATGTTTTGCTAAGAAGCACACTTGTACTTACTGCCGAGAGGAGGAGCAGGAGGGTGGGTGCTGCCAACCGTACCTACATGTGTGGAGAAGACTTTTTCGCCGAGGGGACGTTTGTTAGATAAACTTAATTAAAATGGAGCTGATTCCACGAAAACAGTCGAAATGGTTTCACTATTGGATTTGAGTTTTGCGCTGAGAAAAAGGAAAATCATCGAGCTGAGGGGTTAACGGGAAGCTTTGTTTTAAACTTCACATGTCGTCTTGAAATGGGAAATCAAAATGTTCAATGTGTTTTTAATGGGTTCGGGAAGACATGTGGGTTTTCCATGAGTTAAAATTGCAGCTAAAGCATTTGTCAGATTGTTTTTTTTTTCAGTTTTAGGGCGTTATTGTTATTTGTATAGGGTACGAGACGGATTTTAAACAGCTTATGCATCATCTAGGATATTTGATGAAGCTGTATGTAATCTATAATTAAAACTGCCAATATTTAGACGTAAATCCCTCTGCTTCGTTCGTATCTATCGAAACTGACCTTCTGAAACGAGTATAAGACTCAGAAAATGTCATGGCCATGGAATATAGTTACCAATTGCAGGGAATTATTATAAGCATGTGGATTGCCGATCATGAAAATGTTTACTTCAGCTCCGAAATTTTTACATAAACAAACAATATCATATGAGTGCGATTCCGTGCATATGTGGAAGGTGAAATGAAATAGGCCAGTTCACAATTTACTGCAAACCGTCAATATCCTCAACCTACTCCTTCGTTGTATCCATCCGCTCACGAAAACAATCAACAATAACACGTCGATTGCTATGATTACAAACTAGCACGTTTGTCTCATAACGTACATGACAAACTCTTTGTTTGTCATTGATCTTAAGATTGGCAAGGTGTATTTCTTATTTAATTTACCCGGTGTCTCCAATAGCATTTTTTGTCTTAACAGATCTGTCTTTACTTATGGCAAATAACCTGACATTTTTGGATGCTGGGCTCAGCTCAAACAGATTTGTTAAGACATTATTATCAAACTAAAAATAATTGTAATACACGATTCCAAAATTTTCAGTGAAATGTAGTGTTAGCCTAGCTCCTTCGTTCGGCTTATGAGCATGAGCATGAGCAAGAGCATGAGCATGAGCATGATTGACTGCCCGAGGTTGCTACTCCGTTTTTGCCAGATCACCTGTTATTACACAGAGAGCCAACAGATGATGTGTGAGACTAACATACATCTTCAATGTGTTAAAACTGGTGATCTCAAACTTAGGCAATACCGGCGCAGGCCCCGTCCGAATGCAGGTCAAGTAAGGAAAGGGTAGCAATATGTTGACGTGATACTCGCATTATTGGAAGCCGAGAACACCCCTGCACTTCCACGAGAAATCACTGGGATTTTGGATAACAGAATTGGTAGCTGCAGGGTTCGTTTTGGTTAACGATAAGCTGTCAAGTGAAATATTTGAAAATTAGTACCGATATCCGAATTGAACTGCTTTAAACCAACAGTAAGGAATGCTATTGGGGCCACTCACAAAGGGTGATTGTGGTTTTTCATTTAGAAAACAAGGCAATTTATCTCAACGCCTGAGAGCCAACTTAGACCGATCTACACCACAGTACGGATGCCGCTGTAGTCGCTTGAAAAACTGGACATTGGTTTATTTGCTCCAAGATAGGGTGGCTCGGCGAGCATGGCGAACGAATAATTTGGATCACAATTAATTATGTACTCACCACTGACCCATCTTACTCGGCGAACCACGACTGGTCATGCTCAATCGATCACTCGCGCAACGAACAATAGGCAACCAAAACAAAAGACAAATTTATTGAAATTTTAACTGAATGTATTTCATTGTGTTGTGTCAATTGTGTAATGAGTTTCGTTAAAATCGGTCGAGTGATTTCAGTGATGGCTTCGAATGAAGAAATAGTGCGCCAACAAATTTTGGGCACTCACTTCGAAAACCCAAACGCTTATCATCGATGGATCGGAAAACAGCTCGGAATCGCACATTCAACCGTATCTCATGTGATCAAAACGTTCAAGGACCGTTAGACAACCAAGCGGAAAAATGGTAGTGGCAAAAAACGTGGCACATCAAATCCGGAGAAGGCCAGGATGGTATTGAACCAATTTAAGCGTTATCCCAACATTTCGATCAGGGATGTTGCGAAAAAGGCGAAATTTTCAGTTTGTTTTGTGCAGAAAACAATGACTCGTTCTGGATTACATGTGTACAAGGTCCAGAAGGCACCAAACCGGAGCGATAAACAGAACTCGATGGCCAAAACTCGTGAAAACTGTACAGGGAGTGGCTCACAAAACCGTTCTGCATTGTGATGGAAGATGAGACCTACATTAAAGCCGACACCAAACAAATGCCAGGACAGGAACTCTACGTCGCCACCTCTAAGTTGGCCGTTCCGGAGAGTGTACGGAAGAAGAAACTGTCAAAATTCGCCAAAAAATTCCTTGTCTGGCAAGCGATCTGCGGATGTGGCAAGTCAGCCCTTCATCACCTCTGGGACCGTCAACGGACAAATCTACGAATGCCTCCAAAAACGACTTCTGCCCGTCTTGAGATCTCACGATGGCCCGACACTGTTTTGGCCGGATTTGGCATCTTGCCACTATGCCCGGCCCGTCTTAGACTGGTACAAAGATAATAATGTAGTTTTTGTACCAAAAGATGTGGCTTTTGGGCACTTAACATGAATTACTCGACATATATACTTTTAATTATTATGTCTTATATGTCCAATTATCATTATGATTTAGAAGTATTAAGTGCCTTGAATAAAAGAAGCTGCAACGGAATCTATGGTAGGATTTTGCACTTATTACCTAATGTATTTTTCAATTCCGGTTTGCAAATGGACCTTTTTCTAAATCTGAGCTATTTGCCATTCGTATAGTGTCTGATGTTACAGTTCAATTTTTGGCATCATAACTCAAAATATCATTATATTTGATGATATTGTTTTATTGATTTTACTTGGGCTTCAAATGGTGAGTTGACAACTTGGCAGGAGGGTGCGACCGACCTCTGGTCCTCACAAGTTCCTACCTCACGCCTCCACGAGTCATATGATCACAAAAGACTGCCAGCTGAAACATGGAGACGCTGGTTGGCGTAGCCTGGGCAATGTTGTCAATCCGACAATAGCGAAGTGAGGAGGTGCGACCGGTACATCATATCATAATTTTCCACTCTCATATCTTTCAGGTCTTCCAGGTCGTCAGGTATTACAAAATAATTTAAAATTTAAAATTCTTTTTTTTTCATGGCGGTCATACATTGCCTAAATTTTCTGGTTCATAATGGATGCGCAAGTTTGTCTACAATTGCAACAAAACAGCAGTCGGCACACATGTAATTTTCAATTCATATTACAATATACCCTCACTATATATTTTATCTTATAGGACATTGTTTATTCATAGCCTAATTCTGTATATTTCATTACATGTATTACGCCAGAAAGGTAAATTTCTCTCAGGTACCATACAGTTTAGGAGAGGAGGTCTTGCGGTTATAGGATGATCATCTTCTGGTAGAAGCAGCAGTAAGAATGGGGATCAATTTTCAGCTGTATCTAGCACCGTCAGAGTGGCCTTCTCGAAAGTAGCAATGGATGTATATATAGATGTGTAGATACTAGTATGTGTTATTATATGATGCATGTTTTTTACAAGCTCTAGCATATTTTCATTAATAGAAATGTTGACGACTCTCTCGACCACTCAACCTTTAATTCCTTCATTATATTTTCCATTAAATGGCGTAATATGACCTTAACATTTCAGTACACGATCATCAACTACTATTTGACCGGTTCAGAGGAACACAGCTGTTCATCATTATTAATTGCATATCATACATATAATATTATGGAAGAAGTAATAAAATAATTAATAAAATTTTAATTGCTTCAGTTTGGTGATCCGGCCGGTATAATTATTTTATTAAATTATATCAAATAATAATCAAATATCTATCTATATGTCTATATGTCATGATTAAATACGTAATAATATAATATTATGGTTTTATATACAATTGAATGCTTTATTGATATTTATACCTCAATGAATAACAAGATGACCTTCACATTCCAGAGATACAGTCACCCATCAGTGATACAAAGTGGTACGAAGCTGCATATTATTATTACTGCCTTAATATTATTATTTCAGCAGGTTAATTAATTTAGTTTAACATGGTTATCATAGGCTCGTGAACTCCAACTATTACATAATTTAACTAAATATCCTTATATAATTTTTGCTCTACTATATAATCATATATAACATATTATTATTACATTACATCTATATTTATATAAATATAATAAATACTGGGTTGGGAGGGAGCACCAGGGTATCATTCAAGCTGAAACTGGACGATGGTTTGATTGACTGCCTGAGTCTAGGAGGAACAAACAGTATCATTTCTTATCCTACCGATTCGAGTGTGGTGCTGCGAGTTCTACTCCAACAGTTTCAGGGAGAGTGACGCGCCCTTCTTAACAAGCCATCCTGTAGAAAGCTTAATGAGTATTGCGAATTGTGTTATTCGATTTGTTGGATCATATCGTTGGAAGGAGATTCTTAATTTCCCGTGGATTTCGTGTAAGTGTCTCTGCTTACGGGTCCACCCCTCCGTTTTTGGCCCTTCATACAGCGATAGTGCGAATTCAGATCGGTGGCCCAATTTGATCTTGCTGTTAAGTGGAGCTGCATCCAAGCCAAGGGCTAGAGGGGATGGTGGCTACCATACATACATACATACATATTGTTTTATTGATTTTACTTCATAGATGATTTAAAAATTACTTGTTGTTTTTTACGTCCATTTGTCTTTTTTTGTCCAGCAAAAATAAAAGCAAAGCAGCAAATAGTGACCATGGCAACAGTAAATTAAAATGTATGAATGTTATTTTTGTAAAATTTAGCACTTTTTTCCTTTTCAGTATACCTCAAATTAAGATTTTGGGAAATTGGTGCTATCGCTGAAAACGAACGAAAACGTCCTTAACGCTTTACAACATTTCTTAAATTTCAGGATCCACCTAAGGGAGATCATAAATAATAGATACCGAGTGATTGCAGGATTTCAGGATCCACCTAAGGGAGATCATAAATAATAGATACCGAGTGATTGCAGTAATTTTCATTTACATAAATATATACACTAGGGTAAGGGGATGTAATGTTAGCCTAGCTCCTTCATTCGGCCTATGTACCAAATGTGTCATTAATTTAGCGATAATCAACAAAATCATGTTGCTATTAGCATGATACATGTAATTAGAAGCAATTGAGCCAATATTAATCAACTTATAGTTGTTCACTTCCGCGTAATTTTTGATTTCTTCAAATATTGGGGCATTATGATTTCACTGGTTAAGCTGAACAGATGATCTACACGATCTTCAAGTGATCTAAATTTGATTAATTGAATCGATAAAGTGAGGAATGCTGTCTGGATGTAAAGAAAATAGTTACACGTTACAAACAAACTGTTCACATAGCTAAAATAACAATGATTTTGCAAGAAAACCGTGGACCCAATATTGGAGACATATTTTTTAGTATATTCTCAACTATGGCTTGTTGTAATAACGTAATAAAAAGGTTGTTATTGGTAAAACTTTAAGTGGAAATGCATGAGTTTGCGGTTGATTAAATTCAAGTCACTCATCTTATCAAAAACCGAAGAAACAAAAGCATTGTGTAGTGAATTATAATGTTTTCATTATAGAATGGTTGATAAATCATATATGAACATCACTTAAGTGTTCAAAACAGTTTTAATTTAGTTTGGTTTGTCAAATTTTGTGTTAAGTAAAGCGATTACAGTTGGCAATGTCTTATTCATAAAATTGGAATAAAAACGTAAAAAGACTGTATTTAGTAATCAATCCATCAAATGGGCCGAAGTTGCATCCATGAATAAACCCAATTTGGTGCTTATAGATCGACATTGGATCCATATCCCTCAAAAGTTTCTGACTTTATAAAAAGAGTTGTGTAACTTTTCTTGATACATACTATCAAATGTCTCATCCAACATGTTTGCAAGTGTATAACTAGTTGAATCTTGCTAACAGCTCAAACATTTTAGGACACAGCTCAAACATTTTTTCAAATTATTTTTTTCTACATTGTCGCATTATTTATATCAAATATGGAACTAGAAGAAAACTACAAATTAAAGGCGACTTCAACCAAAGCAATACAATCTAATTAGCAATTGTATTGAAGACTTATGTGTGTATACATCATTATCGCCTTTATGGGAGAATGAAGAATTTCACACAGCAATTGAATATTCAGTCTCCGTACCTAATGCTTCTTCGCCTAGTGACGGGGAATACGAGGTAGTACCGGAATACCATAAAGTAAATTTTGAAGAAGCCAACAAGAACCCCCCATGTCCTTGGGTATGATAGTGACCCCGTTGGCTTCGTACCACTCCAGGACAACATTTGAATTGTGGCACGATGCTACATCCGGTCAAAAGATCGTAGGGCCCTCGTGTTGCTTCAACAGAGAAAGCAGACGCTTCTGTAGCACACTCCTTCAGGTAGATTTCTCCGTTTACAGTCCTGGTAGTCACAAACGGCGCACTTCGTTTGCCACATGATCAAAAAGCTTGCAAAATTATGTATTTCTTGGCAAATTTTGTAAGTTTCTGTTCCTTACTTCCTCCGGAACATCAAACTTGTGCTGGGCGGTTAAGAACAGTTGCCCCGAAAGCTGCCGGAAGTTTGCCTTGACGTAGATCTCATCATCCATGATGAGTCAATGAGGTTTCGTCAGCATCTGGGTGCACCGTTTCCGGGCCCGTGACTGTACCACCGTATTTAGCCGTTCATCACAATTTGGAGACTTCTGCACTTTGTACGTATGCAGTCCCTTCCGGTCCATGGCTCTCTGAACGAAATACTTGGACAGATTCAACTTTTTGGCCACATCCCTGACCGAAGCATTGGGATTCCGTTTAAACGTTTTCACGACACTCTTGTGATCCTGATCACTAATACCAAGAACATCCATTCTGACCGCATTTCTCCTTCCGTTCGATGGTCAGAGTTTCTTAGTTATGTTTAATCACAAGACTTACCATTGACTGTACGATTCCGAGTTGTTTTCTGATGGCCCGATAAGAGAGTTTAGAATTTTCCAGGTGCTTGCGTAAAATCAATTCACGGCGTTGCTTTTTGGGTGGTGCCATTTTTTCCAATTTTAGAAAAACTTACAACGATAAAAATACAAAAAAAAAAACTTTCAATACTCAATGGGGAATTTTCTACAGGGTTTTTCCGTGATGCAATTTGATGTGGAACACCCTTTAAGATCCATTTGGACACTCTCGTCGCTCTCGTATCGTATGAAACACCTCTTTCCTTAGAGTTCTATCCAGGAGAACTATCTATGGGAGGACTGTTCGGTTTACAGCAAGCTTTTATAAGTGCGTCGTCTGTCTTCGACGTAACTTTACTTTACATGAAGCCAGTCTTGTGAAGAAGCCAGTTAGTGTTAAGATTATTTTTGGTTCAATTTCATCACTTGGACACCAATTTAATCAGTTAATAAAGCTTGTCTACGTTAAATTTGGAGCATACAAAGCAATTTTCCAAATATACTTTTAACCTTTTAACAAATTGTCTTAAAATTTATGAAGAGGCAAATAAAATATCTTTAGTAAATTTTGCCATGATCACTTTATTGAACTTGTGCTCCAAATTCAAATGCCTTATCTTTTCTCTTAAGACCCTGCATGAGATTTTGTATAGATTGACCAACGCTTTTCACAGTTCTTGATCTGTTTTGCATGTTGTGTAACTCTAGGGTGTTTGGAACATTAAGGTCCTTGGGTTGATCTTGCTTTCCTTATACCATTCCTGCACATTTTTTTGAGTAGTGGCATGATGCCAATATAGGCCAAAACATTGGCGAATTCTTGAGTGACCAAGCAAATGGATAAAGATGTTTTTGCAGACGTATATTTACGTACACTTTCATGGTTGTACTTCGAATCCCGCTCGTAAAAATCGCTTGTTAAGCTGTGGAACATCGAACTTATTTCTTTTAGTGTAGAACTGACGAAACTGCTGAAAGTCCTTTTGATTTCATCATCTATTAGGCTATAGGTTTATTTTTTCATGAGCATTTGCGTATAAAGCCATAACTACCCTTCTGTCGTCTTTAGTGCGGCTACGGGGATGTTTAATCCTCTTCTTTTTTTCTCGATCGGTGGTCGGACGTTTTCTGTGACGTTTGATGACACGGGAAACAGTAGGGTACACGATTCCCAACTTTTTTGCTATAGCATGAAAGCGAAAGATTTGAATTTTCAGAATGTTTGTGCACAATTTTATCGTGACTCCTTTGCTCTTTCGACTCCATTTTGGAGTTCAACCTTTTCGTACTTTTCAATGCGTATTGCAGGATGTAAACAATACATTCAAAACAAAAATTACCCATAGCCTTAAACATTTTACCATAAAGAAAAAAAAAGTCACAGTTTTTTGTGTGTGTGTGTTTGTTGCTATTTTAACGTGAGCAACCTTTAATCAAATCAAATTAAATAGATACATAAGTTAATTATACTACATGAACAGCAACACTACATTTTACACAAGGATAAGTATCTGTAAAATCTTTCCATAGAAATATTATTTTCCATGGTTCAGATTTTCAAATATTTTTGCAATATGAATGAATGAGCAGAGATAAAAAATCTAAAACCAAATAATAATTCTTGTGATTTCTAAATGTTTAACTATCTGATTGAAAATGTGTTTTCTCTCATCGAATTAATGTTCCTTTCGATATTTGCCCATTCGATCCAATTCAAACTTCGAGTTTTTGTATTTGGTCCTTTGGTCCCTCCCTTTATCCCAACATATGATGTTACATAAATATATGAAAAATTCAGAGAAATTGATATGATTTTCTTACCTTGATTTTGAAATATTTTGTCGTTTGAATTTATGGAGTCTAAATGGTGTATTCGATAAAAATGGCACACAGAAAATTTTCTGTAACTTTTGAATCGTATGAGTAAAAAACCTAGAAATCCTAGAAATCTTATCCATAGTGTATTATTTACATCTGCCAAGTTTCATAGTTATACATTCAGTAGTTCCAGTCATGTCGGCGAAACAAGAAATTGTCCGTGAGAAAATTTTGTGCACTCACAATCAAAATCCAGGGGCGTCCCACCGGTGGATTGCTAAAAGGCTTGGAATTGCAAATACAACTGTGTCTCGTGTAATAAAAACCTTCAAGGAGCGTCTGAGTGTCCAAAGGAAGGAAGGGAGTGGTCGTAAAAGTGGTCCAACGGACAGTAAAATGGCCAGGAAAGTCGTACAACAATGCAAGAACCGTCAAAACATGTCAATTCGAGATGTCGCTAAAAAGTCTAAGGTGTCGGTTTTGTGCAGAAAACCATGAAGCGTGCTGGGTTACATGTTTACAAAGTGCAAAAGCTAAGCTGGTGGAAACTAACGTGCTCCCTTCGATCACTCTCCGTGAACAATAAACGGTGACGATTTACATCGGAAGAGTGTCCTTAAGCAAGCGTCTCTCTGCCATTTATTAAGAAGCACAAAGGATCAACTCTGTTTTGGCCTGATTTAGTATCCTGTCACTACGCTCGAAACGTATTGGAGTGGTACCGAGCCAACGGAGTCAATTTTGTGCCAAAGGATATGAACCCTCCAAATTCACCGGAACTTCGTCCAATTGAAAAATTCTGGGCACTTATGAAAACGGAACTTCGCAAACATCCCACAACTATAAAAACAGAGATAGAATTGAAGAAAATTTGGGTAAAAACAACAAAAACACTGGGAAAATCGGTTGTACAAAATTTGATAGGTGGAGTGAAAAGGAAGGTGCGGGCATTCGGGATGGGAGACGAAATTGAATAAAACAAATGTTGTAAATCAAAACTCATTAGTAGTTCTTCATTCCCCGAAAATTTCAAGAAAATCCGATAATCAGTTTAATTTTGATGAGTATATATGTGTGTGCCATTTTTATCGAATACACCCTTTACTTTATCGGAAGTGAAGTATTATATATTTAAAAAACAAAGGCATACTCAACAATATTTGAAATAACGTTTAGCCATGATTGGTTCATTGTATTGAATGTATTGAAAATTTTAAATGTTACTTTGTGAATAAATGTTGCGAGAATAAAAACAAATTTATTGTCAAGATAAGGTTCAGTGCCACACTCTCGAAGCATTGTTATAATCACCTGAGACAATTTCGAACTGTACAAATAGCCTGAAATTATTTCTGTATGAATTTAAATGCGCCTCCACATCATCAATAGCCTCTAACGTCATCACAGCACTTCAACGAGGGCGAAAAATAACGCAAAGTGAAACTGGCATAAAAATCACGAAAAGTGTGTGTACCCTTAATTCGGGGGAAATGTTAAGACCAACTTTTCTGTGCCCTCTTACCGGATCACTGCGCTTCTTCGCACATACGAACGTGAGACCGCTGGCTGGCATACACACACACACACGTGCTTCGATCATGACGTAGGGAATGGATAAGAACTTTCTCCTCCCAAACCACCCACATCGACGTCGTCCTGCTTGCCGGCGTCGTCACTGGCAAGCGTACCTACCTCCGCTTTTCGGTAGCCCGCAGTGAGAGTGTGTGTTTGTACGTATTTTAATTTAAGCTTGTTTTATTATAAAATTTATTCTCGTCTTACACCCTCTGGCCGCTTCCGTTTGTCGTCTTTACACAGCAGTTAGCTCACGGTTCCATTGATCCGTTTCCAAACCCGTCGTCCGTTCCCTTCCGCGGGCTTCCATTTTTCCACTCTGATGCTGCCAAAGAAATCCTTTTGCCCAATTCCTTTTTCAAAAGCAATACGACCCACCACTTTCTTCCCCTTCTTCCAGCGTGTGTGGGCTGCCCTGGAATCACACATAACGCTCGAACATTCACACACATATACACACGTTCTTGATCCCCCGCTTGGCGTGTTCCGTATCAAACATGCAAATATCTCATATCCTTTTTCCATTCCAACTTTTCTTGAGGACTTGAGGCCAGCTTTATTTTCTTCGCCAAGTGCTTTTTCCCGGTGCTGTTGTTATTCCTACTTGTGCTCTTCTAATGCCCATGCATGGCCCCCGGTATGAGAATTGAGAGCACGGTTGCGATGGAAAAGAGGGAACTGGGGGGAGAGTCAGCTATTATATATCCTTTTTCCAATTCCACTCCACTCGGCGTTGTTGGACCGCGGTGCTGTCGTCGTCATGCAATGGTGGGGTTGATGATGGGGGTGGTTGTGTGTGATGAGGTTGGATCACACAGAGGGGGAATGGGGAGATAGAAGGGATTGGACCACACACATACACCGAGTGCTTGTATGAGCCAGCGAGGGTGGGCCGGCCTGGTTGAGCCTCGAGTACGAGGGTACAACAACTTGAAAGTTGGCGTTTTTGGACGAGAACCGGGCCAAGATATAAGTTAAGACACGCGGTTACCCGTCCCACTGGCAGTGGGTTTTGTGGCGGTCGTTCGGTATCTAGGCACCGTTAGAAGGCGCTAGATTGGGAATGCTGGGAAATGGACCCCTAATGGATTGCCTGAGGAATTCAAAGAAGGTCTTCAAAGACCATCGATTATTTTGGCTTCCACTTGCGAAGTACGCCACGAACGCCTTAATGCCACCGCGCTGTCGTCGAGCAGTGTTGCTGGTTCAAGACCATTGGATGAACCCAGCATGAAGTGGTTCGTTGTAAGCACAGGAGCCTCTGACAGTTCGCTCTTACGTGTTGGAATGCCGCACGTAGCTTTGGTATTTGGAAGACCTGGCGTAGCTCGTTAACCACGGTCTCGTGGTTACGGTGATGATAACGATCGTGATAATCCCGTACAACCAGTTGTGTGATGTGGTGATCTTTCGGAAGGATGATTGGATTCTGCGCGTCCATCGTAGCATATTCACACCTGCTGATTCTTCCGCGCTCGTCCATGAACGCGTTCATCGTGTAGATGGTGCTTTGCTTAGGGAGTGCCTTTGTTAGAGTTTTGGTACTCGAGAGAATGCTGGCTTTTTCCGGAAAGGATTCTTTCTGCCCCTGCCTGAAGAGATAGTGAGATGCTTGCTGCAGAAGTCTTGCTCCGACCGTTCTTCAAGAATCTGAACACGACAGCTACCGTGCCGACTAACAATTTCCAGCTACTGAAGCTCTCCACGTTAATACACAATTTTAGGACAACGCTGTGGTGACGAATCTCCTCCTTAGTGGAACCAGTTGTGAACGGCTCGACCGCCAGGTTGGCACGCTTCGGTCGCAAATACTCTAGTCCATTGAACCATCGGCTACCACTTCCGAGATCTAGCAGTCGTTGCCACTTGGTGGCTTCATCCGCTACGTTATCCTTTTTGGCGACCCATCTTCAGTTCGCGATCTCACTGTTCTCTAAGACATCGCTGACTCGAAAGGACACAAACCGGAATTCCGACGATGGTCCGAGCGATTCCAGCACAGTACGTCACGTGAGTCAGTCCAGAAGAATTTTTATTGAAAGATAAATTGTTGGTCACCGTGTTCGCTAGTCGTGCTCCTATGACTGCAGCCTGTAGCTCGAGCCTCGGAATCCAAACGAACTTGACCGGAGCCACCCGAGATTTTGCCACAACGATTGCACACTCCACGGTGCTGTCCTGCTGACACCGAAGATACACTGCAGCTGCGCAACCGTCCTCACTGGTGTCGACGAACGTGTGTAACTGTACATTGGTCTCCGCGTCAATCGACGTAAGCAGTCGTTAGCATCTCAAAATGCGGACGTCATGTACCGATGAACCACTTGTCCCATTTTTCTTTGAGGGTTTCTGGAACATCGTTACCCCAGCCGACTCCCAAACGCCAAAACTCTTGCAGCAAGTGTGGAAGCAATTCGAGCGGGTTGAATATGGCCATCGGTGTAGGTAACACCTCCCTTTTGGTTGGGCGCCGCTTACCCGACAATAGATCTACGTCGTGCTTCGGCGATAGCTTGAAAGTGAGTGTGTCCGTTTCTGTGCACCACCACAT
Source organism: Aedes japonicus (assembly GCA_034211315.2). Classification (NCBI taxonomy): domain Eukaryota; kingdom Metazoa; phylum Arthropoda; class Insecta; order Diptera; family Culicidae; genus Aedes; species Aedes japonicus. Next base: position 143,643 of record JASCZW010001586.1, on the reverse strand, counting down.
ATCTAGAACCTTTTCTATAGCGAGTTCCGTTCCAAGGTTCAGGCTCTTTTCGTCAACCCGTTCCTTCTGCAATGCCGCGAGAACCACAGGAGAATTTGAAATCCAATTACCCATCTCAAAACCGGCTTTGGCATGGACGTGTCGAACATCTCCAGCCAGGTGAATCACCTGTTCCTCGGTCTCCGTACTTGCTAGCATATCGTCCACACAGTGATTCTTAACGATTGCTTTGTCCGCCGCCGGATACTGTCCAGCGTGCTTCTCAGCGTTTAAGTTTTTGACGTATTGGGCGCAACTTGGTGAACAACATGCCCCGGACGTCATCACCGGCATAATGTAAGTGCTCGGTTCTGCATCTGTCGGGTGCTCCTTCCATAAAACCCCGTAAAAAATTTTGGCCGTCTTTCGCCATCCACACCTGGTGAAACATCTCGCTGAGATCACCACATATCGCTATCTTATTCTCACGGAACTGGATGAGTACGGACACGAGGAAAGTCAGCTGATCCGGTCCAGTAAACAATATTGCATTCAGAGATACTCCGTTGGTTTTGGCTGCCGCGTCCCAAATGATACGAACCTTACACGGGTTGAAGACAGGAAAGATTGGAAGATACCATACTCGATTCCGTGTTTCCGACAGCTCCTTTTCTGCCAGCTTACGGATTTTCAAGGTATTTACCGATTTTAGTTCGCAGTACTGCTGTCTGTTCAGGATCCTTCTGCAGACGTAACTCTAAGCAGCACAACCGCTGTATCGCCAAGAGTTTACTATTCGGAAGGTGGAAATTGTCATACTTCCACAGCAATTTGCATACGTACTGTCCACTTAAATCTTGTGTGATGGTCTTGAGGATGTTTTCTGGGCGCTGGTCCTCGGTTGACACAAGGGAGTGTTTAAATTTCCTTTCAACGGGAGCGTCAGGTTGGCGTTGTCGATACCGATTAGTATACGAGGCTGAATCTCCTGATAAGATTCTACCGGAATGCCCCACAGGTATGGGTTCTGCTCTGCTAACTCCTTCGCGTCGACGGACTGGTGAAACAGATCGAGACTGGAGACTGTATGCACCTCACGTAGACGATACTTTTTGTGACTCTCCCCTGTGCCAGAGATCTCGAACTTCAGCCGCATCGACTCGTTTTCCAAACGACTCTTGTTACTTGTCCAACGGAGACATAGAGGTTCCGGGTTTCCGCTTAGTTGCATTTCGGAAGCGAGATCAGCATCCATCAACGTAAGTGACTATCCGTCGTCCAGGAATGCATGCGTTTTCACTACTTTCTCTTACGAAATAGTGTCTTGTTCGTAGACTTTAGATGCGTATTACACTCTGGCTTTGTTGTGTTCTGCGCAACAGCTGCCGGTGTTGGTTATTTTTATGGTATACTAGTCGATGTAAGGTTGTTTCGTTGGTTGTTATGCACTAACTGATGGTGCTTGAATTGACATCCGTTCTTCCCGCAAACCTGTTGAGATTTACACGACGCTCTGTGCTTCTTTAGGCACTTCCTACAAAGTCCGAATTCCTTCATAGTCGCCCATTTGGAATTGTAGCTAAGTTCAGCAAACCACGCGCACTTGTCCAGCTACTTTTACACAGCAGGCAGGCTTTTGGTAGAGCGTTCGGTAGGGCCGACTTAACAACCTGATTCGCCCTGTTCCGCCGGGTATCCTGCTCTATTTCGATATGCGCGTTGAGCTATACCGGACTCTTCTTACCAGGAGTTGCTTTAGACTCCAGACTTAGTAGAGTAGCAACTGGGCAAACAGTCACAGCGATATCGTGCAACCATATAGAGAAGGTAGTAAGATTGGCACTCGGGAGTGCTCGTCGATGTTTGGCCCAGTCGACCTTGAACGCTGAAGGCAGCTTGTCTACGAATTCACGTAGCAGCACAACGTTGTACGAGTATTCGTATAACTGGCAGGCCTCTATTGTGGCACATAAGTTCTGAACATTCACGGAGAACTCGATTAGTGTGTCCAACCTATCGGATTTCGGTGGAGGAGCGGTCTTAATCTTTGCAATCAAGTTGTGTACAATCACTTCGGGATTACCGTACAGCATTTTCAAGAAGAGATGATTCCTGGTAAGTTTGCCTTTTAGGCATTTCTGAAGGCGCACTAGATTCTCCTCGTGTTTGAAGCCACACATGGTAGTTGGGACAAGTTGTTTCCATCATTTTCCACGGGTGTTTGACCAAGGGCATTTGATCCGGTGTTTTCTATCCTTGTCGGAAGCTGGGTACCTTCACCAAACCGTGATGGCTCCAATCCATGAATTGGATGTTTGTGTAGCGGATTTTGATTCACTGCGTGTTGAGGCAGCACATTATATGGTTGCTGTACTGTGGACTGGGCTGGCAGCAGATTTTGAGACAATATAGTTTTATGCGGTAGTTGGTCTTGTTGAACTGTGGGCTGTGGTGGTAGCCGAAGTCATTGCGTTCCGGGTTGGGGCGGCAGTTTGTGTTGCTGCATCGCAGGTTGAAGTAGCGGCTGATCCTGTTCCACTTGCACTGGCAGCTGTTATCGATACATCTTGGGTTGATGCAGCAGCTGATATTGCTGCATTATGTGTTGCGGTGGCAGCTGACGTTGCTGCATCACAAGTTGAGGTGGCGGTTGATAATATTGCACCGTAGGTTCCGGAAGCAGCTATTGATGCTGCTGTGATTCTACATGCTGAATTTCATTTGTATCGGCTTGGAATCACACTCAAGTGATTTGATAGAGTAGGCAGTGGCATTGTGAAGGGCAGCGAAAGATTGGGCATGGGTTTTAGTTGGCGGGGCGAATGAAACATAAGTGATTGTGGTGGCGTTTGTTGAAGGGGGTGGAACAGGGGCTATTAGTGCTGATTGTGCAACTGGGATTATGGGGGCAGTTAGTTGAGTGCGTGTACTGATTGCGGTCGAATTGACAACGGACACGGAGGCATCTATCAATATAACATCGGAGGCTTCAGCAGATTGTGAGGAAAGCGAAACGGTTCCCTGAAGATGGTCATGCGTACATACTGGCGGGACATTTGGTGGGGTTCTGTCTAATGGCTTACTCTTTCGAGCAGCTCCAGTGGCTACTTTACATAGGAAACAGAGAAAACCTTGTTGTTCGAGGTACTACGCACACATGCAGTGTGATACCAGTCTTCGCAACTGCTACTTTGAACCTTTCGTCTGTCGTCTCTATTGTTACCAAGAGCCGGTCTTGATCATATGACAGGTTTCTGGTCATGCGTGAATGCGCTCATCTTTCTCGCCTTGGTGAAACGCGCTGACCGAGGGGTCGTCACAGGAATGTTTTGCAGTACTTCACTTTGGTGAGATGAATTTCTGAAAATCAATAAAATCAAAAAAAACTTTTTTCACCTTAATTAATATCTGGACAACAACAGAGATTCCTAAAATTCTTCTCACCTAAATAATTTTAGATTCTCTGGGAGTTTTTGTGGGAGATTATCAATGACCACCTTTTACTTTATATATACCTTGGAAGGGTAACTCTCAATGAGCTTTAGAGTACATATTATTTGTCGTGCTTTTTTCATGTTCGATGGGTGGAGAATCATTTCGGGCGTAAGCCACTAGTCATTCGTTCTGACGGCGGAGGCGAGTACGTCAACCGTGAGCTGCGGGAGTTTTATGAGACTGAAGGCATAAAGGCGCAGTACACCACACCGTATTCACCGCAGCAGAATGGCGTCGCTGAGCACAAGAACCGGTCGCTACAGGAAATGGCGATCTGTATGTTAGCAGATGCTGGTCTGGAAAAATTGTATTGGGGAGAAGCTGTCATGACGGCATCTTACCTGCAGAACCGGCTGCTTTCCAGGGTTGTAACGAAGACAACATTCGAACTTTGGACGGGACGCAAGCCGAGCTTTGAGCATCTACGGATATTTGGGTGTGATGCATACGTGCACGTGCCAAGTGCAAAGCGATCTAGGTTAGACGAGAAATCTATTAAGCTTACCTTCGTTGGCTATTCGGAGGACCACAAAGGATATCGTGTCCTTGATCCGGCAACTAATCGTGTGACAATTAGTAGAGATGCAAGATTCATTGAGCTAGGTAATGGATCAGGACAACTGGATGAAATGAAGTCTGAAGTCGTGTCCGAGGATTTGGATGACTCCGTTGAAATCCCGATTAACTCGTTGGAGGCTGATCGAGATGCCGTAGAAGATAGTACAACTTCGGATTACTTTGATGGTTGGAGTTCGAACGAAGAGTCGTATAATTTCTATGGTTTCAGTGACAATGAAGACGGTCGTCGGGAGGAACCTTGAATCTAAACTTTGATCGAGAAGTTCGGTCTTAAGGATTGCAATCCTTCTAAATCACCGATGGATCAAAGCTACATCAACTCGGATAACAACAGCAAAAAAAAATGCTTGCGTCGGTGGTGTAGTGGTAACGCTGACTGCTACTTGCACCCCAGTGGGTCTGGGTTCAATCCCAGTCGACGTTGGTGATTTTTCAGAAGCGAAAAAATCTTGGTCACGTCTTCCTTCGGAAGGGAAGTAAAGCCGTTGGTCCCGGTTCATAGTCATGAGTCGTTAGGTAGGGTCCAGGAGGTGGAGTCGTCTCCCTGGCGTCGGTGATTGTCACCATGTGAGGAAATAGGCCGACGGAAAATAAATAAGCAAAAAAAAAACAACAACAGCAAACCGTTTGAAGACGTGACTCGGTACCGAAGCCTAGTCGGTGCTCTCCTTTACGTTGCGGTGAACGCTAGACCGGATGTGGCAGTCAGTGTTTCTCTTCTGGGAAGAAAAGTCAGTAATCCCTCGGAAATGGATTGAAAGGCAGCAAAACGGGTAGTAAGGTACTTGAACAAAGGATCTGAAACTGGAATTCGGACCTGGTCAAGAATGGAAACTGGAAGGCTACTCAGATGCGGACTGGGCTGGCGACCAAGCTAGCCGGAAGTCTACAAGTGGATACATGTTTTTTTCGGAGCTGGGCCGATTGCGTGGGTGAGTCACAAACAATCCTGCGTGAGTCTATCTTCTATGGAAGCGGAATACGTGGTGTTAAGCGAGGCGTGCCAAGAACTAATCTGGCTGCGTCGATTGATGGAGGATCTTGGACAACCACAGCAGTGCACCACAATATACGAGGATAATCAAAGTATACGAGTTTTGTCTGTCGGAGAAGATGATAGCTGACACACTAACAAAACCGTTGGGCGCAACCAAGTTTCGACAGATGTTAAAGCGTGTGGGACTCATCGGTTGACTTCGTTTAGTGATCATTGAGGAGGAGTGTGGGAGATTATCAATGACCACCTTTTACTTTATATACACCTTGGAAGGGTAACTCTCAATGAGCTTTAGAGTAGATATTTTTTGTCGTACTTTTTTTCATTTTCTTCAGTCCATAACAACAACTCCTGTGAATCGGTTGAATAAATAAACGTTAAGTCGTTTCAGTAACGTTGTTATGTGTTTCTGAATCCGAAGTTCTTCTTTCGTCTTTTTCCGCATGTGTTGCTGCCTGTCGGCTAGTCGTATTGTCCACAGTTTTAACTGATCAAAACTTTTTTCAGAATATTTTGACCATCGTTGAAAAAAATGTTAACAGTTCGAAACACTAGAAACTTTATATCTTCACTTACTAACTTTATATTATCACTTATAAAAAGTGTACAGTTTAAAACTGCACACACTCAATTGCTCTAATTTTTGATATGTTGGGTAAAATTAATTTAAATTTTGCGTAACGTGTATCATAAACATTCTGTGATTTTATCAGGTGCACATAAGTTTTCAAAATGGCAACGAAAGAATAGTGCGTGAGCGTACCCTGGAGTCTTCACAATTACAGAAAGATTTTGGAAGAAAAAGATTCCGTAGCACACTTGGTACAGCTGACATTTAGGAAAATTTGAATTTCAAATTAAGTTCGAATGGAATTCATCAAAGTAAGCATAATTTATAGAAAATCTTCAAATGGCTGCAACTTTTACCGTTACTCGTGCAAAAAATTTGCAGTTAATTGCCCTCGCATAAGTTTCGTCTGATGGCTTTACACTTAAATTTTACCCTCTGACAGCAAATAAGAATGTTCGAAAATTTGTTCCTTTACCTAATGAAAATTTATAAAACAGAACACTGCCTACGAAGGGTTGTCGAAACAACTGTGGTTATATTCATTGGAAATCTAAAGTGAGAGCACTAAGGTTACTCCGAAGAGCATTGGAATATATATTGGAATAATGCGAATATGTTAGAAAAAATTGATTAATGTTAAAAAAACTTTGATTGGATTTTCAAAGCATTTCCTTCGGATAATTCTCAGAAATAAATAAAAATTTAAAACAATTATGAAAAACTCAGTAAGAAATATTTACGTGATAAAAAAGCATGTGAAATTACTGAGATCATTCCTAATACAGTGCATAAACCAAGCGATTTTATTTTCATTATACTATCGATTATACATTGTACAGACATCTACTACACAGTGTTTCATGTTTCATTGTTCCACAGATGAATATGTCAACCATCACCACCTATTCCGAAGCCCCTCCACTCTACGGTACGTTCGCATCGTTCCGAGTTCCATCGACGCAGTCAGCGTCCGTAATATTGCTTTTCGCAGGAACTTCTTCACGTGAACCTGCTTTGCCATTGCTTCCGTCTAGCGGGCATCATCAGAGGGTACAAAACACACTCAAGACAGTCGGTGTGCCCGGGAAGGTGGCATGGTGGCTTATAGATGTGAGGAATTTGAAAAGGAATCAGCATTTTGGAGAGCTTACCAGATAACTCAAATTTATAATATATATTTGTTTGGCTTCTTCTCGTCTTCGGCGGTGCTTCGTGGCTCAGAAGGTTGAACCTCTTTCACTTTGGATTTTACCACGAGGTGGCTGGGAGACTCGGATGGCAAATGAGATTTTCGTTAGATGCGAGGTTTTGTCCTCCAGTTATTGATTTAGAGTGTGCAATTTTGTTTGGTATTAGAAGGAAATTGGTTTTCGGAGGATGGATCACTTGTTTTCCAAGACCTCCAAAAACGGATTGCGTAAAATTGTTCCTCATGTGACATGCAATCAATGTTTGGGAAAGTTTGCTGAGGTTGATAATCGAGTCTCAATTATTCAAATGATGTTTGTCTTCGAAAGTTTTTTTTTGCAACAACATCCAAAAAATCGATTTTCATCCACGTCAAAACCCGTCCTATCGTGCAAGGATTGCTCTCCTCCATTATGCTTATACCAAAGTCCTTCTATGTATTTCGCCAACGAATAAAACACAACACGACAAGTTAAGACAAATGGACTCACACCATATATCTCCAAGAGTTCCGCTCCCATATTGGCGAGAAGCATGTATATCCACATCCATCGTCCCTGAAATTGAATGGCAGTCGAGTGAATTCAGCAGCAGTGGGGCAGCAAGCAGCAAATTCCGTCTCAACCATCCTACGAGACTCCGATTGGATACCATCATCAGTTCCGCAGAGCTCCAGTTGGTGTGACAGGAACCCGGCAACGTAGACCATCAACGGCCCCGGAACGCTCCATTCCATGGCATTCAACTGGATCGGTCCAACCGAGATGGCGATGAATAAGAACGAACATGGCGGCAGAGGAGCGGGATGATGCGGGTGAGGTAGGCAGCTAGGATAACTCCTGCCTTTCACATGAACTGACGGTTCTAGAGCTGATATGAAGTTTTCCCAGCCCCCATGAGGTGCCACCCGTAGGGGCGGGCTGGTTTTACCATGCTTTGCTAGAATGATGCCACGATGGAACGCATTTCAGGTGGGGTTAGGGAAGAGGTTAGTAGAAATGGAAGCACAGTCAGTGCCATGCTAATTAAACTCGGTGCCTTATTTTTGTCGAAACTTTGCCATGGTGGGGCGGTCTTGTGCTTTCGATAATAAAATGTGAGTATACATAGGTGGTTTTCAGTAGCCTTGTTCATGAAGGTACGGTTTTACTAAGTCGAAAGTGATGGGTGCGATTCCCGATTCGATTGAAGAAACCCTTGGAGCTGAATGGTCGCAATTTCTCTGAACTAATAGTTTCTAATGGTCACTTAAGTTGTGTTGAAAGCTAAGAAAATGCTCGTTTCAGAAGCATAAAGTCTATAGAACAACACTCTCACGAATCAACATCTGCAGTATGTCTGGCTCAAAGAGTCTACGATAGTGGACCTTAGAATACATGCAATGGATGACTTGAAATTGTCTGAAATATTTCAAATTTTTGTATGATTTTATTGGTTCGGGAAACCCCGCAATATTCGTTTTTTCAGATTTACAAATAAAGTCAACCCGAGTGGAGTCTTAGATCAAATAGAATACCAAATATGATCTGGCGATGCTGTCGATAATGATTTGGTTGTTTTAACGGTTGAAAGATCAAAATTGGTAGCAAATATTCATTCCCATTACATTTAAAACTGATCCTGCTATCAGTGAGAGCAAATTGAAATGTAAACTTGCTGTGCATTTTTTCCGTTCATAGAAAAATGAGTATTCCACTTATAATGATCTTTCAATACAATGAAAACAAAATGTCTTTTCTAAAAAAAAATGAACGCAAGTTTCCAGTAAGATGAACACTAAATTTGATATCAAATTTGACAATTGTAAAGTAAAATCAAATTTTGAATTCAATTTGATGTTGATATTGAAATAAGTTTTCGAATTGCTATCTTTATGATGTTAGACTTTACTCGGGAAGCCTTATATATTAGATTTTCACTTGTGGCACAGTGGTGCCAATTCTTCCGAAGAGCTGTCATAAACCGATTCATTTGTAATATTGAACGGTGTAGCGCCATTAGGCTGAATACTACTAGGTCGAAGCTCTTAGGCCAAATGGGGTCATTTGGCCTAAAACCTAAAATTGAATGAGAAATCACGCCGAATTTTAAGGGTATGTGATCTGGTCGCGATGGGTGGGCCTACGCCATCAGCACTCAGATGGCAACCAAAGACAAATCTCGGTGGTATCATATGTTGACTTATTTTTATTTAATGTAGCGTCACATATCTCTCATTGATGCACTGATTTGACAGTGGACGTCCTGTCTTGGAGCCTTGAATGCTGTTCCGGTCTGATGGCTATTTCCACAGTGATAATAATGTGGAATTTCTCCTTGGCTGCAACACCATTCTTATGCCTTCCCTGAGCCGTAGCTACGCTTAAATCTAAAACTAGCTATTCAAGTATATGTTGATAGACCATGTCTTCAAAATGAATGCAACGAGGAGTTTTAGAGCACATAAGAACTAGACATCAATTAAATAAATTATAAACAACTGAGAAAGTTACAAAATGCACTCTTAAGCATATAAACGGAACACTGACTAATTAAATGACATAAAGAGTCGCAACGACTTCGCAAACTCATTTAGATAAAATTTCTCCCTCATGAGTCCTATTAGTGAACCTTACAAAGTTATAGACTAAGACGTGTAACATCAGAAATTACTACAACTGATATAATTCAAATACCTCGACAAAATAATGACAACTTATTTTAGATTCGAGAAAACTACTTCAAAACACTCCCAGAGCACATAAATGAAAAATCAAGTAAACTAAAAAAGCCTTAACAAACGTGATACTAACAAAGTAAATATCAAAAGAGACAAAAAGATGAAATTACATAATGCCAAACAGTGAACATGAACATGACTGAGAGAAAGGGGAAACAAACTTGAAAATTTAACACCTTTTGAGGCAGTTATAACAGAATCTCTATCGGTGACATGATCTTTGCACGGTTGGTGAAATGCGTCTTAAGGAGTTAAGTTTTATCATTCTAACCCACAAGGAACAATAAAATACCTTCTTATTTTTGGTTTGAGAAACTTGCTTTGCAAGACTCTCAGAGCACATACATGACACACGAATGGACAAATCAGACATACATGACACACGAATACAAAAGACTGGAAAAATAACGAAACGCCTAATTAAACTTGTAAACGTTACACTGACTAACAGAATAACAAAGGCAATTAAAAAACTCAGGAAAAGACTCAAATTCTTCCGATCATTTGCATCGTCTTCTACCGACAGATCTGGCGTAGAAGTTTCTACCTATTAAGAGGCCCACCAGTAAACCTTCATAAAGAACTTAAATCTTTCATGAAGATTTTTCAAATCATAGGCAATTACGGCATGAAATAACTGAGCTTTTATGGGATACTGTTTCTTTCTAGTTCCAAATCTGGCATTCCGCTCACATTGTCAATGGTAGATCTAAGTATTTTTTGAATTTTTTAGGTGAACGCAATAAACATTTTTCATTTTTTTAATAAATAATTTGCAGTTCACTCTAACCTCAAAATTGTGAATCTGCTGGAATGTTTTATGGAACATTGAATTAAGTATCTCTGTTAAATCTTATGGGACATGTAATCAATTCATGGGAGATTTCTATGTATATCAGTTAAACGATGTTTTTTTTTCCAAATTTTAAATCTTGTTATCTGCTAACAGTTGAATTGAGAACTTCATATTTCATGAAATCAGTACTATCTTGTTTAAATACTCGTAATCTGAACTAAATTGTCTATCTTTGCGACATGAAGCCATCGAACTTTCAGGGAATTTTCTTTCAAATTTAAAATTTAAAATTTGATGAGAAATATTGTGGGAGAGGGAACTTTGAAACGAGCAAATTTTGAGTCTATTTTCCTCTCAATCATAGACAGTTCTTTGAAATTTCTAAATATTCAATCAGCTTACTTGTTTTATTGAGTCTTCTACTTAGATTTTTTTTTTCATTTTTGAAATTTGAGCAGAGACCACTTTTAAACAAAGAACTACAAGGTACAGCCCCATTAGTTGTTCGTTGCTGATGACGTAAGACTACGTTTCTAGATGTTGGCCATATTGATTGAACAATTAAATACTTTTTGAATAAATATACTATACTCAGTAGCTAAAAAAGCCGAGCAAATTTTTTTTTAAAAAAAAGGGCAAGGCCCCACGCCATGACTTCTGTAACTTTGTCAATTACTAATATTTTTGGCTGAAAATTTGACAACACTATGAACAATAGACCTCATGTGACCATAAATTCATGTTGATAAAATATATAAATTTGAAGTTATCATAACATATGTCAAAAAAGTCGTTTATGGACATATCAATTTCAAAAATCCGTATTTCTGTGAAAAATTTAGGTAGCATATTAAAAATGTCACCATAGCTTGTAAGCATATAGAAAATAATGTGGACAAACTTTGAACTGTTTTCATCAAGTGGTTTGGACTACAGTTGGCACCAACATGAGTATTTCCCTTTTTCACCCGATATTGACCATGCTGAAAGATCGGTGCAAAAAAAAAACCGAGGCGTAGTCATAGTGTTGTCAAATTTTCAGCCAAAAATATTAGTACAGGTATACTTCGATAGTACGAACATCAACTTCATCACATCATTCAAATTGCATAAAAACTACTGATTATACTAGAAAACTAGTACAACCAAAAGAAAGATCAGAAATTGTTCTTTATTTTGGTTTTATTAGATTTCAGATGCAACCAGCAGTTTTTATGCAATTGCAATTTGAAGTGAGGAAAATGATGTACGTACTATCGAGGTATACCTGTAATTGACAAAGTTACAGAAGGTTGAACATGGCGTTTTTTTGGAAGCAAAATTTTTCTTGGCTTTTTTTTGCTATTGAGAGTACTTTAGACAAGGTTTAACATTTTTTTCAATAGTTTGTGGCCTGAAATAAACAACGTCCTTTTTTGAAATCAACGCGTAGAAAGATTTCAGATCGATTGGTGCAATTTTTTTGAAAATCTTTAGAGAAACGATTCAGACATTAACGCTCAAAACTTGACCACTTTTCGTGACTGTCTCAATTCGATTTTTCTAAATTGTACCCCTGTACAGAAAAAAAAGACGTAGACTTTCAGGAAATGAAAAACTTCTTATGAGTTATGATTTACAAAAAAAAAATATATTCAATTTCATATCCCATATTATTACATCCCATTACATTCAGGTGAATTTGGTGGGATCATATCTTTTGACAAAATTTGCTCCGTTGGCTCGGTACCACTTCGACACGTTTGGAGCGTAGTGGCAATAGACGCTTCTTAAGGCACTCTTCCGTGTTAATCACATATCGTCTGTTAGAGCAGGAACTTTTTGTAATATCGATAATGTCTTCTCTCAAACATCCACCGGAACATCGAGGTGGGTGTTGGCCAAATTTGGATTTTTCAGATATAATCCTAAATAGGTTATAGAGTATTTTTCATGCTAACGTCCGTGCTCCATCACAATATTTTCTATTATGTGTGTCCAACTAAAAGGAGTAAACTGAATTGTAAGTAAGTTTGAAAGAAGTGGAACTTGGAGTAAAGCATACGTACCCACTGCTTTGCACTTAATATTGGCCAACACATTTTACACATTTGTTTGAGGATTTGTCAAGCGACAAAAATTTCCACATTCAAAGTTCGGATGCCGTACTGCATCAGTACTCGGACTTTTTGTTTATGAATCTGGACACACAATTTTAAAATACAAACTAACCTGCTGTTAGTCTTTGATGCGCCATGCAACAATGTTTGCAATCTTTCATACAACAGGCTTGATTCAGGCGTTATATGGCTTAAATTTACATAAGATATCCCATTATTTTCTGCCAAGTCTAGCATTCCCTTTATGTGCATTAGATAACGCAGAAAATTTAATGTTTCTTTTTATCTGTGTACTTGACCAGCATTCGGGCACGGCCGGCGCCGGTATTGCTTTATAATGGGTCCGTTTATACTCATTGAGGATGTATGTCAGACCCAAACATCATCTGTTGGTTCTTTGTCTAAATATAGCTGATTGCTATTGCTGATCTGGCAATAACGGAGTAGCATCCGTGGGCGGTCAATCATGCTCATGCTCATTCTCGAACATCCACCAGAACTTCGAACGTAGACTTGAAAGAAATATTTTTGCCTAGGTAGTTGACGGTCGTTAGTTTCGTCATCCATCACGATGCAACACGATGAGCAACTTCGTGTAAGGATTCCTGGCCGCGAGTTTCCGCAGTGCTGTTTTGGTTTTCATTCCGGCTCGGAGATTTTTGCGCCTTGTAAACATGTAACCCAGCTTCCAGAATGTTTAAAGAATTAGCTTATCTCCGCAAAAAAAAAAAACGCTACAAGAATGCACCATACTGCTTTCAACAAGACTTTGCACCGTCCTACCAGGCGAAAGCCTGTGTAGCCTTGGTGTTAGGACAATTTCCTGGACTTTATTTTGTCGAAAGAATGGCCTGCCTCTTCATATGATTTCAATGCTCTCGACTTCTATGCATGGGACTGCATGCTGGGTAAACTGGGGAATACCAAAGAAATCACCGTGGAAACATTAAAGAAACATGGAATGACATGCCGCAAGATATCGTGCGTGCCAGTTGTGATGCTTTCCAACAAGGCATGCGGCTGGTAATTAATCCAAAAGGAGAAAGATCTGAGCTGAAGAACTATTTTTTATGATTTTTATGACCACCGACTTCACTGACAGGAATTTCCACTTACCCTGTGTATATTGTTCTTGACTCATAGTTAAACATAGTCCCATCAAAGCCTGTCCACATTAAATTTTGAACACTATTCTTTCAGTGTAGATTTTGAATTATTTCACAGATCGCTTAAACGTTTCACTTATATGACAGCTGAAACTCTTCATTTTATTTCGTGGTACAACATGTTTACATTCAGTAAAATGGCGTTGAATCGAGTGGAAGTGCGCAAACGCATTTTGTACGAACGGCAGCAAAATTCGAATTTATCGATACGCGATCTTGCCAAGAAACTAAAACTACCGAAAAGTACCGTTTTTTGTGTATGCAAATCATTTAACCATCGAAAATTATGCTCCTGACAAATGGACAAGAAGATGGCAGCCATTATTGAGAAAAATTTCGATATTTCTATACGTAATGTGGCTCGAAAAGTTGGGAAAAAAGTGAAACAGAGGCAAGAATTGAAGGCGTACAAAGTGAAAAAGGTGCCCAACCGTGATGACAAGCAAAAATCCTACTGAAAAAGTTGTGTTAAGGAGCTTTACACCAAGTTTTTGCAAACATTTTCTTGTGTCATAAAGGGTGTATTCGATAAAAATGGCACACAGAAAATATTCTGTAACTTTTGAATCGTATGAGTAAAAAACCTAGAAATTTGAGTAAATCTTATCCATAGTGTATTATTTACATCTGCCAAGTTTCATAGTTATACATTCATCAGTTCCAGTCATGTCGTCGAAACAAGAAATTGTCCGTGAGAAAATTTTGTGCACTCACAATCAAAATCCAGGGGCGTCCCACCGGTGGATTGCTAAAAGGCTTGGAATTGCAAATACAACTGTGTCTCGTGTAATAAGAACCTTCAAGGAGCGTCTGAGTGTCCAAAGGAAGGAAGGGAGTGGTCGTACAAGTGGTCCAATGGACAGTAAAATGGCCAGGAAAGTCGTACAACAATTCAAGAACCGTCCAAACATGTCAATTCGAGATGTCGCTAAAAAGTCTAAGGTGTCAGTCGGTTTTGTGCAGAAAACCATGTAGCGTGCTGGGTTAGATGTTTACAAAGTGCAAAAAGCCCCAAACCGGAATGAAAAACAAAACATCACTGCGAAAACCCGCGCCCGGAAACTTTACACGAAGCTGCTCACCAAATCCGGTTGCATCGTGATGGATGACGAAACATACGTCAAGGCCGACTTCCGTCAACTTCCTGGGCAAGAATATTTCGTTGCCAAGTCGAAGTTAGATGTTCCGGAGGATGTTCGAAAGAAGAAACTATCGAAATTTGCAAAGAAGTTTCTAATCTGGCAGGCGATTTGCGGATGTGGTGAAATAAGTGCTCCCTTCATCACTTCCGGAACAATAAACGGTGCGATTTACACGGAAGAGTGCCTTAAGAAGCGTCTCTTGCCATTCATTAAGAAGCACAAAGGATCAACTCTGTTTTGGCCTGATCTAGCACCCTGCCACTACGCTCGAAACGTATTGGAGTGGTACCGAGCCAACGGAGTCAATTTTGTGCCAAAGGATATGCACCCACCAAATTCACCGGAACTTCGTCCAATTGAAAAATTCTGGGCAATTTTGAAAACGGAACTTCGCAAACATCCCAAAACTATAAAAACAGAGCTAGAATTGAAGAAAATTTGGGTAAAAACAAAAAAAACACTGGGAAAATCGGTTGTACAAAATTTGATGAGTGGAGTGAAAAGGAAGGTGCGGGCATTCGGGATGGGAGTCGAAATTGAATAAAACAAATGTTGTAAATCAAAACACATTAGTTGTTCTTCAATCCCTGAAAATTTCAAGAAAATCCGACAATCAGTTTAATTTTGATGAGTATATATGTGTGTGCCATTTTTATTGAATACACCCTTTAATGGATGACAAAACATACGTACTCGAAGACTTCAAACAACTTCCAGGTCTGGCTTGGTATACCGCAATGCAAAGGAACGCCATTGCCGAGAATTTCCGGATTAAGAAGGTGTTCAAATTCTCCAAGAAGCGTTTGATTTGGCAGGCCATACATGTAGTTGCGGTCGAAAATCTAAGAGTAACGTCCCTGCCGGCACTATCAATAAGAATGTGTACGAGAAAAAATGTCTGCAAAAGCTACCATTTAAAGGGCGAACACGAAATTATTGCGACACCGAAAATGTCATGCCAATTTTCTTATAATGTTTAGAATCAAACCAAAATTTTAGGGTAGTTTTATACATATATTTACTTCAAAAATCAAAAGAAAAGTTGAGTGGAGCCTTGAGTGTAAAATTGAACGCATTTTCGCTTGATGCCTTCTATCAAAGTCTTTACAGTGTCATTCGGTACCAGTTTCTCAGATTTTTTTTCCACTTTCTTAACATGTCCTTCTCGTCTTTGACTGTCTTCTTGCTCTTCCGAAGTTCCCGGTTCATCATTGCCCAGTACTGCTCCACCGGGCGCAGCTCCGGACAGTTTGGCGGATTCATGTCCTTTGGAACAAAATGGACAGAATTGGCCTCATACCATTCCAGGACACTTTTAGAATAATGGCATGATGCCAAATCTGGCCAAAATAGCGGAGCTTCGTCGTACTGCTGCAAGAACGGCAAAAGGCGCTGAAAAACTCCAACCCCGGAATTTGCTTAAAATCGGCTTTTATATACGTTTCGTCGTCCATCACACAGCAGCCATATTTTGTCAGCATCTTCTCGTAGAGCTTCCGTGCCCGAGTTTTAGCCGTCGATTGTTGCCGCTCATCGGTATGTAGTCCAGCTCTCTTCTTTGCATTCTGGACGTAGCTCTGCGACATGCCGATCTTTTTAGCCAAATCACGGCTTGAGACGTTGGGATTTGCTTCAATCATCCGCTTCATCTTTCCCTCCGTCTTTTTGTTCTCCGGTCCCGGTTTTCTTCCAGCTCCTTTGCCGTGGTCCAACGTCAACCGCTCCTGGAACCGCTTCAACACTCTGGAGACGGTTGAATGGTGAATGTTCAACATTTTTCCCAACTGCCGGTGCGACAGGTCAGGAAATTCCAGGTGTTTGGAAAGAATTTGTTCTCTCGACTCGCGTTGGTTCACCTCCATTTTCGTTGAATCGAAAAACACGACTTCGAGTTTAACAGCATGTAAACAATACACATCAATGAGAAAGTGTGCAAAATTTGGTTGATTTTTATCCAATGGTAAAAAAGTTATGCCCTGTTGAATGTGTCGCAATAATTTCGTGTTCGCCCTTTATCAGAAACCACGTCTCTCCAGCTCTGTTTTGGCATCTTGTCACAAGGCGAAATCCGTCCTGGAATGGTATAAGGTACAAGAGGCCAAATACGTACCAAAAACAGCAAATCCACCAAATTTTCCAGAACTTCGCCCAATAGAAAAGTGCTGGGCTCTAGTTAAGCGGAAACTCTTCGAAATTTAAAAGAAACCGGTAATTGGTACCGATAATTTCAAGGGTTCCATCGTCACGGTGGGCGGAGAATTTTACCGAAAGAAGAATTAACATTTTAATCAATTGTTTCTCATTTAGATAAAACCTTTTTATTGCTAAATAAATAATCGTTTTTGTTGAATTATGTGTAATATTTTTTTGCTGCCATTATTTTGGTGTCTCAAATTTAACGTGGACAGGCTTCTCTGCAATGTTTACATTTATATTCTTTTTGAAAGCCTCTAAGATATGCAGTGACTGAAGCATTTGAATGAATCACCCATTTACGGACAAAAGTGCATCAGCTCATCATTGGATTATAGCAAAAACTGGTGGGGCTTAGACCTTTTGAGCGGCATTGAATCTTTGCTCCCTTATCAAATCATTTAGGCACGGTATGACTTCTTCTTAACTACTCCTAACGAAGACTATAATGGTAACTCTATATGCAAATATTCACATAATCTTCAAGGATATGTATGGAAGAAAACGGTATCTGTTGGATACCCGTCCAAGAATGAAGGCCTGGCGACTACAAAGGGCGTGGGGGAAGGGGGACTTTTGTCATTTAGAAAGTTTGTTGTTGGTTCGCAGTTTTCGTACATACTTATTTGCCTTGCACTAAATGCCCCTCCCACACGCATACTCACACTCGTAACCAGCTGGTGCTCGGAGGGTTGGCTGCCATTCGACAGAGAAGAAAGCTGCTAACGCGTCTTGTTGGTTTCTGTCAGTTTTTAGTCTAATTTAATCCGTTTTTCGCCATCATGTTGAAGCGGTGTCGTTGGTCCAAGTTGGAAGGGAGGAACCTTCACTTGCACATATGTGCTTATTATCAACTTTGGAAGCAGTAGCAGTTAGTGGTTGTAGAAAATGGAAAGGCGTTGCGGTTGGATGATGGAGCCTTTTCGAAGAGGGGGCAATCAACTACTGTTGCACGAAGGAGGCCTCGTGGGTACGAATGCAGGCCCAAAGATTTGGCTCCAATGATGTGCCGAGAAATACACCCTTGGAAATTTTCGTATCAAAGAAAGACGTTCGAAACCTGTTTCGAAATCGTATTCATAAACTTTGACCCTCAGTTCAGTCCTTTCACCTTGATGACCTCAAAAGGACAAAGGACGAACAGAAGCACCCCAGAGAAAATGAAAATAATCATAACCGAAGAAACTGAACACGCTTTGATAGGGAGTCTTACCCATCAACGATGTCGGAACATCAATCCAACGAGAGAAAAAAAATCCATGCTGCCTTAATTGGAACGACACGCTTCTGTGAAATTTTATGTTTTCACACTAAAAATCGCATTTCTTCCCCTTCTCGATCTGCTACCCTCTGCCAGTAACCCATGCATGGTGGAAAGGGTTTTGATTTACATTTATTTTGCATTTGGCTCCGCTCACCGTCACATCGTACGAGTCCTTACATTGCACTAATAATTAATGGCATACAGTGGAGAATTCGTTGGCTTTGATGGAAAAAAAAGTACGGTGCTAATAAAAGGAAAAAAAATTGACATATATCATCTATCGGATCCAGCCGAGGTGCCGCATGTTGTGCTATCCCGTTGCGTTTCGGCGGTAATCTGCATGCTTTCCTGGCTTTTGCATATACATCGCTCGACATGGTGAACTATATTGGTTTACATTTATGACGGTGTCATCCCATCTCCGGAAAGTGCAGATTTTTTCTTTATTCTCGCTTCGAGTTAGTTTACGCTGCTTTTGTAACCAATTTTAAACATATTGAGAATGGGTCGGAAAGTGATAAATTTTAAATTGGGATGACAACGTGTGCCTGTGTGTGCCGGTAATAACGGATCGTGGTGTCATGTTTTCCGTGCTACCGCAGATCGACTGATTTCCCTTTGCTTATCTTTTCACGGCTTATGAAAGGATATTTTGGCATGTGGAAGTAGATAGCTATTGATTAATAGATTTGTTATGTTATGTTGGTGGGGGAAAAGTATTGGAAATATGTTCCATCAATCTTGATGGAACTTCATCATGGCACTGAAACCAAGAATTATTCAACCCACACTGCTAGGAAGACAACAAATATATTTTCTCATAATTTCAGGGGTTGTCTCTATTTGCGTATTTTTTCTACATGTCAAATGCCACCGGATTTCAAATTAATGTGTTTTTATTCATCCCTCAAAATCCACAGAGATTGAAAAAAAAGAAAAGAAAAAGCGAAACGTGGTGCGGGTTATAAAAGTTTGATTTACATAAAAACCATGCTGATTTTATTTCCCATTATTCTCAATCGGACCTCGTTAGTGCTGTTGCTCCTTGCGTCGTTTGATTCACACATGGGACGTTGTATGAGAGGAATTCTATACGTCTAGTACGTGCAAAATCAATTCGTCGAACGATGACACGAAGGGGTTGAATGTCAGTCAGTTAGCGAGAACAAAAGACGCGCGGCAGGTAGATTGAAGAGTAGAACACAAAACTGGGAAAAACTACCCTTATGACATTTTATGTGACGCTGAAGGCATCACGAGAAAGGCGAGAAAGGCAGAATAGTAATCTTTGTCTAACGACGATCGCATCAGCATCGTTGTTGCTTGAAGTGACGAACCTATGTGGCACTTCAATGTCTGGCACTTGGAGATCAAAAGCCGAAGATGCAATTCAAGAGGACACTTCTGAAACGCATTGAGTTAATTTAATCGTGATTTCGCATCGCATTATTTCACTATCACACATTAGCGCGGTTGATTCCGGAGCCGTCAAACGGTGATGCATTGTCAATCAATCATTTTGCCCGGAGGGAAGCAATTGCTTGTGAACTGGAAACGTTTTTTTTTATACGGGGAAAATGGCTTATTGCTTGAAACAATGGCCCTGCGGTATGTTTTCATCCTCTGGAGGAGCGTTGCGGATTTTTTTTTTATTCTTTTGAATAGAAAGGGCTTCAACCAGAGGGATGTTATTTATAACTAATGTTTTTGGCTATGCAGATTTTAGTTTCATTACTCACCAAGCGTATATTTTATTAATAGTAAAGGGTGTCCACAGTTAAATTGCATCACTTTAAACTCGTCCTTACGAAACAAGTCTCTCAACCGATTGTCATGGAATTTTCAGGGATCAAAATACAATGTATAATCTTGGTTTAAGTATTTTTAGGGCATGTGTCCCTTAACTTAGCCTAATATGCAACAATCTATTACATTTTTTAGTATAACTCATAAGGTATTTGAGCTGGAAACAAAATTTATCTAGTTACACACCTGCTAAGATATGTTTAATAAGCCAGCTAGTAGTATGTAACACGAAAAGTTACACAACTCATTTTATAAAGTCAGAAACTTTAGAGGGACATGAATGGAATGTCGGTCTATGGGTACCAAATTGGGTCTAATCATGGATGCAAGTTCGTCCCATTCGATAGATTTGTTATTAAATGTTGTCTATGTACAATTTGTTTTTCTGATTTTCTGATTCCCAGCTATATTCGCTCTACCCAACAACAAATTTCACAAATCAAACTATACTTAAGTGGTTATTACATATGATTTAGCGCCCATTCGGCAATCAAAACATTATAATTCACTCTACACAGATTTTATTCCTTTAGTTTGTGTTGGGATAAGCCATCTGAAAAGCATTCAACCGAAACTAAGCCATTTGTATTGTAAATGTAACAACATTTGTTACAATGTTACCAATAACAACATTATTACTACGCTTCTCATTCAACAGGCCATAGTTGGGAACCTAGAAAAAAATATGTTCCTAAAATTGGGTCTATGGTTTTCATGTTAAATCATTGTTATTTTACTTATGTGACCTGTTAGTTTATAGCGTGTGACTATTTTCTGTACATCTTTGCTGCATTATCCGGTTAATAGGTTCAATATCGGCAAATTTCGATCATTCGAAGATCGTGTAAACAATCTGTCCAGCTTAACCAGTAAATTCATGGTGTCTAAATAGTTAAGGAAATCGAAAATTACGCGGAACTGAGCAACTATAAATTGATTATTAATGTCTAAATACTTTGAAATAAATCGGTCCCCCTGATAGCAACATGAATTTGTCGATTATCGCTGAATTAATGACATATTTGGTACATAGGCTGAATCAAGGAGCTAGGCTAACATTACACTCCCTTACCCTATTTCACTGCATTGCTTTACCAAATCCAAATCCCGAACTTTCTTCTTAATACCACGCAGAAGATTTTGTACAACGCTTGAACCGACATTTTTTCCGTTTTCAACCACGACTTCAACATTTCCTGAACTGTAGTGACTACTTTAGGATGCTTACGAAGTTCCTGCTTCATTATAGCCCAATATTTTTCAATTGACCGCAACTCTGGAGAGTTTGGAGAGTTTGGGGGATTAAGATCCTTCGGCACGAAATTGACACCATTCGTCTTGTACCATTCCAGAACATCCTTGGAGTAGTGACAAGAGGCTAGGTCCGGCCGAAAAATTGTAGCAACGGCCTGCTCCGTTTACCACGCGAACAAATCCCCTGCCAAATCATGAATTTCTTTGGGAGTTCTGGAACATCGAACTTGTCTTTTGCAGTCACATACTGGTTGCCGGGAATTTGTTTAAAGTCCGCTTTTACGTGTGCTTCATCTTCCATAATGCAGAAGTGTGGCTTCGCCAAAATTTGTGTGTACAGCTTACGCGCACGTGTTTAAGTTGTCCTATTCTGTTTTTCATTGCGGTTTGGAGCTTTTTGAACTGAGATCGAAGTGTGCCTTGTTCTATGATGACAGCAAATATTTTTCCTCCCGTGAAAATTACAAATTTACTGTGTTTTTAGTTGTTTTGATTGACGTTTTGTAAAATATTTTGGGGGTCGAGTTCTCGTTGAGTTAAATTGTCAAATTGTTGCATCCTCGGGGAATTAGAAAGTATAGGAAGCGGTACCTATATTGAGCTCAATAAGCAGACCTCCAGTGGAAATCGGTGAATATGCACTGAATACCGAACACTGAGTACACAAGTTATTCACAATTTATTCGTCCATTTACCGTTATTCGTTTAGCAACACACAAAACATTCGAAAATACAAACAAGTTAACGCTCTTCACTACTACACCCAAAAATGAAGTAGATCATTTGACAGCACTTCACGTGTGTTGGGTAGCATGCATATAACCAAGACAAAATGAAAGGGTTTGTTTGTTATTCTTCTATGAGAATATTGACAACAAGACTCACCATAACGTTGGGCATAGAATGCTCTATGAATGATTGAAAACGCACACTAGCGTTGATGTGTATGCTATACAGTATGTGAGCAGTGCAACATCAAGCGATTACGTCGATTGTAAACACGGTTCAGTATAGCTGCAAGCGTATTTATATTATTGTGAAAATTAATCCCATAGTTTTCTAGTATTTCATCACATATTCGTAGATTCTAGTGTGGCTAGTGTAATAAGTGAGGTGTGATTTTTATGGTTTGTGCAATTACGCATCGAAAATGTGTAAGGATATAGTGCAATTAAAAAGAAAACTTGGAGTCTGGCGCGAGTATATTCCCTAGTACGGTTAGATCAATACGACGAATTTGTAGTTCAAAGGTAAGCAATTGTGTTGAAAATGTGACTGCTCATTATTTTTACGATATTTAAGTCTCCGAAACGTTTTTGTAGCTTTTAATTATATCCAAGATCTAATTTTATTTGCCAGGATTAAATATCCTTGGTTACTGCGTCCATTTATTGGAGAAATTAAATATCTTTTTACGTTTGAAGTTGGATGGCTGCAGAATGTGATGGATATATGTACTATGGAATAGGTTCCGCTTCTCTAGGCATCATTTAGATACTTTGGAAGAAGCAGAACGCCAACCAGTTGGACCCCGCAAAGAATTTTCAGACAATTAAGAGATGGTAAGTGCTCTAAAACATGTGAAGCGAAACAGGTAACTGTTATTCTTTTTATCCCCTGAATTATATAAACTATATTATATGATCACATCACTTATCAAGGTGAATCCTTTAAACCCTAACCCTACTAACATAGAAAAACTTTGTGGGGATGCAGAGGTAAACACGGTCCCTGAACAGCAAAGGTCACAACAGCTTTCCTGCCTAAGTGGTTTGGATCTTTCTGAACTTTCTGAACTTCTGAATGAACGGAGCCCGGCTCGTTTCTAGGCTTTGAACACGAAACGTTTGGTCAAGTGCAGCTTTTTCGCGACATCCGGAACGGAATAGTTGGGTTTGCGTTTAAAGGCAGCAACCACTGGCCTGTGATCCTGCACACAGTACGAAACACTTTTTCTACCACTCACCTTCTTCCGATCGACAGTTAAACGTTCCCCGAAACGTTTTATGACACGAGACACTGTAGGCTGGTGAATTTTCAACATCTGTCCGATGGCTCGGTGCAAAAGCAGTGGGTTGTCGAGGTGCGTGTGCAAAATGTTCTCGCGCACTTGCTGTTCCATCGAAACTACGATACATTTCACAATGAAACTCACGCAGTGTAAACAATACACGCTGAGGTCATTTCATCCAAAATTTCGTTGAAATCAACCCAAATGGCGAAATGTTACAACTTATTGAAAGTGATGCAATGCAACTGTGGTCATCCTTAATAAACACTTGTATAAATCCTTTCAGATGTTGCATTGATAGGTATATTCACTGTCATCTTATATCGAATTCGTTTATCATCGGAGTGCAAACTAGTGTAAAACTGAACTTTCAGTTTATGTAAACCTCAGTTTTAGGTGAATTTCAAACACTTGACGATTGCACAACGAGCTCTGATGGCACGTGAGCCGATAACTAAAGGGTGTTCCGTTTATAATCCGCACACACAAAATTCATTCTTAAAATTCAAGATTTTATCCGATTATCACCAAATTTTCAGGGAGGTAATAAAAACAATTAAAGGTAATTTTTGCATCATACATTTAATTTATTTCACCTCAACTAATATCCGAATGCGCGAACCTTGGCTTAGGCCAGAGCCATAAGGTTCAGCATAACCTCAAAATCGTCAGTTTATTTACATATTCACTCATGATTTCTTTATTTCATCTACATTTTTCACCACTTTAGGTCGTTTTAGAAGGTGCTCCATCTCAATTGCCCAGTATTTTTTCTATTGTGCGCAGTTCCGGAGTATTTGGAGGGTTCAGATCTTTCAGCATGAAATCGACATCATTCGCCTTGTACCACTCTAGCATTTGGCATGATGTCAAATCCGGACAGAAGATCGTCGGACCGTCGCACAATGATTCCAAGGCAGTAAAAAGTCGGAAAGTCAACTAACTCATTTTACAATTTATATAGTTTTTAAATTTTTTACACTATTTGAAGTTTCTTTTTCCAAAATTTTATTAAGATTAGATGAAAATTGAGCTCTCTACAATATTTCAAAGTATTGGTCCTAGATGGTCGCGTTTTTTTACTCCCATGTAAAATGTATGAAGAATCGGAAAAAAAACTAGAACTAAGTTTTCAAATGTAAGCACACATGCTCACATACACCACAATAGGCGTATTTTAAAGATTTTTTTGCCAGCTATTTGAAAATTTTGGTTTCATCTTGCGCAAATACGGTTCTGGGAGTTCAGAGTCCTGGAACGTCTGGAAAACCCGTGAGATTGGTAAATACATAAATCTTGCACTAGATTATCATGGTTTTACCTTTCTTATGAAGAAGTGTATGTATATGTATGTATACAAAACAGACTTTTGCAAAGCCTGGAGGGCCGAGTGTTATAAACAGCGAACCCCGGTCGATAAACGGAACATTCCTGCTTGTGTGTCTATGGATGTGTCTAGTGTATGTGTGGAACGAAATTTCTAACTCAGTTTCTCAAGCAACTACTGAACCGATTTGAATGAAACTAGCGCCAAATGAAAGGTACTGTAGTCTTATACGAATTTTAATGAAATTCCACGATACCCCCGGGGAAGGGGCCAATTTATGACTTAGATAAAAACCAATCATGTGACACATCAAATTATATGAGAATACGAGAATTGGTCCAATGGTGATGATATCAAAAGTCCAGATCCGCATTGACAACATACGGGTTGATGTTCCGGCTAATCCCAGTAAAGTGGCCAGCTTCGGATTTGGATAAAACAATCCCATAATGCGACACATCACATAACATGAGAATTCAAAAATAAGTGCCGATGGTGATGTTATCAAGTTTACAGGACTGCAATGACCTCATCTGGGTACGAATGCCTAGTACTTCCAGGAAATAAGAGTAAGATCACACGATACGTGGATAAATTTAGGTTTATATTTTGAAGTGAATTTACATGTAATGTCAGAACGAAGTCACTGTAGTTACCACTCTTGTGATTTTGACTAGTCACTCCATGGTCCACCAAATCATCCAGATTAACTGAAGAGTTGTGTATCACTTTGGTTTTAGAGTAACACAATTTTTACCATACTTTTTGACAAAGAAAAAATATAGATTGCTTGGGAAACCGAATACTGATTCAAAGCCCGAGATGCCTGAATCGAGCTTACGTTTTGGCTTGATGGAAAAATGCGTAGGCGCTTCGCATTTTGAAGTGGTAAATCTCAGTTAATGTTGTCATTTCAAGTTGCGATCTTGATTAGCTGAGTCAAATGGTATTAAATTCTCGGCCCTTCGAGCCTCGGATCAAAAATTAATTTTCCAAGCGATTTATATACCTTTCTTTTGTAGGAGGGGTAAACTAGATAAATGCACGTATGGGAATAAATCATTATAATCATTTTAATGACTTAACGTAAAATCGTCTAAATTTTTTTAATTGAGATTTACAAGAAAATTGTAGTGAATTTTCAGTGTAGGACGCGACTAATGAGTTTACCATTTTATCGGATATTCCGGATATTCCAGGGGACCATATGGCGGCCATATCTTGGAAGTGTTGCTTTAAACAATATCAGCAGCCCAAAGTTATTTGTAAACTGATAACTTAGCCACAAAAATCCATTTTTAGACTTTTTCCATCTTTTGTATGGAATGTAATCACTGTGCGTCGTGAGCTTTTAGAAGAGGGAGAAGCCGCTTTTGGAGAACTCTTCCAAATACACCTCCGTTTTCCGCATGCACAAATCGCTTGCAATGAAGAACGTCTTGGCGGCGTTCGACATCTTCTGTGTCCGGAAGTTCTCGGGAACATCACACCTACCTTTAGCAGTCACATCCAGGTTTCCTGGAATCTGGTTGATGTCCGCTTTCACATAAATCTCGTCATCCATTACGCAGCAGTGTGGTTTCGTTAACTTCTAGTCTTACAACTTCCGGGCACGGCTTTTTGCGACATTTTCTGTTTCTCGTCACGGTTTGGGAACTTCTGAATCTTCAACGTACGTAGTGCAGCACGAGTTTTGGAATTCTGCATGAAAATTTTGCTCACTTGTAAATTTTGGCCACATATCGAACTGAGGCGTTCGGTTTCCGTTTAAAGGCCCCAATCACGAGTTCGGGGTCGGAAAACCTTCTCGTTATCCTGAAGTCTTTTTTCCGGATCTTTGCTTCCGTGCAACAGTTAGACGTTCCTCAAACATGCAACAACAATAACATCAACAAAAAGAACAACAACAACAAAAATAACAACAACAACAAAAACAACAACAACAACAACAACAACAACAACAACAACAACAACAACAACAACAACAACAACAACAAAAAACAACAACAACAACAACAACAACAACAACAACCTAGTGGCCACTTCAGACAAAATAGAAAAATCTGACAATTTTCCAAGGTAATGTACTTACAAGCCATCAAGCAGACCTAATTTTTGACGTAGGACTTACGTTTTTCACTCCTATTCCTGTATATTGAAGCCGTTCTTAAACTTCTAAAACCGACCGCGTTACGCTCGATTGGAGATTTTGAACGATAATATCTCCTTTCTGGCCTACAGAAAATTTATTTCATTCGATAAATAGAACATCTAAGCTGATTCCCTGTAGCAAACTTAATTCATTACATTTGCTTAAACTAATTAAAAAGTACCTAAAAAAATTGTCTAAACGCACAAAACGACATCATATTTGCGCACCACACTCTGATTGGTTCACACTGCCACAGTTACCTTGCCAGCGATTATAAAACATGTGCTGACATCCAACCAACCATCATTCTCAATTCGGGCTCTGGAAAGGAAAGGTTAAGGTAAAGTCAAAATCCCGCTCGGACCGATTTTGAACTGATTTGAGGTTTTCTGAAAAAGTTTGTTAAATCTTTTGAAATTTTACAAAACTAACATTTATACATTTTAATTTCCTGTTGGTCACTATTTGTTGCTTGATGCTGATTTTATAACAGCTATCCGCGTTTAAAAATAATAAAAAAAACCGACCATACATTTATAAACTCTATGCGTTTCTTAAAAAATTCAAACCCTTCGACCAAAACCTGTACGGTATTTAAAGAAAATCCCTAGTTGTTGCCAAAGAATGAAATTATGAGAATACGAAAATGACAAAAATGAGAGGAACAGATAAGATGAAAATAGATCAAACAGTATATGCGAAGACAATTAAGACAAGTAAGAGGAAGATAGAGATTTGAAGTCGATCTTAGATCTGGTATGAATCCTTGGAGTAAAATGTCGCTATTAAAGGCATAACAATCTCAGCAGCCGTGGATTGCGTTATTACGTAAGAGTTTATGGGAATAAAAGGGTCTGGCTATTTCTGACGGACTAGATAAAAAATTTCAAAGGTGTATGTAAAAAATCTCACAATGAAGAAACTTAAAAAAAACATCATACGTAATGAGTGTCAAGCCTTTTGTCAGATTTGATACAAAGTTTGAGGACCAAATTAAGTGATTCGATTTTCAAGAAATCCGTCCATCCAAAGGAAAAACACACAGAAAGCTCTTTATGGATTTTCCATAAAGATGTCGATGAAAAAAATACATTTCGTCCACTTAGCTTAAGATTGTTTCAAATCAGACTGAAATTAGAAGTCTAGTCAATCAACAATGATAATCCTAAGGTTAAGAGTGACATGCTGAAAAAATATTGTTGTAATCTAACTAACTCCAAAAATTACCAAAGTTAGGTGTGGACATTCTTCGCCTTAATATATCTTAACGCTGATAATCACCATGCACGACTTCTGCATATTTGATATGTTCTGCAATCACGTTGAAAATCATCAAACGAAAACACACCAAGATAACATTATGATGTGACAGTTTTCTAAATGGGCTCGTTTTTCGTGTTAGTGAATAAATGAATTTCTCCCAGGTTGTAGCTTTCGAATCGGAAACCCCGTCCAAGAGCATGAAGAGAATGGCCTCTTCATTTTTCCCCGTACACCGATGCCACCTCTTGCACACACATACGCACGCACACACCCTTGAGAGGGTGATAACGACATCGCCTTTTTCATTCGCGAAAAATTTCGTTTTTGCGTTGGTTTAGAAAATGTACACACAGCAACGTGCATTGTGACACACGAATAGGTATGGACCGAGTTTGCTTTCCCATTCCACGCCTGCAGCAGCGGAAGCTGATATGAGGCCTTTGACGGTGGAATACGGCAACGTAAAGAAAACGGAAAAGTATCCTCCCCGGATAGAGCGGGCTCGTTTAGGCGGAAAATCCTCTTCGAAATATGCGTATAGGTTGGACTCATTTATTATTTATCCTATTTACTTCGTTTTGTCGTCCTTTTGCCCGTGTCACCCTCACCCTTGCTAGTAAGAAGGAGTTTCGCGAAAGCCGGCAGTACAAAAATTGCAAGTTGTTAGCCTGAACGTGGGGGTGGGAGGAAAATTTGCGCGAAATGCGTCCTTGGTCGCTAAGAA
This sequence comes from Aedes japonicus, assembly GCA_034211315.2. NCBI lineage: Eukaryota > Metazoa > Arthropoda > Insecta > Diptera > Culicidae > Aedes > Aedes japonicus. Next base: position 114,918 of record JASCZW010001586.1, on the reverse strand, counting down.
GAAGGGGAAAAGCATAGCCAAAAAAAAGAAGACCCCTTCCGACACTAGGCCGATGGTGGTGGATACTTGAAACCAGCGAGGCTTTCGGGGATAAATAAATTGAGGACGATGTGCGTGTAATCAGAATTGAGTGCGAGTGGAGGAGTTGTAAATTTTAATGCGTTTCACGAGTGCTAACGATGAGCTACGCATATATCGCATCGCAGCTCTTATCCTCCGCCGTAGAATCGGTTGATGGCGTCGAACTGACACCGGCAGCCTGGCGATTATTGTCACGTGGATGGCACCACTTGGCGAGGTCGTTTGATAGACAACTGGAAAAAAATAAGAGTGTGATTAGAGTTTTATGGCTTTGTGTGGTGCTGAGAATATCAAATTCTGATTGAGTTTTTCACAATTTGTTGATTTGAACTATTTGTCGAATATGATTACATAGAGTTTTTAGATGTAATATGAGCCTAGCCTCTTCATTCGCCCTCAGTATATCCCATAAATTCAGCTAAAATTGATAATGCCATAAATATTTTCAAATGTGACCAAATTGACCCAATATACCTTGTAATGGAACCAAGACATACAGAAGACAGTCAAACTCAGTGAATTATTTGTTCATTTAGTAGAATAAAAAATGATACAAAATATTAAAAAATGACTCAGCACTTTTTGACTTTTGCGTTTTTTTTGGCACTTTTGAATGGAGAATCAATATTTATTCAAGATTCGAAACGAAACTTAAATTATTTAAAAAAGTTCATTCATTTTTTTCTAAAAGCATGTTAAAATTTAAAAAAAAATGGTTCATCGATGGATAAAATCGTATGACAATTGAAGAAGTTATGGTAATCTCTGTATGATTTAAAAAAAAAGTAATGTTGTAAAATTCAAATTTTTGAATATGTGAGTGTGTGTATGTACAATCCAACGCCCACCGTCCGGCAGTGTTTTTATGGAAGAAAAATGTTTGCAGTTAAACGAACTTTTGTCGACACGACAAACATTTTTAGCCCGGGAGTTGGAAGGTGATAGCTCTGTTGAGTTCCAGTGACCCATTTCAGAATGCCTGGTTACTCACGTCCATTCCGAGGTCACTTTCACTTACAACCAGCCCCACATAGACACAATACAAACATCAAATGGAAATTAGTATTGTGCATACACTTCCATCATCAAGTCATATTGTTTTGACGATGGCACGTATTTAGTAGTATCGTTCAAATTTAGTTATAATCGGATAGATCTCACCGGAAATTGTTGCTGATGTTCAGTCTTCATTTGGACGGCCACCCTGTGATGCTAAAGGATGCATTTATGTCTCTAAAGAAGAAGCTCTCCGCTATTCGGCAAATATTTCCACATCATCCTTTTCGCGTGGAACAGCACGAATATATTTAGTACTTCGTGCACAATTAAAATAAAATGAAAATCGCAGGTAAACAACACTTTCGTGTAGAAATCAAACTTGAAAAATCACAATCACTGGGCAATGAATGAAAAAAAAAAAAATCACAGCTCTCCCTTTGTTGACCACGTGATGAGTGCATCTGAAATTATATGCCAGCAACTCAGACGCACTGACGCGCATGTGCGTTAGCTTCGATCATCGCTTCTGACCAGCAAATGGCCGTTTTTAACATTGCACTAGTCTTCTTTTTTTCACTTCACACTTTGCCATTTATCAAAAACCCTCGTTATGACGCGACTCTATATCGACTTCAAAACTGCTAATAATGATGAATACACTCGCGACCAAGCGGAAAATACTTCATTTTAGCCTTTTTTACGCGGGTGGCACATTACTAATAGCACCAACAAACAAAACAAAGCTGATATAACTGTGCCTCCGGGTGCAAAAAAAAAAATACTATTAAAATGAGGAAATGCTACCGATCGTTACATATTTTGGGAGGGAATCGATTATATTCACTACTTCGTACACAAAACACGCGGAGTTTTTATGATTTAACTGTTTGTTTAAGTTGAATAACGAATTAATTTTGATATTTTGTTTCGCGAAAACGACGCAGCAAAAACAAAACACGTCAGTTTCAAAGCACGGCTTGCTGCGATTCCTGTAAAATTCAAATTTTTCAATGTTGTAAAATTCAAAGTTCATTTTGCGTTATTGGCAGTAAATATTTATCAGAGTTATACAAAAAGATGAAAAAAATAATGACTAAACACAAGGAAAATTACTTAAAAAAAACACAAGGAAAATACTTCAAAAAAACACTTTGAAAAATAAAAAAAATAAAACTGAAACACCTTTTCAAACTATCACTAGAAAACGCGAACCAATTCCTTTAACGTCCACTAGAGAAAGCTTTTTCTTTGACCGATAGGGCTATTTCGGCTGTGACTCACAGACTTATTCAGTGTGGAACGCTCGACTTGGTGTTTTTAAAGTGTTTTAAAAAAAGCATTATTTTTAAAGTGAATTGAATTGCGCATACTACTATTTATTTTTTGTCATTAATCATTAATCTATCATTTTAGACCATTATGCTACAATGATAGATAAATTTTATGTCTCACCCTGATAGGTTAGTGTTTATATTTTTAATATATGTACATGTTTGTGATTATCTATTTTTTTCGTTGTCTTATTTTTTATACAAAAGTTTTATTTTTTGGACAAGCCTTATTTTTAAAAATAAATCGAGAAGATTGTTTTCTAATTTTTTTATGTATGACACTGCAAGACACTTGAGACACTTCAAAAATTCAAGATTATGTTGACACTCATAATCTTGAATTTTTGAATATCATTTAATCATTTAAATATTTTTGTTTGCTAATGTGTGACATCTATGACATAGTTTTATATATTAATTTTTGTTTGTGTTTTGCTCTCTGTGTAAAAGCAATTCATAGACAATATTTTTTATAATAAAATTACGCCGTATCGTATCAATTTGACCGTATTTTTCTCTTGCATAACCTTAGATTAACTTCTTATGCATAATGTAGCACTGAAACAGCTCAAGCACACCCCTTTCGTGGGGTCTCAAACCATCACAGAAACATTTCTTGCCTCCAAAAACCCCAACATGACAAGTTTGGTGTCTCACAAGTTATGCAGAAACGTCCATCATCTTCTAGAGAAGGGAGGGGTCTCAAACCACCATAGACACATTTCTTGCCTCCAGAAAGTCAAATTTGGTTCCATTTGCCTGTTTAGTTCTCGAGTAATCCAGAAATTTCTGTTTCATTTGTATGATAAAGGAGGAGTAGAGGTATTTGATAAGAAAAAGTAGAAGTCTCAAACTACAACAAAACATTTTTTACTTCCAAAAACCCTACATACCAAATTTGGATCCATTTGCTTTATTAGTTCTTGAGTAATCCAGATACTTCTGTTTCATTTGTATCAAAACCTCCTCTTTTAGATAGGGAAGGGGTCTTAAAACACCATGGAAGCGTTTTGCGATTTCAAAAACTCCCACATGCTATAAATTTGATTTCCTTTACTTGGTTATCTCTCGAGCTACGCAAAAATTGTTGTTTCATTTGTATGAGAGTCCCCCTTCCAGAGAAGGGAGGGTTTTCTAACCTTTCCCGGCTCCCAAAAACCCCTCCTTTCAAAATTTCACGCTGATCGGCTGAATAGTTTTCGAGTCTTTAACGTTCATACAGACAGACAGAAATTCATTTTTATATATATAAGTACTAACTGAACCCGGTGCAAGCGCTGCTACGCTTGCAACTAAAAGAATACAAATTTAAAAGAACTGGCACGTTTATGGCTGTTTTTGGAATGAGTTTTTTCTTGACTGAGCAGGCGTTCAAACTTCTATCAGAACATGCGTTTTACATGACAAATACATGTTTTGTTTTTTAGTAACCTGGATAATTCTCATGTCTGGTAAAAATTTGTGTTTTATGTGTATGGAAACCGTCTCTTTCATAGGGGAAAGGTTTCTCAAACCACCATACAATCATTGCCTTCAAAACCCTCCACATGCCAAATTTTGTTCCTTGTAGTCGATAAGTTCTCGAATTATGCAAAAATTTGTGTCTTATTTAATAAGAGCCCCCCTTCCTGAGAGAAAAAGGGTTTCAAACAAGAAGCTAGTAAGCCCAAAAAACCCCTGCACCCAAATTTTCACGGTGATTGGTTCAGAACTTACCGAGTCTATAAGGGTTAGACAGCCAGACAGACAGAAAGACAGAAATTCATTTTTATATATTTAGAAATCCTACCTCCAAAAACCCCCATATGCTAACTGCCGTTTCATTTGCTGGATTAGTTCTTGAGTTATGCAGAAATTTGTATTTAATTTGTATGTGAGCTCCTCCCAAGTATGTGAGCCCCTTCAAAAACCTCAACATGCCAAGATCGGTTTCGTTTGTTTCATTGGCTCTCGAGTTATGATAAAAATTGTGTTTCATTTGTAAGAGAGCCCTTTTCAGAAAGGGGAGGGGTCTCGAGCTATCTGAGAAACATTTCTTGTCTTCAAAAACGTCCATCTGCCAAATGTTATTCCATTTACTTGATTAGTTCTCGAGTTATGCACCAACATGTGTTGCATTTGTATGGAAAACCCTCCACTCTTCCAGAGGGCGGAGGGGTCTCAAACTACCATAGAAACATTTCTCTCCTCCAAAAACCTCCACATGCCAAATTTGGTTCCATATGCTTGATTAGTTCTCGAGTTATGCAGAAATTCGTGTTTCATTTGTATGACAGCCCCCTCTTACAGAGGGCAGAGGGGTCTGAAACTTGCATAGAAATATTTCTCTTCTTCAAAAACCTCCACCTGTCAAATGTGGTTTCATATGCTTGATTAGTTCTCAAGTTATGCAGAAACTTGTGTTTCATTTGTATGGGAGCCTCCTTTCCAGAGAGGGAAGGGGTCTCAAACTGCCATAAAACATGTCGTGCATCTATAAATTCTCACATGGTTTCCGTTTCCTTGGCTTGATTAGTCCTCGAGTTATGCAGAAATATGTGTTCCATTCTCATTTATTTGTAAGTATTTGTAGTTTTTCAAGTCTCCGTTGATCTTGGGTTTTTAAATTGGATAGAGGTTTTGTATTTTTCTTTTCCTTTCCGTTTCCTGATCTTTGCTTATCTCTTCTCAGAAAGCAAGTAATGGCGCTATAACCATCAGCCGTAAAAGGCTAGGACAAGAGTTAGTGCTCTTTTTGGTTAGGACGGACAGGCTCTCACGCAAGAAAAGGCACTACACCCTTGGCTTTGGAACTTGAATAGAAGTAGGAAACGGCTACGTTTCAGTCCAGAATCGTTGATCGTTTACGTAACATATCTGAAGCAAGACTCCAGGCAATTTGTTCCTGAGGCTCCAAGTCGATTTTCTACACTAAAGGTACGATCAATGCCAAAGTTTACCGTACTGAGTGTCTGCACAAGGTTCCTCCTTAGGTTTGGCCTGTTTTGGTGCCAGCCGATTACCGATTGAGTAGATTTTGTTTTGAATGACATCCACCCTCCCAATTGTCCAATTGGACGCTACTTGGCTATCGTCAAGCACAACTTCAAGAAGAGTGGTAAGGAGTGCAAGACCATAGAAGAGCTCAACAAGAATTGGTCTGCAGCTTTCAGAAAATGCGACAAAACTAAATTCTGTAAATAAAGTTGAATTCGTTCATATTTTTTGTTCTAACTAAGGGCAAGATTTGAATTAAATGATACAGTTGTTTTTAATTTTGCGTTGATTTTTTTTAAATTTAATGCTTTGAAAAAAATGTGTTGCCAGTTTGATTTCGATACAGTTCTTATGCTAGGAACGTATTGGAGGCTAATAGTGTACTCTTTGTGCCAAGAGACATAAATCATTCGAATTAACTGATTGAAATTTGTAAGCACTTTGGAAGCTGCTGAAAAAAATCAAAAATGAGCTGGAATTGAAGAAACTTTGGATGAAAGTGATCAAACAGAGGGGAAAAGTTGTTGATCTTAAGTTAACGGATGCATTCAAAGAAAGGTGCGATCTTTTGGAATAGGCAAAATGTCTTATAAATAATACAAATTATACTTCACATCGCTGCCAATTTCTTTTGTCGGAGACGTGAAGTTGCATTTGTGGGCAGGTGAAATTGCAGGTGAAGTTGACAGTCGTTGCCATCCATCGTGAGGTACGTCTCATCTGATCAGAATCTTCAGCCGTTGTTTCTGGGTTTCCCCGTGGTTCTCCCAAATGGCTGGCTCAGACTGACGCTTCCGCATGTGGATATCCATTTTGGCTAAATATTTCTTGACCGTTTGGCCGGTCGCACCGACCTTCTGGCCCAACGCAAGTGAAAGATGCGTGCGTCCATCCTACATCACTGCTCGCTTGAACCCGCACTAGACTTCGATCGGTTTTCCTCCTGGAATCGCCTGCAGCGAGTCGTCGCATACGTTCTACGATTCCTACACAACTCGACCAAGAAAGTCTCTAAATACTATGGAGCATTTCAGCAAGCTGAGCTTCAAAAGGCAGAGACAACCATCTTGAAGTTGGTGCAGCAAGACGCTTATCCAGATGACATCGCCGCACTGGCGAATGGACCGCCAAACGTTATCGGGCAGGAGAGCATAGGGAAAACTAGCGCTATATATCGACTAAGGCCAATGTTAGACGACAACGGTTTGCTCCGGGAACACGGCCGAATTGGCGCTGCGAAGCACGTCTGCTACAATGTGCGTCACCCCATAATCCTACCGGGTAAACATCGAGTTACAGAACTTCTGCTGTATCTGTACCATGAACGATAGAGTCACGGCAATGCAGAGACGGTAGTGAACGAAGTTCGTCAATTTTACTCTATCCCGAGGCTTAGTTCGGCTGTCAAAAAAGTGAGTCGTGAATGTTGCTCCTGTTAAATCCACCGTGCCAAACCAGCGATACCTCTGATGTCAAACGATGGATCCGCTGTTCACCTATCTAACAGTACGCGCGGTTCATCTAGAAGTCGCATACACATTGTCTACGGAGTCCTGCATCTCTTGTGTGCGCCGTTTTGTGGGTCGCCGGGTATCGTAAATCGAATTCTTCAGCGACAACGGTACAAACTTCCAAGGAGCTGATCGGGTACTGCGACACCAAATAAGCCAGGGACTGTACTATTACAACACATTCACCAGTGCCAACACGAAGTGGAATTTCATACGTTCGGGAGCGCCGCACATGGGTGGAGCATGGGAACGCTTGGTACAATCGATCAAGAAAGCCATGAACGAAGCGTACTCCGAAGGAAAGTTGGATGACGAGGGGCTGCAGACATTGGTCGTGGAGGCTGAAAACATCGTAAACTCAAGGCCTCTGACGTACCGGCCGCTCGAGGCCGAGGAGACAGAGGCCCTCACTCCTAACCACTTCTTGATATTAAGCTCCAATAGGGTGCACCCACAAATAGCTGAAGATACGCCTACGGTCACTACGCAGAACAGCAAACTAGTTCGCCGACAGATTTTGGGAAAGTCGTACGAGTTGATCCAGTGTCAGCTTCTGGTATTCTGGAAGCGATGGCTGATAGAATACCAGCTGGTGATAAGCCGGCAATCTAAATGGTTTGACGAAACACGGCCGCTCAAAGCGGGGGATCTGGTAATGGTCGCAGAACCAGCTAAACGCAACGGTTGGGAGAGAGGACGAAGCATTCGCACTATTCAAAATCCTGATGGTCAACATCGACAGGCGGTGGTAAAGATTGGAGAGAAGGCTCTGGTGAGACCGGTAGCAAGGTTGGCGCTTCTTGACCTGATGGAGAGACGTGAGACTCCGGGAAAATCCGGAGCACACCCTGAGGAGACTGTCAATGCAGAAGTCGTGAAGCTGGCAACCTTGCGCATAGCGACTTGTGAAAAAGACGGCGAGGCGTCAAGTCATCGCCGCGGTTTATGTCAAACGGCTAAAGCGTAGCGGAAACCAGAATTACAGCAAAGTGACGGCCGAGCAATGAACTGACACATTTTTATAAATTATATTATATTGAACTTAAAAATAATGAATAACAGTTGAAGCCCATTCTGCTATCAAAACGGTGAACTTGGTTGCATCCTTATTTCTACGACGATAAATCTTCAAAATACGTGGCTGACTTTTTTAGGCGCTACGAATAAACCATAGATCGAAGTTGTTTCACTGTTCTCGCCAAAGCTGCCGTAAACAAATTGATTGTCAATTTTTCACTGTACATTGGCAACTAGTATATATTGACTACTGACCGGTGGACCGACCACCAGGTGACAGGGTAATTGCATGAAAAATACCGAACGCAGAAATACAGTATTAACATCAATGCCGATACACATTGCCACTTTGAATTTTTGAAGGCACAAATCTAATAAACTACAAATTTTTTACATGCCAAATCACCAATACTTATATGCTACAAATTGTAGTTTCTTTGATTTATACCTTCGAAAATTCAAATTGGCTGTGTGTCTGCGCCTTAATTAGGCTTCAAGATTAGATTTGATCTTTAAAAAACAAAGTTTTACTCAATTGAAAGGTTGTTAGGTCAATGATATTAGCAATAGTAGCTTGGAACTGGAACTAAGGCATTGCTTATTTGCATGGAGAAATAACTTGATAGTTATAGTTCTTGAAATAATCCACAATCATAAGTCCGCTCAATTTTAATTATACATGCTATGAAAATATGTTATATCAATAGGAGACAACTGCATTTATAACACTAGCTTGAATAATATATAAGCTGTATGTTTAGATTTCATTGTTTTCGCCAATCAATATTCAAAATAGCTTCTAGATCCTCCCAAATAGCTCTTATCCAATGGAATAGAAATATTAGCAAAGTGCAAATTTTTAGCCCGGAGTGCTGAGATCTCCCATTGATCATGAGAAATCACCGACCATCACACCGACGGCATTTGTTGTTTATCCCCATAGAGACGCGACGACACCCCATTAAGTGCGTAGGAGTTGACGTGCTGAGAGCCAGCTAAAGTAACAAACAACACGTTCCGGGTATTCTCTGAACCGCATGATGATGTTTTCAAACAGAGCTGCATATAGAAATCCATCCCCAGACGGCAACTCATCATCCAAGTATCCACGAAATGTTTAGCATCCACCGAAAATGGCGCTTGTTTGCTTTCGATATCCACGTATGCCAATTTTTTTTTTCGGTTTCAAACGAGCCAACATTATGATGAGAAAGCAGCATCGTTTTATACGCAGCAAAATGAAGAGTCAACACATTTCGGTGTCAAATCCCATTCGCCTGGCCTGGGATGTATGTTTGCTGTCTGCTGAGGGCTTTTTTTTTCAGCCATGTGAACCCCGGAGTAAGATGGAGAATGGATGGATGGATTCGGAGCAATCTCCAAGGAATCGATTCTTGCGGAGTAATTTCTCGGTTATATAATCTTCACCACCCAGCCGTTGCGTTGCGTTGGCTGATTCCGTGCGCGCCTGCTAGAGGGTTGAGACTAATGCAAACGAATGTTTATGTTTATTCCGGAAGATGCTGTCAAAGTAAACGTAATGCGAAATTAGTTTTATCTTTTTTTTCCCTCTCTCGGTGACTCTTCTTTGCAAACTTCTCTCCGGTGGAATTTCTAATAACCCGCGTGTGGCGAAATGATGTATGCAAATTGACAGGGAACAATCCTCTTGGCAACGCAACCGACGTTCGGAATGCTATGCGAACGCCAGTGCTGGAGAAGATAAGATACAGTTCAATGACTTCGGTAATGTGCAATCTGAAACATTGGCACCCTATTTTTTCACCACGTTTGCTTCCCTATCGTTCTTGTACGGATTGAATGAGTCAAGTGTAGTGCGAATTTTTTTGCGAATGTAAATTACCAAAGGACTTTGAGGGGATCAAGAAACGTTTATTATATTATATGTCTTATGTTTGATTCTTCGTAGAAGGGGCTAGATGTACTTTTTTATGAGCACTTTAACACTCTTGGGTCACTCGGGACTTGCCTGGGAATGGGATATGAAATGGTGAATTTGACATTAGATGGATATTATATGCAAGGACGTGAACTGTGTGTCGAATTCGGGAGTCAATTTATTTTTATACAAAAGAAAAATCTTGTTGAGCCAATAGTTTTGATTCTTAGAGTGGTTGTTTCAGCAATGAGTTTTTTGATCCGCTGTCCGGAGTAGATAAGGTAGGTAGGTTTCATATACCTACTCTTGTAATCAGCTGGACGAGGTCGTCTGTGCTTCTGACGCTTGAATTAAAAGAAGTGACAATTTTAATATGGATGGGGAAAACAACGATAACTATCAAAACAAAAACAAATTTTCATTGATTTCACCTTCTTGATCCTTTCCTTTCAGGATTTCTTCACGAAATTGTTCGAATAGATACTCCGCTCCAGGTTTGCCCAAACATTTTCAATTGGACGCAACTTCAAGGGGTTTGGCGTTCTTGCGGACGACTAGGATCTTTAAACGCTCCATCTCCTCCAGATCCGGCCCGAACACAACACCGTCCTAAGGATGGTGTTTCTCAATATAGGGCGTGACTTCAGCTCCTATAACTTATGGTCTAACTGCAAAATTAAATATAATTTTATGGTTTTGTATTGCTACCATATTGTTTTGATCGCGTTCTTCGTGGGGACAGTCTTCTGTCAGTCATTGACGTCGAGCAGGGAAGACATCCTTAACGAGCACTTTCAGCCGCTGCTTTTGGGCGGTTGCTTGTGTTTTCGACCAAATACTTTTTGACAACCTGGCCGGGTGCACTGACCTCTCGGCTACAAGCGCGGAAGGATTTAGCCATTTTGCTTTTGGTGAACCACTGCAAAGCTTGCTGCACCTTCCGGTCACGTAAAACTGTCAGGCGGCCGGAACTCAACGTGCGCTTGATACTATCACCTTTCTCCCTGAGCGTCAGGTTCTTGTGTATGGTATCCGGCTGTATCAGGCTGTATCCGGCTGACTCAAAGTGCGGCACGATGACGGACTTCTTCAATCCGAGAGCTCAAGGTATTTTAAAACCATCTGATAGCTGATCAATTTGTTTTCTGTATATAGCCTTACTTACATTTATTGATGGTTTGCAGGTGGACCCACAACCAGGTGGTAGTATAATCGCATGAAAAATCGGAGAACTTTGTCTCTTTTTTATTGTAAGCGTTATGTCTAACGCTTGTAGTACACTGTTTGTCCAATAGCCAAATATTTGGTCATAGGCAGATAGGCATCTGACAAACATCTATGATATCTGTCAGCTGTCTAGCTGCCTATGAAAATTTTTGGCTATTGGACAAACAGTGTACTACAAGCTTAACACTATAAAGTAACGTATGTTTCTGAAGCGATAATACGTGACCGAATTCCGTGAAACAAATGCCAAATGGAATAAAAAGTAGTTCTACTGTACGCATCTAAATATTTCTGGAATCGGTAAATCAGTTCCAGAAAGATTCGTAGGATTGCATTCTGTTGAATATGAGTCGTTAGTCGTTATTAGTGTTAATCTCGTTAAACATCTCGTGCAACACCTTCAATCGATTGAGAATCTCTAATTCTACTTTTTTTGGGTTTGGGCTCGTTCCTCTGCTATGTATTTATGTTGTAGATCCTAAATTATTTGGCTGATGACTCTACACAGCAAAAAAAAATGTAATATACATCAACGTTATTGACTCTAACGTATTATAAACTGATGTAATTAAGGAAATGCGATGCACAATAACATCCACTTAGTGGAACATTACATCGGTCTTCAAATTTCATCAGAAAAAAAATGCAACGAAAACCAATGCACATAGAGAACTCCGCAAAAAACGTTAAATATTACACGATTTTGATGCTTTATCGCATTTCGTTTTTAAGTAAAATTAAATCTCGCAACACTGCCAGGTGATCAGTTACCAGGTCTGTCGTCGCAGTTCCCGAATTCTTTGTTCATGTGCTATCGCGTTCGAAGGAACAATGGGGAATACGAGTTTATGAGCCCGTGGGACTAATGCGGAAAAGTTCAACGAGTCTCATAGCAACATCGTCAAACATGCTCGAATCGTGACGGATCTGTGTTTAAGGATATTGTGTTAAGTTAACTCGGTCAGTGGCTGGAAAAAAGAAGAATTAATTGTGTTTTCATCCTTTCCTTTTTTAGGCATATTAACGATGTGGACGTTCCTGCCGTATACCATCAGCTCGTCGATACTTATATCTCATCGGATTCGGATAGTAGTAGCAACCGACCAGGACCATCCACTAGGCAGTAGCAACAACAACAGCAGCAATCGACCTGTTGAGTAGATCACCTGCAGTGAGTATTCCGAGCCTGCACGTATGAGGATCACTCAAGTGATAGTCCTGATCCGTACTCATGATTCCATCTATCTATCTATCTATCTATCTATCTATCTATCTATCTATCTATCTTCCAGATGTTTTCCTGGCTTCGGCAGCAATACTAGCTTCTAACAGTGAGGTGACCTCCACTCAAACATTTCTGTAGCACTGTTCTGAACATGATATGCAGAGTAAACTCGACGACCTTTGGCAGGTTTGAACAACAACGTCAACAAGATCAAATCGTTAGATGTGAACACGGTGACCCACTCCAGCTTTACGGTAGCCAGGCAAACAGTAGAGAATGTTGAAAGCTTCCAATATCTTGGCAGCCAAATGGCGTCAGACGACGGTACCAAGATCAGCATAGGTGCAAGGATTAAGAAGGCAACATCTGCTTTTGCAAAGCATCATTGTCGGTATCACCAGAAGCCGGTAGCACTTACAATTCGGGAACGGAAATGGGTCTGAGTCAGCCAACCAAATCGATAGGATGCAAACGAAATTTGCAAATAAGCTTTAGACTGAAACCCAGCAGGATATCGCAGCAGAGGCAGACCCAGAAGCTTGTGGTGGCATTGCCTCAATAAAGAAATAAGAGAAGTCGAAAGTTTGCGAAGCGATAGCGGGCAATCGCCCAGGATGGAGATCTTTCAAGTCAACCATTTACAACACCATTCTTGTCAAAGGCCTTCGTCTTAAGTTTCAAATCGCATGTTTTAAAGGTCTTTTCTGACACGCAATTTTTACCTTTTACTGATGCTATACTGAATCGTGAACAGCAGATTTGTATATCCTTCACAAACTCTCTAATAAATACGTGTCATGAGCGACGGACTGCGAAAAATGACGTCGATAATGGATTCACGGTCATCTCGACGAAAAATATTTGCGGTCAGCCCAACATTCCTTTGTCATTGCTTTCAGCAGTCTGAAACCCCTAGCGTTCGTATATCTGCTTCCTCTCACGACGGCCTGGGATATCTACCCATAACTTGTATCGCAGACAATTCTTGAGGTTCACCTGATCTCCATTCCTACTGGCTCAGCTTTCAGCTGATTTGTAGAGTATTTTACGATATTCCCTTTCCCACAACACCTTATCAGATCTGTTAGTATATTACCTTATGTGTTTCTGATATGATCCATCAAGTTTTTGTTTTGTAAAAAAAACCTGTCAATTTTAGAAATTGCTTTATCGCAAATAGAAATGTACAGCCAGCTAAAAAAAGCTTGTCCAATAGCTCCTATCCTTACCTCCCCGTGGTGCTGACTGGGGTATGTGTAACCATTGGAAAGGTCGAGGACTTGGTCATATGCTGACAGGGAAGGGGGCTGCCCTCTTCAAAGGGTGCAGTCTATCTGAGCGTCTGTTCTCCATGTTAGGAGCGACTTGCCATCGTCCTCTTGCCAGCGTGGGACTACAAGCAATGCTGTGCACGATGGTTCTCCGGGGAGACAAGGGGTTGGGAAGGCCCAACAAGCCGCCCGTAAAAAATTATATGTTGCGAATAATACAGAATTTAATACGGACCGGAACAATCGGCAAGGACCTAGGCGACGAAATAAGGACTACGATTGGAAACTCGAAACATGGAACTGCAAATCGTTCTGCTTCGCTGGCTGCGATAGGATCATCTACGACAAACTTTAACCACGTAAATTCGAAGTCAGGAGGTATGTAGGCACTGCAGGAGGTATGCTGGACAGGACTGACGCGGTTGGTCAAAGCAAGGATGGATTGAGCGATGTGTGTAGTCCAAGTATCAAGGACACTTTCGAGTCCCTTTGAATCTCGGAGAGGGTTACGGCAAGGTGATGGATTGTAGTGTTTGTTGTTTAGCATTGCATTTGAAGGTGTGTTTCGATGAGCTGGGATAGACACGAAGTGGCACGATCTTCAGGAAGTCTGTCCAACTATCTGGCTTCGCCAACAACGTTGATATCGTAGCACGTAAATTTGAGATCATGGCGGACACGTACATCAGACTTAAGGCCGAAACTGGTAGGATTGCGCTGGTGATTAATACGTTGAACAAAATACTTGAAGGAAAGAGGCTCACGAGAAAGCAATGTTAGCCTTCCACCACGGGTTCAGATGGTGACGGGCTCAGACGGTGATGAAATCTAGGTAGTAGACAAATTCGTGCACCTGGGCTTATTGGTGACCGCCGATAACAGCACCTGTTGAGAAATATTAAGGCACATTATGGCTGGCAATCGTGCTTTCTTTGGACTCCGAAGGACGCTGAGATCGAACAAAGTTCGCCGAACGACAAAGTTGACCGTTTACAAGACATTAATTAGACCGGTAGTTCTATAAGGCCACGAAACATTAACATTGCTAGTGGAAAACCAACGCGCTCTTGGTGATTTTAAACGTAAGGTGCAGCCCAAAATCTACGGTGGAGTGCAAATGGAAGACCAGACGTGGAGTAGGTGAACGAACCACGAATTGCATCAGTTGCTGCGAGACCCTTCCATCGTACACATCGATAAAATCGGTCAACCAAGATGGGCTGGGCATGTCGTAGGAATAGCGGACGACAGCCCTGTTAAAATGGTTGTCGAAAACGTACCGGCGGGAACAAGAAGAAGAGGCGCGCATCGTGTATGGTAGATCGATCAAACAGAAGGCGACCTGCAGACTCTCCCCAGACAGCGAGGCTGGCGAGGTACAGCAATGGACCGATTACAATGGAGACAACTTCTGTGTACAGCAGGTCTGATTGGTAAGGTAAGGTATGCAGCTGAAAAAACAGACTTTTATAACTCGACATATAAAATTTTGCAGCATAGTTTTCGACAAAAAAGCCAGTAACCTACCATAACCGCATCTTTATTGTTGGTTTAAATCGGTTCAAATCGACTATAAGGCGTGGTTAAAAAACTATTTGTTTTCTCACTGAAGGAAACCGCTATTACACTTTGTGAGTGGGCCCAATAGCATTTTTACTTATGGCTCTCAAGCTTACACTGATAGGCAAAATAAAGTGCCCACCTCATCGTTTTTTCAATTTCGCTCATTTTTTTGGTTCAAATTAAAGTAAACACACTGTATATTTTTTATTATCTTATTTTTTATATTCTTTTTAAGTTTCACTTATAGAATACTGAAAAAAAAGGAGTTTTACTTAAATGCATATCAATAATTGATGTGTCCTCCTTTGGCCTTCAGGACCTCCTGCAGGCGCTTCGACATGCTCTTGACCAGGTTCATTAGGTGCTATGGATGTAACTCTTCCCAGGCGCGCTCCAGGGCTTCAAAATAGTTATTTTTATTGGTAACACCGGTTTTGTCAACCCTGGCATCGAGAATCGCCCACAAATTCTCGATGGGATTGAGGTCCGGGCTTTGTGGAGGCCATTCCAGCGGTTTGATCTGACAAGACCGGAAGAAAGACTTGGTCTTCTTGGCAGTATGCTTCGGGTCGTTGTCCTACTGGAATACGAACATCTCTTCAAGGCCCGTCTGGATTAGCGAAACCTCCAGATATTCTCGCAGGATGTTGATGTAAGAATCTGCCGTCATTATCCCGTCGATTTTCACAATGCTTCCCACTCCACCCCACGAAAAACACCCCCAGACCATCACATTTCCTCCTCCATGCTTCATCGTGCCTTGGATGTGGCGCTCCTGAAGCTCCTCTCCCGATCTGCACCAAACACGAACCCGCCGCTCTCGGTTAAACAGCTCGAATTTTGATTCGTCCGTCCAGAGAACCGTTTTCCAGAACTCTAGGGGCTTATCAGCATGCTCCTTAGCAAACTTAAGCCGTTTGGCTTTGTTTGCCTTGCTGATAAATGGGCGCTTCCGGGCAAGTTCGCTATTCAACCCCTGTGCTACGAGACGGCGACGAACAGTTCGACCGGAAACTGATAACTGAAGGGTTTCCTGGATCTCGCGGACAGTTACCTTCGGGTTCTTCTTGACTTCGCGCATGATCTTGGTGTCCGTTCTCGCATCCGTTTTCCGCTTCCTGCCTCTGCCAGGGCGATCCACCACTGTTCCAAACGTTTTAAGCTTCAGAAGAATTTTGCCAACCGCTGCCTTACTGATACTGTACTTCTTAGCGGCAGCCCGGTGCGATTCACCGTTCCGCACATCACGAACGACCAATTTTCGGATTTTTTTCTTTAGTAAAACTCCTTTTTTCAGTATGCCATAAGTGAAACTTAACAAGAATATAAAAAAAATAAGAAAAAAAACTACACTGTGTTTACTTTAATTTGAACTAAGTAAATGAGAGAAATTAAAAAAACGAAGAGGTGGGCACTTTATTTTGCCTATCAGTGTATTTCTTTCTTGCCTCTCCAACGAGGTAAACCACCATCATCATTTGTGAGTGGTTCTAACAGCATCTTTGCTGCTGATTTGAATCGGTTCAAATGGACTTATAGGCATAGTTAAAAATAATCATTGTTTTCCGAAAAGATGAACTAACATCACACTTTGTGAGTGGCTGTAATAGCATCTCAAGCAAGACAAAACCGCTAAAAACGGTTGCAATAACTTGATTGTGACTTAATGCAATCGCATTAAAGTTGTTTCAATCAATCCGCAACATGTGTTTTACTAGGGATGCTTACTTTTAATATAAGTCGGTAAGAACCAACCAATAAGCAGAGTTAAGGAATATTTTAATTTTTCTAATGTAGTAAACTACCATCACCCTTTCGGGCTCAACAGCATCCTTACTAATGGTTTAAATTAGTACTAATATCTAATATATTTTTGTGCATTTTCTTAACGTCACCTTAATTGAGTATCCCAAATTGAGATGGTATCGTTTACCAAATTGAACTCTGCTGCCAATCCAATCCATATGTAAGTTCCAAGCATCGTCTGTTGGTTCTCTGTTTAATTACAGCTGGTCTAGCAATAACAGAGTTGCTACCTCCGGCCGTCAATCAAACTCATGCTCATGCTCAAGTGTTTCTGTAATGCTTATGTGTGCGTATGTGTGTGTTTGTGTGCAAGTGTGTTTATTACTGTGACGTTACAATGTGAGGCCTGTTTCTTAGCCAACACTTATCTGCGCATTTAAAAAAACGACTAAAAACGACGAAAAAGGATGGTTAAAAAGAACGGAAACGGAAAAAACCAAATTGCATTTTATTCATGAAGAAATTGAAAACTTCACAACAATAATTCTACTCTCTACCGCGTTACATTTGCGGCAGTTAGCCGGAACTTTGACCATAGGTGGAAAGAAGAAGATTGTAGGCATTTTCTTCAGTTCCTTGGTCGCCTATTTGATCAAATCATCCGTCGTTTTGGCCACGAACTTATATGAATATACACTTCTCTTAAAATTGGCCCAGAGCTTCTCGATTGGGTGGAGCTGGTGCACGTTGGGAGGGTTGGCATGCTTGGGCACCACCGGAATGCCCAACCGCTCCTCCAGCGCCCACTTTTAGTACTGGCTCGACGCTAGATCCGGCCAAAACACTACGTCGTCATCCTTGTGGTACTTTTTAATGAAGGCGCAACTTCTGGGAGGCACTTCGTATTGTAGCTCCCGCCATTCACTGCCAGTCCCGACAAAAAGAATAGGGGATGTGACATCCCCTTTTCACTGATTGTGAGCCACAGCAACGTCTTCTTTGAGACCTTCACGTGTGCTAAGTACTTCACTTCACTGCTGATTTCTTTTGTCGGGGAGGTGACGTAGCCTTGCCAGTCGTTGCCGTCCAATGACTACAATGTTCCGCTTCGCCGGGAAGGTCTCTTTGATCACAATCTTCAGCCGTTGTTTCTGGGTTTCTGGCTTCTGACTTAGACTTAACTGCTTTACACAAATACTTCTTGAACGTTTGGCCGGTCGCACCGACCTCCCGTCCCAACGTACGGAAAGAAGATGCCACTTTGCCTTCCGTCTTCCATTTGAGCTTCTGTTGCATTCTCCGTTCGCTTAAAACGGTCGGTCGGTTGGACCCAGGCTTCCACTCGATGGACTCTTCCTTCTCCAGAAGTGCCAAAATCTTGTAGATGTTTCCATGATCGTATCCGGCCGACACGAAGTGAGCTCCGATCGCCGACTTTTTTTAGGCTCGGATGGAGTAGGCGGTACGAAAGAATCATGCATCGAAGTTGTTTCAGTGTTCTCGCCATAAACAAACTGATGGAGCTGTCAAATTTTCATACACTCCCGTTTGATTTTGCTCAATTTTTGAGTACTATTGTATACTATCGTTTCTTCTCTCACGGAAATGTTACTCAATTTTCGTAATAAGTGGATCTACTCATAAATTTGAGTAGATCCACTTTTTACGAAAATTGAGTAACATTTTCGTGAGAAAAAAAGGTGTAGTATACAATTGTACTCAAAAATTGAGCAAAATCAAATGGAAGTGTATAATGTGAACTACTGGCAATTAGTTTATATTGACTACTATCCGGTGGACCGACCACCAGGTGGCAGGGTAATCGCATGAAAAATCGGAACATGAAGTCCCTTCATTTTAATATACGCTTTAAACCCATTTGCATGAAACCAACGTCAAAAGGATTGAACGCAATGAACGCCATTGAATGTTTTTGGAATCGGTCTTCCAGTTTTTGAAATATCTCAGAAACGCGTTTCGTTGAATATGGATCGTTAGTGTATAATTAATTAAGTTGAATCTGTTACGTGACACCGCAATCCTACGAGTATTATAAATAGGAATCAAATGTAGTTATTGGTTGGCCAAGACCAAATTCACCGCACATAAGTGAAGGGATGGTTCTATTAATTTATTCATTTGTGTATTATTTTTTTTCATCAGAAGAATTCCGTAATATGATGTTTGGAGAATTTTTAGTTCTTAATCTTAGCAGTCATATTTGTGAACAGTTTAAAGTGTAGACGTTTTAATTCGTTGTTTTTTGAGTTACAAATTTCAATTGTTTACAGCACATCATTTATGAAACTCTGCTGATGAAAGAAACGAGATGCAAATGTACGCTAAATTAAATAAATTAATAAAACAATCCTTGTCCAGGCGTTTTCCGGATTTATATGAAAAATTTGGATCTTGTTTCTTACTTGATGATACCCATGTCCTCTTAGAGGAATATACAAGAAATTATTATAATCTTTTTTGACTTACTTATCTCATCGAAATTTGGTACATCCAGAAGCAATTGAAGTTATGTATACTCCCGTTCAAACCTGAAGCATTATTCACCTTTCAACTCGCCAGTTACACATGAGATTCCTTTTTTTCTTCTTTTCGGCCAACATGCATGCGACGAACGAAAAGAAACGCTAACCCTCCCGTCATGGCAAGTGAGCATTTTTTTTCCCTCCAAACAGCCGGATGTGCGATGGGCGCGCTTTCACATGCTTTCCTTCCGCCTTTGTCGTTTCGCTGCTCCCGGTTCCGGATACGCTATTTATATTTTATGTCTTTCCTGAATTCCACTTTTATCTGCGTTTGACGAAATAAAATCGTGGAAGCATGAAATATTTATGTGCGTATTTCGCTCTTCTTTTTTTTCTTCTCTTTTCTCACCACTGGCGGAACGAACGCATACATACAGTTTTTTTTCCTCGCCTTCACTTGATCCACCATCGCCGACCGACCAGTCAATGTAGGTGTACCGGGGTTGGGATATTCCAATTTCGAACATTCCATCCTACCCGCAGGGCTGAGCCGCTCTTCAGCAAGTTTTGTTTATCCTTGCGAATCCTCGCATCGTACATGTGACGTTCGATGGGCTGCTGCAAATGATGATGGTGATGGCATGGGTGGGTGTTGCCTATTCCGGGTAGAGAGGAACCCTTGCAAAAATGGACGAAGAAAAAAATAATGCGAGTTTTGAGTTGAAGTGAGTTTTTCGAGGGTGAACTGGAAGGGCATTAGGGGATAAGATAAGTGCGTGAAATTCGCGAGGAGAAGGAAAAACAATGACATGGAAGGACATAGTTGCAGGAACCGAGTGTGTTTTACAGCATCTTGAACGGAAAGAATAATGGAGTTCCTTGAAGCGAGAAACGTGATGGGTAGGCAGTGTAGGAGATGTACTATGAAAATAAAAAAAAAGATATGCATGTGATGTGCCATGATTGTGTTTTTAACAAATCCTTCAACTTTGCCAAACATTCATTTTGAAAAACCTATCAGAACGTACAAATAAAGGGTGTATTCGATAAAAATGGCACACACATATATACTAATCAAAATTAAACTGATTATCAGATTTTCTTGAAATTTTCAGGGAATGAAAAACTACTAATGAGTTTTGATTTACAACATTGGTTTTATTCAATTTCGTCTCCCATCCCGAATGCCCGCACCTTCCTTTTCACTCCACCCATCAAATTTTGTACAACCGATTTTCCCAGTGTTTTTGTTGTTTTTACCCAAATTTTCTTCAATTCTAGCTCTGTTTTTATAGCTTTGGGATGTTTAGAAGTTCCGTTTTCATAATTGCCCAGAATTTTTCAATTGGACGAAGTTCCGGTGAATTTGGTGGGTTCATATCCTTTGGCACAAAATTGACTCCGTTGGCTCGGTACCACTCCAATACGTTTCGAGCGTAGTGGCAGGATGCTAGATCAGGCCAAAACAGAGTTGATCCTTTGTGCTTCTTAATGAATGGCAGAGACGCTTCTTAAGGCACTCTTCCGTGTAAATCGCACCGTTTATTGTTCCGGAAGTGATGAAGGGAGCACTTATTTCACCACATCCGCAAATCGCCTGCCAGATTAGAAACTTCTTTGCAGAATTTCGATAGTTTCTTCTTTCGAACATCCTCCGGAACATCGAGCTTCGACTTGGCAACGAAATATTCTTGCCCAGGAAGTTGACGGAAGTCGGCCTTGACGTATGTTTCGTCATCCATCACGATGCAACCGGATTTGGTGAGCAGCTTCGTGTAAAGTTTCCGGGCGCGGGTTTTCGCAGTGATGTTTTGTTTTTCATTCCGGTTTGGGGCTTTTTGCACTTTGTAAACATGTAACCCAGCACGCTTCATGGTTTTCTGCACAAAACCGACTGACACCTTAGACTTTTTAGCGACATCTCGAATTGACATGTTTGGACGGTTCTTGAATTGTTGTAAGACTTTCCTGGCCATTTTACTGTCCATTGGACCACTTTTACGACCACTCCCTTCCTTCCTTTGGACACTCAGACGCTCCTTGAAGGTTCTTATTACACGAGACACAGTTGTATTTGCAATTCCAAGCCTTTTAGCAATCCACCGGTGGGACGCCCCTGGATTTTGATTGTGAGTGAACAAAATTTTCTCACGGACAATTTCTTGTTTCGACGACATGACTGGAACTACTGAATGTATAACTATGAAACTTGGCAGATGTATAAAATACACTTTGGATAAGATCTACTCAAATTTCTAGGTTTTTTACTCATACGATTCAAAAGTTACAGAAGCTGTGTGCCATTTTTATCGAATACACCCTCTATAAAACAAAACCGGTTGACCATATGTTTTTTATTTTTTTTTAATAATCATTTATTTGTACAGGCTCAATCAAATTAACTTTACAGAGCCATATTTTCATACCTTTATTCATCATTTATCATAAAACTAAAGTTAGGAGGATAGAGCCGATTACTCGCGGCCGTCTTGAGATTAATAGGAATTAAAAATTACAGATGGGAAAGAGGGTGGGAATTTAAAGTATGGTTTACATAACACATTAAATTTAAATTCTTAATTATCTAAACACTTACAACTATACAATTTATGGTTTCCCTTTTGACTTAAACATTTTTAGAATAAGAAAAAAAAACACACACACACACACATACACATATAAAAAAAACTTAAACTAAACATACAGGTTAAACTAACTACAATCTAATGCTAATGTTAGTCAAAAACACATAAATTGTTGGAGGTTATAATTTTATTTCAATTTTGTTAATCATCAAGTAATCGAGTTAGCAGTTAGATCCTCGTGTTGGCTCAGTTGGTAGGGCTGTGGCTGACACCTTGCTAGAGGTGGCTGGGTTCGATTCCCGGACTGGTAAAGGAGTTTTTCGTTAAGGAAAAATTCTCGATTTTCTGGGTACTTGCACACAATCAAACTAATGCAACATATGTACTTGGCATCAACAACTCTAAATTAATAATTCTGAAAGAGCATTAAGAACACTAAATTTATTTATTTGTCGTCAATCATTTCGTAGACCTTGTTACATTTTGCTTAACTTCTAAGAGTTTTTAATTAACTAATGTCTAGTTAGCCTAACAAAAAAAAAAGCTTTTTAAGTGCATTTTTATTCATTGTGATATCAACCGTTTCGCTATACGTGTTGAAGCAGGACATCATTCTATTTAAGGAGCATATATGGCATAGTTCGTTCTTTGATTGTTAATAAAAAATAAATTTCTATTTCTTAGAGAGCGACTAGGAGCATAAAAATTTAAGTTTGCTAATATTTCTGGACTGTTTATTCGTTGCTCAATAACATCAGCTATGAAAGCTATCATAGCGAACTCTCTTCGCCTTTGAAGTCCTTCTAAATTAATCAACAAACATCGCGACTCATATGATGGTAATGGCAAACGTGTCCAACCTAATTTTCTTAGAGCAAACAACACAAATTGTCTCTGAACCGATTCTATACGATTTACAAACGTTTCTTGATATGGAGCCCAAGCAACGCTACGGTATTCTAGTATGGGCCTCACATATGCCACATAAAGTGTTTTTAATGTGTAAGGTCGTTGAAATGCAAACTGTATCTTTTAATAAACCCAAGCATGTTATTTGCTTTATAGATGATACTATTGTAGTGATCAGCAAAGGATAACTTAGAGTCAAGTATAACTCCTAGATCTCTAATTTGACGACATCTTTCAATTGCTATCTGACCTAGAGCGACTGTATTTTGTGTTATGGAATGCTTTCTCGTGAACGATATAGAGGTGCATTTTTTAGCGTTAAGTTCTAACAAGCATTTATTACACCAGGTGTAAAAATTATTAATTTCTTGTTGAAAAATATCAAGATCATGTGGTTTTTGTATCTCCATAAACAGTTTCATGTCGTCTGCATATACTGAGACTTGAAGGACTTTCAAAATTTTTTCTACATCATTAACAAATAAAACAAATAATAAGGGGACAAGATGTGAACCTTGTGGCACTCCAGATGTAACATTTACTATTTTAGAGAGATTTCCGTTAAGTCGTACTCTTTGCGTTCTTGTTGTCAAGTATGACTCGATCCATTTCAGTAATCTTGGATTAAATCCTAACCTTGATAACTTAAAAATCAGCAGAGGTATGTCTACTCTGTCAAAAGCTTTACTAAAATCGGTATATAATGCTTCTACATAATTACCTTTATCCATTACGTTTAACGAAAATGTTAAGAAACTTATCAAGTAAGTAGATGTTGATCTCCCTTTTACAAAACCATGTTGCTTATTAGTAATCAATGTTTTAGCTTGAGAAAAAATTTTGTCATTTATAATGGATTCAAATAGTTTAGGGATGCAAGATAGAATAGCAATCCCACGGTAATTTTTTATATCAGATTTTTTACCACTTTTGAAAATCGGAATTAAAAATGATTTCTTCCAAATGGTAGGAAGAATACTGGACTTCAATGATAAATTAAAAGCAAAAATAAAGGTTTAACTAATTCTTTCGAAAACGATTTGAGAAATAAAGGAGGTAAACCATCTGGTCCAGCACCCTTTGAGACATCCAATGTTTCAAGAGCATATAAGATTTCTTTATCGGATAAACTTAAAACTGAAATATCTTTCTTTGGTTCAGGGAGGTATGAAAAATATTGATGATCACGCTCACTATCATTATGAGATGTATAGACGTCCTGAAAGAAATCAGCAAATAAGTCACAAATTTCATTAGAAGTATTACCACTTTTGTCACCTAGATGCATTTTTGATGGAAAGTTCTGAGATTTTCGTTTCTCTTTAACATGTTTGAAGAAGTATTTAGGGTCCGATTTAATATTATTTTCTATTTTTGTGTTGTGTTCTTTGTATGCTTTTAATATTTCAAGATTTAGCTGATCACATATGGCCAGGTAGATTGAGAGGTTTTCATCACTTTTATTTCTTTTATACGCTTTATGTGCTTTCTGCTTCCTATTTTTAAGATTGATTACCTGTCTATCGAACCACTCTGGCGCTTTGTTATTGATTTTCTTCCTTCGCTTTTTGGGGACTGTTTGTTCTAGAATATCTTACATTATTTCGTAGAATGCATCCACTGATTTTTCTATGCCATGATTACGTGTTAAAATTTGCCAATCGACACAATTTAATTTATGTTTGATTACTGCATTAGTTTGCATTGCTAAAATCATAGAATGAGTCGGTGAAATTGTTATCCATCTTTGGTTTTTTTTCGTGTATAAATACGGAGTACTCAATAGCAGTGTGAAATGCTTCATTTTTCCAAAGGGGCGAATATGACTCGGATACGCCCGACATGAAAATCGTCCGACATGTTTGTAAATAACAAATCTAAGTAGCAGTTGTTTTTATTTTTCACGGTATTTACTTGATGTAGCCTTAATTCAGCACTACTTTCAAACAGAGTATGAAGCGTTTCGTTGTCCCCTACAATTGGTATCAAGAAAGATTCATTTTCGTCATCAACAATAAAATTGGCTGTTCTTTGGTTAAAATCTCCGTATATGTGAACATTTGCTTCAGAATCAAATTTCGAAACAATATCACCAGCAATACTAAAATTTTTTTCATAGGACTCTTTCCTCGCGTGTTCTGGGGGGAAATACACTGACGCTAAAATGTGAATTTGGCCTCCGATGAGAAATTTTACCCACACATGGTCAAACTCCTTACACTTGTATGATAAAATTTGTTCCGATTCATAGTTAACACTAACTGCTACTAAAACGCCTCCACCGCATTTTTTTTGGGATAACAATTTATCGCGATCATCTCTAAAAACGTTAAACAGATTGCCAAAAACCTCTTCGTTATACATTCCGGAATCCCAACTCGTCTCAGTTCCTAAAATTACTGTAAAATTGCACGCAGCAACTTGTTTATAAATTTCGTTCACTTTAATTGCACTTTTCATTCTGTTAAAATTTTGACAATAAATTATTACTTCTTTGCTTTCATGTTTTTGAGGCTCGGTTATGTGTGGCACTATGTTAGTCGAAAAACTAAAACTATTGGAATTAATTATCTTTTCATCATAATCTAAATTAATGATAGTCGACAGATTAAAGTTACTTAAGCTATTTACCTCTCCTTGATTAAGAAAAGACGTCAAATTCAGCATATCATCTTCGGGTTCATCAATGTTATTGTCCTCCTCCAAGGAGTCCGTCAATTCAAGGGAAACACGAATGCTTACATGTGCATGCCACGCAAGGTGCAGCCGAGAGGGCCCCCGGGGCATTCCAATTGGTTAAATGTGCAGGAGCGGAAGGTGACGGAAAGGATGGTGCATCGCCGGCCGGGTACGGGTTTAGTATTTCACCTCTTTGAAAGTTGATTGTTCGATGGCTAGGTGGAGGTCTGGAGAAACGATCCCTTGCAGTAGCAAGAAGCTCGCGGTCGGGTGGAAGTTGGTTGTATTTGTTGTTGATGTTGGTATTGTTATAGTTGCAATGGTTGGTGGTTGCGTAGTTTTCATTATAGCTGTTGCAGTGGTTCCTATTGTCGTTGCGATCATATATACGATTGTGATGTGTGATGTTATTATTCGCCTGCTTTTTACGTTTCTTCGCTACTTCAGCCTGTTTTTGCTGTTTTTTTCGATACAATTTACGTTTGTCGTAATCTGTCCAGTCAGCTTGAATTGAAATTGAATGCCAATACTAAGCTAGCTGTGAGAACAATAAGCTTGAAATGTAGTAAAGTTTCGATTCAGCTCCACCTTTTAAAAGATTTCAAATCCCTGTCGGTAATTCTGTCAGATTTCTATATTGTTTGGTCGTGAACTCGCAATCTGCACTGATCCTTGAAGTTTTTTTTGGGAGTTACTATGAGAAAACCAAACCATAACTCGTCCTGGCATTCTGGACTGCACTGCCCTATGAGACGTTGTTTCAGCATAAACACAATAATAATGTTAGTAAGAAGGAATGTTCGATTTTTTACCACTACACAGTAATGAACTCAGAAACCTGGGAAAGAATCTCGTCATTAGTAAAGGGTGGAACGGCAAAAAATTGGTGAACCATGATTAAATGCACACTGAGAAGTTTATCATATAAATGATCAATCTTTACTTCTTTTTGAAATTTTTCGTCTACATAGCACGGGAAAATTATTTTATTAGGCTTTACGGGTTCAGCTTTTACGTTTCACAATTTCCATCCTGTTTTGTACCGCTGTTACATCCAACTTATTTGAACGTCAATTTGCCTTAAATTGTTTTTCACTTCCAACTGTTTTTTGAGTTCTCTCGGGGTTTCTCTTTACAACTGCCCAATATTTTTCAATTGGGCGCAGTTTCGGCGAGTTTGGAGGGTTTTGTGTGGCCAAAACAGGTCGGGACAACTATATTTCTTCAAAAAAAAAGGCCATAAATATCTTTTACATAAATATCTTGGTTGACAGTGCCAGTTGTCACGGAACTTTCGTTTTTTAGCCCAGAGGTGCAAATCGCCTGTCAAACCAAGTATTTTTTCAGGAACTTTGACATTTTTGTCTGCACAAACTTATCTTGAATCTTTCGTATTCCGGTAGCCGTATAAAACTCTTGACCTGGAAGCTGCTTGAAATCAGCCTTGACGTATGTTTTATCAGCCATTACGACGCAATCAAACTTGATCAACAAACTAGTGTACAACTTACGCGCTCTTCCGTTGGCGGTTGTGCATGTGGGATAGCTTTGGTAAAAGAATGTGTGGTCGATCGTATACTACCGTTCAAATGCCCTTCCGCTCGTTTTCAACTTGCATCTTTCAATTTCACAGCCTGCCGTACTCTTACGGAACTATCAATACTTTCTTTTCATTTCTTCGTTCTATCAATAAACTACTGTCCACTCCAAGAGCCTCTTATGTTGATGGGAAATTAGCTGATTCTGATTTTGGAAATGTTTCGCTTCTACATCCATGATTCGATTTTGGATGTATCATAACCGGAAAACATTTTTTCTTTTTTTTTTTTCACAATTGACCTTTCACAACTCAATTCAATATATCTTCCCTAAAAACTTCAATACAAAGTCTAATTATGCTGACGCACACTCTAATGTGCAAATCTTGCTTGTTGCTTGAAGACTCCAGTGGGCATTCCAAGGTTTGCTACTCGTGTGATGCAATCGAGTCCTGGACGTATTTCGATAACTTGGACATTCGGCCAGTGGGCGGAAGGAAGGTATTCGTCTTTGATATTGACGACATCTCTAATGTTGATTAGATAGATTAGACAGTACGCTACATCAGATTCAGCTCCTCGAAGTTTTCATTGCGCCATCGTTGCCAGAAATTTTGCGCATACTTCTGAAGCTTCTGTTACTGATTGAGACGGTTGAACGCTATATCTCGGACATCAGTTTCGGGAAGTGCACGGATCATGATCTTCACCATGAAGTGCGCAGAGGTATGCGTAGAATAATTGTTGGGATCGCTTGAAAGTGATAGCGGCGGCCAAGAATTCATACATCCTTCGATCATGATCAGCACCGTGGTGAGTTTTTCGAATAACAGTAGAGTCGGCCCAAGATGACGAACCAGGTGGGCCTTGACTACCTTAACAGTGACTTTTCAGAGTCTCGCGAAGTTAGGAGGTTAAGGAAGAATCAAGTGCCATTGAATGCCGTCTTGAGCTGGGTGCTTAGAGTACTTTTCGTTGTCTGGCCCGAGTTGAATACGTCCGCTTCAAGTTCCCAACTGATACCAAGAGTATTGATTATATATGCGGAGTTCCGCAAATGAAAACCGCCCTTTTGCAGAAGCTCCGTCAACTCCGTGTGCAATTGGATTGCTCCTGCAACCATATGGCCAAAATTTATATACTGAGCGTATAGTGATACTGAGCGTACAGTTTGCTATCCTTCTGTAGTCTTTTATCCAACCAATTAAGGTACCATATTTCGTTGGCCTTAGATTTACCAATCGTCTGATCAATTGCGGGGTGTTTTGGCATTCGAACGACATATCGTCCAGAGGGATCACGGGAAACGGTTTTCTGGTAGAAATCTTCGCGATTCTGCTCGTCGACGGAGTATTGTGAGCCGATAACTTCTTCAATCTGCCAAAATCGTTGCAGAAATTCATCAACCGGTACAACTATCGCCGTATGACAAGTTGCTGTCGGCTGTCGGGAATACTAACTGGACGCCATAATCTTTCCAAATGCAATCCACCCAAACGCAGTTTCCACAAACGGAAGGTTCGG
Source organism: Aedes japonicus (assembly GCA_034211315.2). Taxonomy (NCBI): domain Eukaryota; kingdom Metazoa; phylum Arthropoda; class Insecta; order Diptera; family Culicidae; genus Aedes; species Aedes japonicus. The sequence continues at coordinate 86,353 of JASCZW010001586.1, read as the reverse complement.
TAGATGGAACTGGCCGTTTTGAAAAAAAGAGTAGAAGTGAGCAATACCAATTATCATGTCCACCCTATGAGGGTTGCCAAAGTTGGGATCGGCTAGAACTAGATTGTCGGGAAGCTTTAGTTCAGAAGCGTTAAATGAAACGTAATGCCAGGAAATCAAGCACTTCACAGAAATTGGAAACGCGCGATCGGACCTTGGCAGAAATGTCATGATTGGCTGTCGTGAAGGTCCCATCTGCACTGGCGCTTGGCACGTTAACAGTCTACGACTTAGGTGAAGTTGCTGACAAAGACGTTCGCTATTCGCATTCGGTAGGAATCCAGTGTCCAACAAGACACGGGTGTTATGCTCTTGGCTTTATGCATCCAGTATCTACAATTAGAATTACCGTGGTCAGCAGAACGCTAGTTGATTGAACTACTGTATTCGATGAGTGTGGTTCATTGAGGGGAACAGCGAAAACGGCCGTGAGTACTTGGCTCTACATGTACGAACGGAATAAATGCTTCAAAAACCGTTTTACAAAGCTTCTTCTCTGCCATACATTCCAGACTGTTCTTCGGGACCATGCTGTTGAAGACGGGGCAATTGATCAGAGAGTGTTTCTCCTTCTATCAAGCTGGACACAGCGGAAAAGTTTTCAGCGTGGCTTTGATGGCTGCGTTGCTGCTCACACGAGGACTGCTGGGAAGCTTTGTCATAGAAGAATGACTCACTGACTTCATCTGGTTTTGGTGCGGCTAATCGAAATTATCTCTAGTATGCGAGCTCTTCTTTGTAGGAACTCGATCATTTCGGTGAAGCTGGGTTCATTTTCGGCGGCGATCGATTCTTCCCGCGCGACGAGAGAGGCATCATCAAGTGTTCGACGGGTTCACCAAGTTGCTCCAGATCTTGGTGTGACGTTTGAAATCATCCACAATATTGTACAGGGTTTTGGAGGACTGATTTTCAATCTTTGGGTACTTCAAAGTGCACGGATGTGCTTCTTACGGAGAAGTGCCTTTTATGAATAACGCTGCACTACAGGAAACGTATCCTAAGCTACGACATAGTTGTTTGCAGTAATTGCAATGGACTGGACCAGGTTAGCAGTTTCTCCCTTCAGTGAATATTTTAGGTAATGGATTTTTTGAATGGACGGGATCTCCGTGGACGAGTGTATCATAGACAGGAACGTGTCGTGGAAAGTAGCCCAGTTGTTGAAGTCGCCGATGAACTCAAAGAGTGATGGTTGGAAGCTTCAAATCGACTTTACGCCTATCCTTCCCTGAAGAAAGCTTACTCAGAATTCATTCGAGAATATGGAAAGCTCGGACAAATGAATTTGGTAGCCAGCCCGGAGCCACGACTAATAACCTATTATCTTCCTCGCCATTGCATCGAACAACCAGACAATATCATCACCAAGTTGAGAGTTGTTCTTGATGCATCCTATCCAACTGACACAAGATTGTCTCTGAACGATGTTCTTATAAATGGTCCACAGGTACAGGGTGCGGCAGAAAATAATGCGAAAATGTTCAAACTTGAGTATTGGGTTAATTCGTGTAGCTAGTGACTAATTTTTGTCGAAAGTGTATTTGTTTATGTTTTCTTTCAAGTGCTGCATTCAAACATTCTATTTGTTTTATTGCAAATTCGTCAAAATGTTCGCGAAAGAAGTGATAACCAGTTTGTTGCTCACCCAGAAGAAGCCGAATGAAATTGTCAAGGTGGTAGGGTGCCATTTGGCAACAGTTTACCGCATAAAAAAGTCCCTCAGGATGGTCCTAAGCAGCGGAAGCGGGGAAACGGACGTCCGCGTTTTGCACGTCCGCCGAACGTGATCAAATCGGTCCGTTAAAAAAATTGCTCGCAACCCGGTGCGTTCCATAAGAAAACTTGCAAAAGAATCCAATATTTCGGAGAAATCCATACAGAGAATCATCAAAAAAGACCTGCATGCATCTTCCAGAGCCAGAGTGAAACGCCACTTGATTACGGACCGGGTCAAGGAACTACGAGTGACTCGTTCCAAGAGATTGCTTCCCTTGTTGAAGAAGGAAAAAATGATAATCCTGTTCTCCGACGAAAAGCTTTTCAGCATCTATGCTGTGAGCAACAGCCGCCCGGACCAGTTCATTTCACCGCAGAAAAAATGGAGATCAATACCGAAATGTATATCGGTAATATGTGTATGTGTGAGTGTGCGCAGCAATCCAAGAAATCTGACAAGTTCTCTTTCAGTACCCGTTCTTATATCTTTAGACATTCTTCTCTTTTCAGAGAGCGAGTAATGGCGCTATAACCATAAGCCATAGGCAGCTAGGACTATAGTTAATGCTAAAGTCCCAACCGTTTGAAGAGAAGAAATGGAGCATCACTTAACCTTCTTAGACAAGATGCTCCCAACGACCATTTTTGAATACATTTTTGTTCTGTACACCAAACAGGGCATTCTGTTCAACTATTCTCTCCGACTATTCATTTCCTTTTTCCTTTGATATCTAATGAAGGCTACGTTGGTTCCCCGTGTCTTCTCAAGGTAGATACCAAATCCTCCCTATCACCAACGGTTGCATGGACGTGGCGAGGTGAGCGATCGAGGAGTGTCTTCGTGGAGATTATTGCGTGAAGAAACGTATCAGAAACTGATTTCGTTTCATGGTGGCATGCAATGTCTTCAACGAATTATTCCTCATCGTAGCTCCATCCACGAGGTGTGCAAACGTCAATGCTAATGCTAATGCTAATCAATACCGAAATGTATATCGGTATTTTAAAGGACCAAGTGCTTCCCTGGGTGAAGACCAACTTCTCCGAGGACCAAAACGTTGTCCTACAGCATGATGGAGCGCCGTGTCACACGTCCAATCGAATCCAACAATGTTGAACGATAATATGAAGTTTTGGCCGGAGGATTTGTGGCCCCCTTGCAGTCCAGATCTCAATCCGTTGGATTATTCGATTTGGCCATTTGTTGAAGCATGAGCCTTCAAAACATTACACCCTAGGTGTGAAAACCCTGAAGTCAACCATAACCTCCTGGAAAGCCGAAAAAAATCAACTTGGGGTTTCCGGGAAAACTCTGCAACTCTGACCTTTTTCAAATAATAATATCGTTCATACGCTCAGAATTTCTATGCGTGGACAAAATTTCATAAATATCTGACAAACCTGAGCGATTATAAAAAAATCTTCATTGGAACTTATGTTTTCCACAGTTTTTAGGGAATAACTTTTTTAGTTAATCTTTTTTTATTCACTTTACACTTGTGAGACTTTCAGAATGTTATTTTTTGTTTCAACAGTTACATCCATCACCTCCGAAACTATTTCTCAAAACCGAATCCAACATTTTCAAACGTTCTTCTTAAACAATCCACGCTGACATCGATGCCTGTTTCCGAGGGTGGAGCTGCACAAAACTACCACAGCATAACTATGTACACACCAGCGATCATCTGCTACAGAGAGTGGTGTATAGAACTACGAGAAAAATACCATCCGAGAACGACCGTTAAATTAAATTGAAGCCAACAACCGCCATGCTCGGTCCTGACATTCTGGATAAACAAAATATCCAATCTACATGGGACGGTTTGCGAAGATGGCACGGCCACCACTCGCACCGATCCAACTATACACTATCATCTCACTGCTATTGGACTGGGAGGGAAACATTCCAGCAGCAGCACCAACCTGAGCATAACCATGACTTGAACGATATGTGTGCCGACTCCGACGACGTCGTTGCCGTCGTCATCATCGTCTCAGTACACGCACTTATTAAACGTCCTTTCTATGTTGTGAACAACAACGCATCCATGGGCTGCCGTCATAGAAAATTTCAAATTATTGAACCCCATCCCCACCAGGACGATATAGTGTGCACGATAGATAGATAGGTATTACTTCCAACGGGGCCACATTGCTGAAGAACAAACGGTACCAACGTGAGAGACCTTCTCCTGCTAGCAGGGGCTAGCTGGGCGCTAATGGCGACGTGCGTTGTCAAGGGGGAGCAAATATTAATCGAACATGGCGTACAGAGGCCAGACCAGGAGGCAGCAACGGTTCTACATTCCGACGCGCTCACGCAACATCTCATCAGCACCACAAGCGTTGGCAGCGGGGTTGAATGGTTTCATAAATGTTCATGTAACATGAGGAAATTGTAGGCAACTTTCCACTATCTTTCCATATTATTATGGTTGCATACGAATGCTTGTAGTAGGTTCGTTTCACGTTCATGGGGTCGTGACTGAAGCAAGAATAGTATAAGTCAAAAGCGGTCATATTCTGGAATAGTTTAGCTTATGAAACTTAGGTTAAGTTTTGTTTTGTTTCTTTATCTTGGAGGTTTTCAACATCGAACTGGTCCATCTTCCATCGTATACACTGAAACACCTTTCCGGTATTTTGTGGAGCTGCGTGAGAGGTTTGAATGTTAAACATTATGTTGGGGTCACCTCATGAGATAAAGTGTTATAGCTACACAGATAAGAAGGTAATTGATTATATGATGAATCTAAAGAGTTTAGTTATTGTTAGCAGTGTTTGATCGAAACATGGCTAATTTATTGTGTTTTTAATATTTGTCATCTTCTTCTAGTGAGAGTTGTCTTCCGTTAACTTCCTTTTTGCTAGATCTGGCATTGTGCCGTAACACAAAACCTGTGATGGAGTGGTACGAAGTCAACGATGTTGTTTCTGTGCCGAAGGAAACAAATACGCGCAACTTGCCAGAGCTTCGCCCAATAGAAAAGTCCTGGGAGATTATGAAGGGCAAGCTCCGGAAAACGAGGAAGGTCTACAAAAACGAGCAGGGGTTGACGAAAAAGTGGATGAAAGTATGACAGAAAGATGGCGCAAGTATTGCATATTATTTGATGGGTAAGAGAGGAAGTTGAATGAACCAACTTTGTTAAAACATAGCTAATACATGTTTATTTATTCGCTGAGAGTTTCAAAAATTTCCGACATAAAATGCCAACAATGTCTGTTGCATTTTTTTGAGTGCAATCTTTAGGTTCTGCAGACTTCAGTGCTGTTAAAGATACTAAGGGAAGTTCATGGTTTGAGTTCGGCACCTACCTTCCATCACAATGAATAACAACAAACCGTCAACCAGGAAATTTATCCGAGCGAGTGCCTACAAAAACGTCTACTGCCTTTCCTGAAGGGACACAATTGTTCCGTTCTATTTTGGCCGGATTGGGCATCATGCCATTACGGAAAAAAGGCCATGTAGTGGTATGCTGCCAACAACGTTCAAGTGGTGCCCATGGATAAAAATCCTCCCAACACGCCAGAGCTCCGCCCAATCGAATAATATTGGACCATCGTCAAGCGGAACATTAAGAAGGCTCAAAAAGCTGTTGTGAGCGAGAAACAAATCAAGGCAAACTGGCCTTCTACGGCGAATAAAGTGGACAAGGAGACTGTAAAAAATATTATGGGAGGTGTAAAACGAAAGACCCGGCAATTCGCATTCGGTAAAAAGGAAGTTTAGCTGAATATTTCTCCTGTACTCTGTATTTATTGAACTTGAAAATGCAAAACAATTTGACTTATTAATACATTAATATTTGACCAAATTTTGATCGGAGCACCCTTTAGCACATGAATTAGTAGAAAGATTGCAATGAACTTTCTAAGCAAAGGGAAAAGCCAGATTCCCATCTGTTCGTTTGAAATACAGACGTTTTCTCCAACAAGTTTGCAAGTTATCCAATTCTTCCACCTCGATGTCATTGCAGATGATTGCCATCCTCAGCTCACAAAACTCATGTTCGATAGCTTGTTCCTCACAAAATCCGCCCGGTGTTACAGGTAATCATCTTCACAAATAATTCAAGGAGAACCATTAGCGACACTTCAGCTGATTGCACATGCCTCTGACTGGAAGATACGGTTCGCTTTGTATGGCAATGCATAGCTTAAGAAATGGTGAAGTGGTTGTGTCATCTGGTCATTAAGATGGCAGAAAAAGCACTGTGCGGTTTGATTTTTGTCGCAGTTGGATTGGAACGAAAAAAACAATCCAAGCTCCGAATACCGTTCCAAATCCCTTTTGATAACTGACTTTAACGATAGAGCCTGGTTGCCGAGTGATGCAGAACATTCAAAGCATTCAATTACAATATACTTTGTATCATCTGTAATTCCTTGCATCATATCGGATCGGTCAAAACCCATCATTACCGAAGCTGCATCTGATCCAAAACCCACAAACCTTTTTGATTAATAACTATCAAGAAGATTATTCTTACTTCCAAAAATTCTGCATTAATGCAAGAAAATACTTCTAAATTGGAGCAATCTCTTGAGGAACTTTGAAACAAACACTTTCCCAGCGGAATAATTGAAGAAATTATTGAAGTATTTTCTGAAGAACTATATGTAAGAATCCTTGCAGACATTCTAGACAAAATAAATAGAATAATATAAATATATTACATTATGGAATTCGTGCAAAAAGTTCATCTTAGATGTCTCCAACAAATCTGGATTTTCTTCAAGAATTACGTTAGGAACACTACGGTAACAATTGTTAGATGTAATATCTCATGGTATCGTCCAGAGAACTCCTTATAGAATCACTAGAAACTTCATGAGTTCAGGGATTCCTCCAAAACTTCCAGCACAAGAAAGTTATGAAGAACTGCCGATGAAATGCCAGAAGAAAGTCCTGTTAGAGTCTCTGGAGGTTTGCCTACAAAATCCTAAAAAATGCTAGAAGGAATATCTCAGGGCATGTCTGAGAACTTTTCATAGAATTGTTGGGAAACCATCTAAAAAGAGCTCACTTTATCTTAACTTTGCAGACTGTTATCTGTAGTTGACAATGTAAATTGTCAATTAATCTTAAAAATTTGGTTTATTTCTAAAAACCGAAAATCTTCACATACAGAAATTAGGAAACAATCTGTATCAATCTAGATAAATCTGTGCATATGGCAACGCTGCCACCACCATGGCCACTTTGCATATCTCGGCAACCATAAACATTCCATGCAGGACATTTTAATCACTTGTTTGCTAAGTAAAATCTTGTATGCTTGTTAGCCAATTCTAGTTTGTTTTGAATAATTTTAGGATAAGAAATGAAACTAACAAATTTAATGGCATTATCAGTTTTTATGACGCATGACTGCAACAATTGTGGACGTGGCTGGGTAGGTCAGTGTTTACCCGGTCTGCTTGCTGAGCAGATGGTTGGGAGTTCAATCCCAGGCCCATAATCTTTCTTGCCTCTTTCTATCACTACTAGATTTAAAATACATCACTTACCTCAGTGAATCCATAATCTTTAAATAACTTGCCTCACTTACACAAAAACTGATCTGAGACAACTGCGCTGAACACGGTCTCTAATAACAAAGTTCGTCAAACTAAAACATCTTCCCCCCTTTCCCAAACACCTTGAGAACGCGGCCGGTGCCGACACTGATCTATAAATAGAATGAACTAGTGAACTTGTACTTTGAAGCTACTCCCAAGCTCCATCTATGTGGTTCTCTGTGCAATTACACCAGTAACGGGGTAAGCAACTACAAAACGCACGGTCTTTTTGTTTTAATAAAAAAGGCATGACTGCAATAATTGTGGTATGGAATGCAGTGATGATAAGTAAGGAAAAAGCTAAATCCTGCAAATGAATAAATTAAGAGCTGTGAGAGAGAGTTGTGAAAACATTTCATTTGCGAGAGCCTCTAGTTTAAACTAGAGGAATTTACTAAAAACTTAGTGATCATCATTTCATTTATGAGATGTCAACGAAACAGATGAAGGAACAATGCTCAATTTAACAAAAACTTTAGAATTTTGTGGAAAATATTGCAATATATTAAAAAATAAGTTCGACTTTTATGCAATAAAGCGCGTAATAAAATTCAGTCAATTTTGAAGACTATCAGTAATGTTTAAAAGAATATTGTTGAAATCTGTGTGAAATTTCTCCAAATCGGCTCAAAAATATCCTGTAACAACTTAACAAGAATTTTCAAAAATTTCATGTTACTTTAAACGCATTTGCAGATGAATTACTGTCCTGTAACATATTGGGCAGTTTTTACGAACAGAGCGTAAAGCATATTTGTTCTAGGTACCAAACATTGTCTTTAGCTCGACAAAGGAGTCATTTATGCAATAGTGTTAAAAAAAACTTTCTTGGTGAATCGTTGTTTATTGCGTCACAGCCTCCGTTTTTCTTTTATTATCTCTAAGAACTTCTTTTTTTTGCGTTTTACCAATCAATAGTAGGTATGCGGTCTGCTTAGGTGCCCTCTGCACGACCATACCAAAAGAACCAAGCAAGGCCAACTGTTGTCAGCTATATCTCGCTTCCGTTACCTCCACCTCCAACTGCCAGCAAAATTCGACATTTCGTCAAAAAGCAAGCGAAAAAGTAATATTAGGTTACCCATCAAAGTGCCACGCTATCCCTTCAATCGAGTGCACATTCTTTTATCCGCCAGCAAAGAAGACTGCCTTGTAGCTATACGACGGATCATCGGTATCCATGCTTCCTTTCTCTCTCTCTCACCGGGTGTGGGCGAGAAGAGACCGAAAAAAAAAACAGTTTCTCGTTCCGGGACAGAGGGTCCTCCCCGGCATCGATACCGTTTCCATTTATCACCAAACACACGGAATCACCTTCTGCCAACTTCACACCACCTCATCATCGGCAGGAAAGCAGAAGCCATCACTCTGCAGCAGGCGTAGGAAAACCCATCAGCCCGGCAGGCAGCTTCTTGGTGTGGCCTTCGCGCGTTCGATAGTCAATGGTGATGGCAGCCCTTAGCCCCGAACCAAAGCTCATATATTTGCGCAAAAAAAAGGAGAAGTACATTAAATTTGCATGCGAAGATAAGAGTATAGAATTTGCGAAAAAAGAAAGTGCTCTCAACGTCACATGTCCCAGAGCCTTGCTTTCTCCGCTCCCTCCCACCACAAAGCCACCGTCATCTGATGGTTCTAGTTCGGAAGGGTGGCCACACGGCGGCCATGGTTTCTTTCTCGCCAGTCAGTCGTCCTTAGCATCGAGTTGTGATGGCGATGGATGGTTTCGTTTCTTATTTCTGCCTTGGGGGAATTTTCATTTTCGACCCCGGACACTGCCGGGTGGATGATTTTGTACGGTTGTTTTACAGATCGGTACAGTTGTCCGAAAAAAAAATTGATGTTGTTTTACAAACTTCCATGAATTCCAGGTGCAATTTTAATGAATGGAGCTTGAGCTTAAATTAGCTTTGTCGATTAAAACTAATAGGCTGGAAATGATCTGTACTGAAATATCCTCATCAATGTAAAAGTATTCAGCTTGTCGATTTAAAAAGCAAATTTTTGAATTATAAGAGTCCTCAACAGTGTTTTCCAAAAGACTGCCAGCTGAAACATGGAGACGCTGGTTGGCGTAGCCTGGGCAATGTTGTCAATCTGACAATAGCGAAGTGAGGGGGTGCGACCGGTAAATCATGTCATAATTTTCCATTATCATACCTTTCAGGTCTACCAGGTCATCAGGTATTAAAACATAATTTAACATTTAAAATTAATTTTTTATTTTCTCATGGCAGTCATACATTGTCTAAATTTTCTGGTTCATAATGGATGCGGAAGTTTGTTTACAATTGCAACAAAACAGCAGTCGGCACAGATGTAATTTTCAGTTCATATTATAATATCCCTCGACAATATATTATCATAAAGGACATTGTTTATTCATAACCATTATCAATCTTCTTTATCACCATCATTATCATTTTTATCATTACTGGTGTTTTTGGGATTTATATTTTAACATTTTTTTTTTTTAATAATTTCTCCTAGTAGGTTATATATACTTTTAATTATTATGTCTTATATGTCCAATTATCATTATGATCTAGAAGTATCTAGTTGAACAAAAGAAGCTGCGACGGAATCTATGGTAGGCTTTTGCACTTATTACCTAATGTATTTTTAAATTTGTTTGCAAATGGACCTTTTTCCAAATCTGAGCTGTTTGCCATTCGGATAGTGTCTGATGTGTCTGTATCATAACTCGCAATATCATTATATTTGATGAAATTGTTTTATTGATTTTACTTCTTAGATGATTTAAAAATTTCTTGTTGTTTTTTGTTGTAGTTGTTTGTTGTTTTTTCCATTTGTCTTTAACTCCCTTACACAGGAGCAATAATTATATGGCCAGCAAAAATAAAAGCGTATTGCTGTTATAAAATCAACATCAAGCAGCAAATAGTGACCATGGCAACAGTAAATTAAAATGTATATATATGTTATTTTTGTATAATTCAACAAACTTTTTTAGGACACCTCAAATCAAGACTTTGGGAAATTGCTGCTATCGCTGAAAACAAACAAAAACGTATAAGCGTGAAACCACAGAACTCTACACTTTAACACTTTACAACATTTCTTACATTTCAGGATCCACCAAAGGGAGATCATAAATAATAGATACCGAGTTATTACAGTATTTTTCATTTACATAAATACATACACTATTATATAAATATTTCATGGGAATGGGAGGGACCATCAGGGCACCCGATTGAAGCACTCTGGATGGGGAGAGTGGAAATGCCAACTCCCCATTGTTAACAGTTTGTGAATAGAGGGCGGGCTCTTCTCCCCGCCCATTGGGGCATCCTCATGTTAGATAGCTTGCTCTTTTGACCAATTGTCCAATCTTGTTGTTGGAAGGAGATTCTTTATATCCCTGTGGATACGTATAAGTGATGTTGCCTATCGATCTACCCAACCCCTTTTGGCCCTTCATACAATGGCATGATTAGGATAATCAGTGGTTATTAAAGCTTGATCAAGTCTAACAGCGAGGAGAGCTCACTGCTGTCGGACTTAGTTTCCGTGCTACAATGGGTGGTAGTACATATCATACATCATGAGTCCTCAACAGTGTTTTCATCATACAATAGAAATCATTTTTTGATTGGTACTGGTAGACTTAGAATTCTAAGTTGCCTTGTTCTGAGCTAGACTAAGGTAGATGGGCATAGTTCCTGAGCTGTCCAATTTACAGTGTGTCTCACAATAGGTGTCACATTTTTTCAGTCTTGGTTTAGTTCAGCTGGGTAATTTTAACAGCGGAATTGATTGTACCCGTTTGAGTGTATTCTTTTGATAGCAGAAGACAAATAAGCGATTCCATTTGTTAATATTTATAAGCAAGTTTTAAAATTACATTTGCAAAAGCTTAGACCGTGTCAGATAATCAATAGCCCTAACCAGTACGGAGTGAGTAAGCATTTTCTTTTTCTTACCTTGAAACGGTTCAAGGAAACTGGAAATGTGCTGCTCAGACATGATCTGGAATGCAAGCCGAACAAAAAACAACGGGTTCACGGGTTGACGGAGCGTCAAAAGCAAGCCAGGGTCTAAAGAAGCAGACATCTTTTGGTTCGGCACGGTGACTGCGAGATTTTATATTCGGATGAAAAGCTCTTCATCATTCAGGACAGTCATAATCAACAAAAGGATCGTGTGTATGGCTAGAGCCTTGCCAATATTCCAAGAGATAAACTAGCTGTAGAACGCTATCAGAATGTATCGAAAATCATGGTATGGGGCGTCGTTTCACGAAGAGGAAAACTTCCTCTTCTTTTCATATAAACTAACGTAAAAACCAACACTGAATATAACATCGAGCAGGTTTTGAAGAACCATCTGCTTCATCGTGTTTCAACGCTGTATTGTTTCCAACAGGACTCAGCTTCAGCTCACAAGGCAAAGAAGGCACAAGAGTGATGCGCGGAAAATTTGCCCGATTTCACCACAAGCGAAGAATGGCCTGCATCTTCACCCACTTGAACACTTTGTTTGGGGTTATATGTTTCAACATATAGGCCATACGAAAGGGCTTACTTTAGATTGATTCAAGAAACGTTTGGTTGATATTTTGGACCAAATTCCTCAGGAAATGGTGCGTGTCAGCTGCGATGGGCTTACAAAGAATTTGCACAAAGTTATTGAGGAAAAGTGCGAGAGATTTGAATTGAATTATTATGGTTTATTTCGAAAACATTTATTTTTCAAATGAAAAATAAATGCTATAATTTGGTTGATTAGTTTTGCTGTAATTCTAATTTGTTTTAGTGACACATATTCTGAGTCACCCTGTACATGCGTACAGAAGTTTTGTACACTGTACATTCAAAAGATAACTGGAGACCGAAAGTACCAAAAATTTATGGTACTGCGGTATACTGTCTGGAGTATGTTAGAGGCCGAAGTCTGCTCTAAAAACATGAAGGTTTGGAAGTCCTGAAGTGAAATCTGACGGCAGCCTGGGATAAAATACCACAAAAGCACCTGTGGTAAGTGGGTAAACTCAAACAAAAACGGCGTGGGATCCGGCAGGGATCCTCAGTCGTTATAACCGCGGTACTGGTCTTTGATTTCTCGACCGAAGGAAGGATCAAATGACGCGAGGTTCGGTAGGTACCGTAAGTGGTCGGGCAGGGAAATCGTGGACGATCTGGCTCGCATGCCACGAACCCAGTTAGGATCCAGGAGCATCTCGATCGAATCAGCATCAGGTCTGCGAAGCTAACTTAGCTTCCTTACACTAAAGACCTGTGTAGGTACTATAAACTAAGTATGTGCGCGAAGCACACTAGCCCTCTCCCTGAAGTAATACTGAACGGCGATTCCGGGGAAGGCTGGGGCTTAAGGTGGGTGGGTTTTTAGTGGGTTGAGGACTTGGCGCTCTTATCCCGACATCCTGAGTTCTTCAGGAGTCTGTTAGTAGATTTTCTATCCATTCAAAAAAGAAGTGCAATCTGTCACCATCATCTGTGTCAAACAACTATACGGTGTCACAGAAGGTATAATAACGATTTCTACACGAAACTGCAAAAAAAACGGATGACGCAAGATTTTCACTGTGTCTTTATTTACGTTTTGAAAAACAAATTTGTCCGTCAGAATTGGATTATTGCAACGAAGTTAGACGAGGCATTTCTCCCGAAACGCGCAATTAATGGTGCTCTATTCCACTATTATTTCACTAAGTCAACTGGCGTCAATTGTAGATTTGCGGACGAACCAAAATGTGGTTGGAAACCAGGATCATTGGGATGAAAGATGCACTGGAAGATCATGATTTTTCGAATAAATGTTTGAGATATTTCCAAAAAGCTGGGTACTTCTAACAGTAGCGTACAACGTGCCAAGGCAGGAATCCACCTGACAACCTTAAAGAAGTACGGTGAGTAAACAAACGATTATCATTATATTTTAAATGAGTGTGACTATTAAATTCATATAAAGTTTTTCATTTAATATATAAGTCTTTTATTGAATATGTGTTCACACCCAAGTAACAATTTTGGGTTCATTAGTGTTCTGTGGACTTAGACGTGGACTTAAACTAACTGTGAAATCATAAAATCTCCGCGCTGCTTTGTGTAATACGTAGTGAAGCCGGCGCCAGTCCACGCATCAAATCAGGCATCTAAACCATTTCTTCTAGGGCGTTAACTCACTGCCAGATGCAGAACTTTGGAGGCTGCAAGCTTTGGAACTAGCGTAGCAGGTCAGATGCATGCCTTATCTAAAAAATCATCGTGATGCTACAGGAATAATAGTCGAAATAATTTGCTCAGCAACCGAAAACACCTTGTTTAATTCAGGCCATCAGAATGCACAATCATTCCGGGAGTCATTTTGCTCCCAAGGGAAAAGCAGTGAAAACACCAGGAAGAAGGGTTGACGTATTGGTAGCAATCAGCTTGCTGTGATGCACGGTTTGAAAATTCACAATATGAAGAAGCAGATGACAGTCAGAAATAATGGGCAATGTGAGTAACTCATAGTACTTCAAAAGCAACACAGAATGAGGAATGTGATTAGGAGCTGTATTAGCATTTGATCAATAGATGAATCAATGGATTACTGTATCTCAGAAATTCAATAACTTTCAACTAGTAGGTTGCCACATTCGATTTTGCTTTCGGATTCCCCTTGGGTTTTCGCGATATCTTAAAATTTTCACGCCAATATTTGAACCGGAATAAAATGGTTCCTTCGCCTCTCACTTTTAGCTCTAAAAACAAAACATCCGGTTGTTCGCGGTCACACTTTCTCACTATTTCTTTGTTGGTGACAGCTGCACACAAGTTTCGAAATCGAAACTCTCCTACTTGTTCTCACGGGAAAAAATGACATTGGTTCTTGTTTTGAAGTTCCCATTGAGAGTGAGCAAGATCAAATGTATGACAGCACCAGACTAGGGCTTGTACACGTCAATTGAAGTGGTAAAGACAAACACAAGCTAAGCACCAATCTATTGTTTTCTTTTAAAAACATTTTCAGTGCACCCAAATACCTTTATTTGAAAATTAAAATATAATTCAAATATCTGTAAAAGTCTGCAACTTATGTTGTGTGCTTAATGTCTGCAATGTGCAGTAAACATTAAAACTCTGCAAATTTACAGACATGTCTGAAAATATGGCATTCCTGGTCCAATACGACAGGAACAAAACTTATCTGACTAGATTTATTTATATATGACATTTCATGACAATGCTTGTATCTTGATATACTGGAGACCCCAGCGTAGTGGTTAACGTCCATACCTCTCATGCCAAAGTCACGAGTTCAAATCTCATGCCCGGACAAGTTACGAAAAATACACAAAGAGGTGTTTGAGCGACTACGACGGGAGATGAACCAGCCCGCGGCTGCAAAACTCGATAATACAGAAACAAAAACTAAAACAAAGGCAATATTTGCAATCTTTCATACAGCAGGCTACATTCAGGCGCTATCTGGATTGAATTTACATGAAATATTTCATTATTTGCTGCCAAATCTAGCATTCCTTTCATGGGCATTAGATAACGCAGAAAATTAGATGTTTCTTTCTATCGGTGCATGTATTGAAAGCTAGAATGGGATGACGTATTTTGTTTTTTTTTGACGAAACTTTATTATTGGCATGATTTTCGGAAGAATCCCTAGGTAACGTAGAGCAGACATTTTGGAAGAGGAAGTCTTATGGTGTGGGCGACTTGTTCGCCAAGAGGTAGAACTCCCATTGCCACAGTTTATACCAGAATTAGTTCAGAGGGCTATGTGAAATGACACCAGTGTTCTCATTCCATTTACTGAGAATATTATGAACAACATTTTCAACCTGATACAACCTGGTTTGTGTGTCGCTACACAGAAAAAAAAATTATTTTAATAGGCGCGTCAAATTTCACTAATTTCAAGCCAAAGGAGGCGTAAATTACGAAATTGTTTGTAATCTTTCATACAACAAGCTAGATTCAGCCGTTATCTGGCTTAAATTTACATGAAATAGCTCATTTTCTTCTGCCAAATCTAGCATTTCATTTATGTGCATTAAATAACGCAGAAAATTCAATGTTTCTTTTTATCTATGTGTACAGCATAACATTTACATTGGATGTCAAACGTAAGAAAGCACGTCCTAACTTAATAACACCAAGCACATATATGACAGATCAATTAGTAATATGAGAGAATCTATATTCTAACTGCATGAAAGTTCATCTACATAACTAAACTTGTCAAATTTCACTTTTATAGATCTACAGCATATGCTTTGGCGGTTATTAACGAAATGTGTCCCGCAAAACTTGGTTTATTGTCCAGAGTTCTTGATCTTTAATAAGTAAGCCCCGATCCAGCGACGATCCAGCGAGTCCCGAATGAACCTTTTGCATCAGTTGCTGGGAGAACCTCCCATCGTAAACCTAGCTAAAATCGGTCGATTACGATGGGCTTGGCATGCCGTAAGAATGTCGGGCGACAGCCCTGTTGAAATGGTTCTCGAAAACGGACCGACGGGTACAAGAAGACGAGACGCGCAACGAGCAAGGTGGATCGATCAAGTAGAAAGCGACCTGCGGACTCTCCGCAGACCGCGATGGACAGATTAAAAAGGAGACAACTTCTGTGTACAACAGAGGTCACACTGACCTTGATCTGATTGATAAGGTAAGCCCGATCCAGCGCCGGTCAGACAGTGGCTGAAACTCGATAACAGCTGATCCGGTGAAGGCAGATAAGGTGTTTAATCTTGTTCATGCGTCCACCGAACCTTTCAATCCCCGATGTGACGAAGAAGGTGGAGGTTTTCCACCTAGTTTGTTGATAACACGATGTAACGTGCCGACCTACACGTCTTTAAGTTCATAAACGCATCAAATCGGAACGACAAACAAAACATGGTAGTCAAAACCCGTGCCAGGAAACTGTACCTAGAGTAACTGAAGAACCGAGGTGCGCCATCGTGGACGACGACACTTACATCAGGGCGGCTACAAAGCATTGCCAGGGCAGGTATTTTACGTTACCACATCACGGTTGGCTGTTCCTGAGGTAAGAGGGAAGAAAAAGGTGGACGAATTCACCAAAAAGTTCTTGGCTTGGCAGGCCATCTGTGGGTGTGGATAGATGAACCAGCCACATATGTCTACGGATTCAATGAATGTGCAACTGAAAGACCAAGACAAGTGCCTTCCAGAAGCACCTGTTGCCTTTCCTGTGGTCTCAAGGAGCGAGACGCTATTTTGGCCGGATTGGTCATCCTGCAACTACGAATGGCCAGTGATAAATTTGTATGGAGATTGTTATTGTATTAAAAGATTTCAACCGACCGAACTCACCGTAACTTCGTCCGATTGAGAAGGTTTCGGCCATCATGGGGGCCAAGATTCGTAAAATAAGTTTTTTTTAGCTGGCTTTCAAGAAACAGTTTGTCAAAGAACCAAAAGAACTATTGCCCAAAACCTTGTGAGTGGTGTCAAGGTCAAAGTGTGAGCATTCGGTCTTGAAAAGAAGATCCAACTAACCACAGAAACCCATAATAAGTATTGTTGCCTACCTGGAAGTTTGCAGAAAATTCGACCATAATTGAATTTTTTGCGAATTTTTTTGTGTTTCTCATTTTTTACTAGTACAGTCATTAATTTGACCTTACAAGATTTATCCGAAATAAACTGGAAAAAATCCAAGAAGCATTGTTTTTCTGTTTATTCTCTGTGGCCTTTTTTTTTAAATGGTCCTTAACGTTTTTTACATTCAGTTGGGTTTGTTAAATGAATGCCAATCTACTTTAACAAATCTATATCCTATATCACAGAAGAGATGGACGCAGAACTAACAAGTGCACACCGATGTTTGAATTAGCACGATATTTGCTTTGATTTCAAGCGTAGATTCCGACCTTAAGTCTGGTTGAAGCAACGCAACATCTACGAACTCTGGATGTAGACTAGATTCGCCCTCTGACATTCTATTGAAAAACACGTAAATGAAGGAGATTCCGGGAAAATTCAAAAACAAACATCCTCATGATTAGGCGCAGAAATGTTAGCCAGCTTAACATTTGAAAGGAATTTCCCAATCCCAGTCTACCCGCAATGTGTTCTGTTCCAAGACGCCAGGGAGCTGTGCCTTTGAGATTCGCTAGTTGTAAGAACGCCAGTGGTTGGTCGCCGTTGATGGAATGGTTTCGCTTCCTTTTATTCTCATTTTGACTTTTCATCTAAATTTATATACTTTCCATTCTTGAGTGGATGCTGTTTTTCTTCTTCGACTTCTCTAGCGAGGTAACCTCTTTCTGGTCGTACATGTGTATATAAACACACGTGGGTAAAACCACCCCAAGAAGTAAGATGGCCCCGAGAAGAATAAGTGAAGATAAGGTGGAAGTCAAACTGGCACATCCACTGGCTGTTTGCGGTAGGAAGGTGAGGTAGGGTGGGTGAGCCATGACGAGAAAGGCATCGATGCTGAAGTTATGTGTTATGTGGCCTGTATTGGGATCCTAGTTCGAAGAATCTTTGCTTGGCGGAGATTGTAAGGTATCCATCGTACGTGTGGGTTGGGTTTTGATGGTAAATTGTATAGGCTTTCCAACGGCACTCGTTATCATAGGAAAATAATGGAATGTGGACTGTGCTATTATTTCGCTAAAATATTGAAAGATACAGGGCTGCCGTGAAGGTGACTTGATTTTGTTGAGTAGAATCTAAGTTGAGTAGTGATGCTGGTGTCCATTGCTTTCGTTTGACGGAATGCTCGAAATTCTCCATAAAGTTTTTGCACAACTCAAATCTTTATTTCCATTTGCCTTATAAAGTGAAATGACATTTCAAACCTAATCTGAAATTATGCCACCACCCAAAACGTGTATCATCGTTTTAAATTCCTCCAAATCTAAACCAAAGCTAGGATAATCCTCACGGGCCAAATCATAAATAAGGACGGGTGAGAAGATTATCAAGCATAAAAATTATATTAATGCCGTAAAGCACCACACATGGTATTAGAATAAAGTATAATTTATTTAAGCAGACATAAACGAAAATCGTAAAATTGCGAAACTTGCTGTGCTTACTTTCCCTGGGCGTTGGAGGCGTGCTTTGTTGTCTCAGCCCCTTTCCACCTTACGCTGCGAGAGGTTCAACCCTCCCCTGGTCGTGGAATTCCCGGTCATTTCAGTAAGAATCAGCCATTTAGTTTCAAAATTAAACCTTCGCCATCCTGCGCCAGTGTTGTCTGTGCAGGTCCAAAAAAGCCACAGTTCACTATTCGCCTTATCGGGCTGGCGCGCGTACGAGCCCTATCTCGTATCTACTCGACATGCGTGCTTTGTCGTGAGCACATTTGTGCCCCATGGCCCGAAAGGAGATAGTAAAATGGTCATAAATTTTACGATCGGTGTGGGACACATCGTCCTCGTCCACGAAAGTGTACCAGAATCCACCCTCGCACACTGTAGCTCATACGCATGGGTTCAGTGGGGTGGCAGCAGTCGGTTGGTCGGCAGAAGCGGTGTCACATATGCATATATGAGGCGAGGCGAAAGCATAAAATAAAACCGTACATAAACATGACATGGTTATTGCTCGCGAGATAGGCGACGACGATGAGGACGTCGCTGCCGCCGGCGTGACAAAACAATGTGTGTGCGACCCTTTCTCGAATTTTGTCCGTTCGCGAGGGCGACCGATTCAAAGGCGATCAGTTTCGCTTGCTGGAGGTACTTTCAGAAACAAAATGGAGGATGTGCTTGAAACGTTCTATGATTAGGAGCGGAAATCTTTTCCTTAAATTTGTTACTATATTGCCAAAACAATTTCGCGAGGCTTATAAAAAGCACATAGATTTATTAACGAAAAATGAGATTTTATGTTATAACATGCAACACGATTGGAAAACTTGTTCAAATTTGCTCTGGTGGTAGATATGGCAAACAGGTTTAAATTTTCTTATCATTGCTAGAGTTGTTTGTTTTTCGTTTTTGACTGATTCTAATTTTTTTCAATATAGCAGTCTGCAGCGATAAGCTTTCAATCAAACAGGTTGTGGTAGTTCCTGCGTGTGGACCAACTTCAAGTTTTTTAAATGATAATGGCATCTCGATTGAGGCTTTTTGTTTTCTAATGATAATATTCAATCTTACAATCGAAACAAACAAGTATTAATTGTAGCAGTTGGATGTCGACTATGTATAGAACTAAGTCACGATGTTATCAAATCAAACAAAAAATTGATCCACATCGATCGATCCTAAGACAAACAGAGGCAAAATGTGGAGGCCACTTGAACAAAGAATCCCAGAGATCTGTTCAAGTAGGAAATGTTACTAGGAAGATAAGAAACGGTAATAAAAAGCGTCCCATACTTTGTTCTGTAGTGTGTTTCTTTAAGGTGGAAGAGGCGTTCACACAGCAAAAAAAAATGAATATTACATGTGATGTAAAAGGTTCAAATGATGAAAATTTATCCCTGTAATCCTTTGTTTTGTTGGATTTTATATAGAAACTTATGGACATATCTGCAGCATTGTTAAACATTGAAAAATACGTGTATTTTTATCGGATTATACATTAGTACACGTTGCAAGGACAATAGATCTCACTGAACACGTTTTCCAAATGCATATGCATATGAATTTACATGATAATGTGAATAAATAGTTTTTTTTTCAAATTAGCTTCCGGGCTGCTTTTCTCGTTTAGCTGTCATTCAACGTTCAAGAGCGGAGGACAAAGAGCACATTGTGAAAACATCTCAGGCAGTTTACTCTCGGTTACTTTTTGAATAGTAAATAGTAAATAGATGAAGTAACAATTGCCGAATGTGAAGCAGGTTTTATTGCTGTTACAAAATGCATTGTGTTTTGAGCTGTTCACTAATATTTATCCAGATACCCCTATGCAGCACCCTGAATCTTTTCATAATATGAAGATAAGTTATTTCATTCTTTCGATAATTATTTCTTCCGTACTCACGTGGAAAAAATACATTTGGATGTAATATTCAACGATGCGAGCTTCTAAAGCAGGTGATGTAAGATTCAATCGAAAAAATATTACAACTTATGATATTCAAGTCGTGTAAATTTTAAGCTTCATGTGATTTTGAACTTATTTGCATGAAAATAGCTTGAAAATTTAAAAATAATTTTAACTGTGTGAGTCTAAAATATCTGAAATATACCGGTTTGACGTCATAGACGATGAGCACCTGTTGCTACGCCTTGCGTCTGTTCATGTTGTGACATACAGGGTGCGGCAGAATATAATGCGAAAGTTTGTTCTATTTCTTTCAAATACCATTTTCAACTAAAGGGTGTATTCGATAAAAATGGCACACAGAAAATCTTCTGTAACTTTTGAATCGTATGAGTAAAAAACCTAGAAATTTGAGAAGATCTTATCCATTGTGTATTATTTACATCTGCCAAGTTTCATAGTTATACATTCAGTAGTTTCAGTTATGTCGTCGAAACAAGAAATTGTCCGTGAGAAAAATGTTGTGCACTCACAATCAAAATCCAGGGCGTCCAACCGGTGGATTGCTAAAAGGCTTGGAATTGCAAATACAACTGTGTCTCGGGTAATAAGAACCTTCAAGGAGCGCCTGAGTGTCCAAAGGAAGGAAGGGAGTGGTCGTAAAAGTGGTCCAACTCGACAGTAAATGGCCAGGAAAGTCGTACAACAATTCAAGAACCCGTCCAAACATATCAATTCGAGATGTCGCTAAAAAGTCTAAGGTGTCAATCGGTTTTGTGCAGAAAACCATGAAGCGTGCTGGGTTATACGTTTGCAAAGTGCAAAAGCCCCAAACCGGAATGAAACACAAAACATCACTGCGAAAACCCGCGCCCGGAAACTTTAGCACGAAGCTGTTCACCAAACCCGGTTACATCGTGATGGATGACGAAACATACGTCAAGGCCGACTTCCGTCAACTTCCGTGGGCAAGAATATTTCGTTGCCAAGTCGAAGTTCGATGTTCCGGAGGAGTGTTCGAAAGAAGAAATTATCGAAATTTGCAAAGAAGTTTCTAATCTGGCAGGCGATTTGCGGATGTGGTGAAATAAGTGCTCCCTTCATCACTTCCGGAATTATAAACGGTGCGATTTACATGGAAGAGTGCCTCATAGAAGCGTCTCTCGCCATTCGTTGACAGAACACAAAGGATCAACTCTGTTTTGGCCTGATCTAGCATCCTGCCACTACGCTCGAAACGTATTGGAGTGGTACCGAGCCAGACGGAGTCAAATTTTGTGCCAAAGGATATGAACCCACCAAATTCATCGGAACTTCGTCCAATTGAAAACTTCCGGGCAATTATGAAAAACGGAACTTTGCACACATCCCAAAACTATAAAACACTGAGCTAGAATTGAAGAAAATTTGGGTAAAAACAACAAACACTGGGAAAATCGGTTGTACAAAATTTGATGGGTGATAAAAAGAGTAAGGTGCAGGCATTCTGGATGGGAGACTAGAAATTGAATAAAACAAAAGTTGTAAAATCAAAACTCATTAGTAGTTCTTCATTCCCATAAACATTTGCAAGTAAAATCCGATAATCATGTTTAATTTTGATGAGTATATATATGTAAAATATAAGTATTTTATCGAATACACCTTTAAGTCAAGCAATAATATCAACATTTTCGAGTGTTGTTATCTTTATAAAGGCCGTTTTGACAAATTTATTGAATGTGTCCTCCATTTTTATTAATAACATCCTCGAGCCGACGCCGGAAGCCAGAGCATGCCTTTCGGACGTAGTCCTCCGACATTGACTGCCATGTGCGTGTTATGGTTGACGTCAGGGTTTTCACACTAGGGTGTGATGTTTTGCAGGCTCGTGCTTCAACATATGCCCAAATCGAATAATCCAACGGATTAAGATCTGGACTGCTAGGGGGCCACAAACCCTTCGGCCAAAACTTCATGTTATCGTTCAACCATTGTTGGGTTCGATTGGACGTGTGACACGGCGCTCCATCCTGCTGTAGGACAACGTTTTGGTCCTCGGAGAAGTTGGCCTTCACCCAGGGAAGCACTTGGTCCTTTAAAATACCGATATACACTTCGGTATTGATTTTAACTCCAGCATCAATGAGAACAGGCGGCATTTTCAAACCGTTGGCGCCACCAAGCCAAACACCATGACACCAGCCGGTTGGCTGATTTGAAATTTGAATTTCACTTTTCCGGAACGTTCTTCATTTTCTGCAGTGAAATGAACTGGTCCGGGCGGCTGTTGGCCATAGTATCGATGCTGAAAAGCTTTTCGTCGGAGAACAGGATTATCATTTTTTCCTTCTTCAACAAGGAAAGAAATCTCTTGGAACGAGTCACTCGTAGTTCCTTGACCCGGTCCGTAATCAAGTGGCGTTTCACTCTGGCTCTGGAAGATGCATGCAGGTCTTCTTTGATGATTCTCCGCATGGATTTCTCCGAAATATTGGCTTCCTTTGCAAATTTTCTTATCGAAAGCACCGGGTTGCGAGCAATTTCTGCACAGACCGATTTGATCACGTTCGGCGTGCGTGCAAAGCGCAGACGTCCGGTTCTCGGCTTCCACTGCTTAGGACCATCCTGCAGGGACATTTTTACGCGGTAAACTGTTGCCAAATGGCACTATACCACCTTGGCCATCTCTTTCGGCTTCTTGTGGGCGAGCAACAAGCTGGTGATCACTACTCTCGCGAACATTTTGACGAATTTTCAATACGACAAATAGAATGTTTCGATGCAGCACTTGAAAGTAAACATAAACAAATACACTATCGACAGAAATTAGTCCTCAGCTACACGAGGAACCCATTACTCAAGTTTGAACATTTTCGCATTATTTTCTGCCGCACCCTGTACAACTTGTGGACGGAATGTGTATTTGTTGACAATGAGTAAGTTTCACTAGCAGATGTGCAATCGTTGCGAAGATGAAGTCGGAAGAACAGCAGCGGTGCAAAGAAATTTTGCGCACGTACCTCGAAAATCCGGATCTTTCTCATCGTACTATCAGCAGGATGCTGGGAATTCTACGGTGTCTCGTGTTTTATATCAGTACCACAAACGTTTGACCATCGATCGGAAAGAAAAAAGAGGCAAAAATGGATCTCCGTACAGTGTTAAGTATCACAAGCGGGTAGTTCAAACTTTCAAGAGGAAAAACAAGTATAAGGAAGCTCTACACCCAGATGTTGACGAATCACATTGCCTCTTCATGGATGATGAGACTTATGTAACAGCAGACTTCAGGCAGCTACCGGGGTTCCAGTTTTCACATAATTTTAATGTCCTTGAGGATGCTAGAAAGCAGAAGATGTCAAAGTTTGTCAAACAAATTTATGATTTAGCAAGCAATTTGCTCGTGTGGAAAGCGGAGCACCCCATTCGTTACAACTGGAACGGCCAATGGGCAGGTGTACCTAAAGGAATGCCTCCAAAAGCATCTAATCCCTCTTCTGAGGTCACATGATGATCCTACGATTTTCGGGTCGGATTTAGTCTCGTTTGAAGTGGTACAAGTCTTAGGAGGTAAATTTCGTGCCGAAGCAAGCTGAAAAGTACTGGGCCATCATGAAGCAAGCACTTCAAAAGCATCCTTAGGAAGTAAAATCGGAGAAAAATATGAAGAAAAAATGGATTGTCACTCAAAAAAAACATGTTTTATTCTACTCCATTAAGGTTTGAAGATGATTGGTTGAACGGGCGAATTTTGTCGAATATTTGTGTGTGTCGCAATTTGGTTCCGTACACCCTTTTGAATCACTGTTGTCTGCACGAGATTGTCAGTTCGCGGAACAAAAGAAAAACTCTGCTTTAATGATACATGTGGATAGATAATCGATTAATAGCATTGTTCAGTACGTTTCTTAATACTAGTGGTTAAGTTAATGTGCCTTAGTAATGGACGGTCGTGAAGTAATCAACTCCTTATTCGTCCACGAACTCATAAAATATACCTTGTTTCTCTATCAATTTAGATCACTACCATTCCGATTGTTTTCCTGTACTTCAACTTGGAGAAAAACTTGATTATCCTTTAATTAGTTTCACTAGAAGTTAAACCTTATAATTCATTATCCTTTGAATCGAAAACCCGAACATCTAGCTTAACTTATATTGGAAGCAGGCTTACCTGAGCAAATTGTGATAGAAAAGATGGCAGCAAATTTATACAATTCAATTCATACAACACTAATGATGATTACATTAAAGGAAATTTCAACCAACTGAAAGTTCCGGCAGCGGCAGGCCTATGTTTGCATCTTTATAATTGAAAAAACGATCTATGAAAAATTGGAAGGTGTTCCATAAAAAACGTATTTGCGCCATAAAAACCTCTTATGAAAATCCATTAAAAAAATGAAAATAATCTATTAAAAACATCAATGTGATCCAGTAGAAATTGAGCAATATAATGTCAAAAATGGACCGTTAGATTTTTATGGGATGATCGATAAAATTGTACGGACTAACCATAAACATATAACGTTTGCATTAAAGAAAATGGACTTTTCTTTATATGATTATAAAGAAAAGCTAAGACAGATAATTGCGTTTGATAAATTTCCCGTGGAAGGTAATTATTGAAGCATATTTGCAAAAAAAATTCTACGCCCTTGCGAGGGGCCTTGCGTCAGTTAACCGGAAAATTCGCCATGGCAGACAAAAAACATGCATGTAGGCATGTTTTTGAGTTCTTTCACCGTTTTTTTTTTATCAATTCCTCCTCAGTTTTGGCGACAAAATTGTTATAGTAGATCTTTCGCTTCAGGATGGTCCAGAAATTCTCGATGGGTCGCAGCTGGGGGACGTTGGGTGGGTTCGCCGACTTGGGCACCACATCGATATTCAGCCACTCCATCTCCTAAAACGATCGCTTCGAGTAGTGGGTCGACGAAAGATCCGTCCAGAACACCGCGTCTTCGCCCTTATGGTATTTTTTTGATGAACGACGCAACTTCCGGCAGATTTCGTACTATAAATTTCCCCGTTCATGGCCAGTCCGGAGCGAAAGACGAGTGGCTTTGACATCCCCTTCTCGCTGATTGACAGCCAAAGGAGCACATTCTTGGGGAACTTGGTGTGTGAAATTTACTTCACCTCGGAGCTCACTTCCGTCGTGGGGGAAGTAAAATACGAAGTGCTCCGTCAGTCGTTGCCATCCAGTGAGATATAAGTCTTGTCGTCCATCACAACCGCCACGTCGCGATTCGCCGGGAAAATCGAGTCCATCTTATTTAGCCGCTGCCGCTGCGTCATTGCCTGCAGCTCCGAAATCAGTGGACGCGACTTCCGCTTTCTTACATGTATGTTCATGTACGCCAGGTACTTTTCCACTGTTTGGACGGTTGAACCGACATTCCGGCCAAGCGCACGCAGCGATGTAGCCACTTTTCATTTAGTCTTCCTCTTCAGCATCCTTTGGAGCATCTTGTCGCTCAGGGTCGTTGGCTGTGCTAAACCGGGTTTTCTTTCGATGCTCTGATTGTTGTCTAATAGTGCCAAGATGTTGTATATGCCGGAACAGGTGTATCCGGCGTCCACAAAGTACCGCACGATGTCCGTTATCCAGCTGGCGGGGTGCCGTTCTTTGAATGCGCACACTTCTGAACGGAGTTGCTTCACTGTTCTTGCCATCACTGTTAGAGTTCGACTGATAGAGCTGTCAAATTTTGTCTGCTGACTCATGGGTTACTATGATTGATGATGCATGGGTAGTTTTGTCAGTGCGGGTGAAGGTAAACCCATGAAAAATCGGCAATTTTTGTGAATTATTTTTTTAATTCTAACGTTAGTAAATGGTCCACAAAAGGTTCATCAACATTCCATTAACTTGTAACATTGATCCAACTAAAATATATGCATATGATCCATAAAATGTTGAAAGTGTTCCATAAATGGATTGCGAGTGATCCATGAAATTTCAACCATAAACTTTTAAAAATGATCCAAATCAAACCAACTTTGTGCACTTAAATTGATTCCATAAACGTGGTGAGTTCGACAATTTTCATGGTTATTGTAACCATTATAAGCTACTAGTTGAACCCGGTGTGAGTGCTGCTACACTGATAAGAAAGTAATGATAATATCTATGTGTTCCACACATGAATTTTTGCAATTAGATCAACAAATACTATCTATTTGTAACCACACATACGTCCTAAGTGTACACATAATCACTATGTGTGGCCACACTTACTTTTCATTTGCCACATAAATTTCATATGTGTTTCCCAATGGATATGTTTATGTGTGAACAAATTGGATTGGATTGGATTTTGATTGGATTTGGATTGGATTTGGATTGGATTTTTGGATTGGATTGGATTTGGATTGGATTTGATTGATTTGATTGATTTGGATTGATTTGATTGATTGGATTGATTTGATTGGATTTGGATTGATTTGGATTGGATTTGATTGATTTGGATTGGATTTGGATTGGATTTGGATTGGATTTGGATTGGATTTGGATTGGATTTGGATTGGATTTGGATTGGATTTGGATTGATTGGATTGATTTGATTGATTTGGATTGATTTGGATTGATTTGATTGATTTGGATTGGATTTGGATTGATTTGGATTGGATTTGGATTGGATTTGGATTGGATTTGATTGATTTGGATTGGATTTGATTGATTTGGATTGGATTTGATTGATTTGGATTGGATTTGGATTGATTTGGATTGGATTTGATTGGATTTGGATTGGATTTGGATTGGATTTGGATTGATTTGGATTGATTTGGATTGGATTTGGATTGGATTTGGATTGGATTTGGATTGGATTTGGATTGATTTGATTGGATTTGATTGATTTGATTGGATTTGGATTGATTTGGATTGGATTTGATTGGATTGGATTGGATTTGGATTGGATTTGGATTGATTTGGATTGATTTGATTGATTTGGATTGATTTGATTGGATTTGGATTGGATTTGGATTGATTTGATTGATTTGGATTGGATTTGGATTGGATTTGATTGGATTTGGATTGGATTTGGATTGGATTTGGATTGGATTTGGATTGGATTTGGATTGGATTTGGATTGGATTTGGATTTAATTGGGATTGAATTTGGATTGGATTTGGATTGGTTTTGGATTGGACTTTATTTGGATCACTGATTTCGTCACAGAGGGTTTCGATAAATTTTCCATGTATGAGAAATATAATCCTAAGGACTTGATCTGACCTTAAATGGACTCGTTATTGGATGCTTATGTGATTTTAAGTGTCGACTGGTTTGTTATGATTCAAATACAAAACTATACAGTTTGAACGTCACATTTATTATTTTCCATTATCTAATGCACATAGAGATTGCTGGATTAGGCACAAACTCGTAGGATATTCCATGTAATTTATTTCAGATACCGCTGAAATTAGGTCTGTTGTGTGAAAGATTGCCAACAATTTCGTTGTTGAGCAAACGTAAACATGGCTTACAATTGAACGATGGAACATTTACCTGCCAGTTAAATTTCATTATTTTTTTCGGTGTAGTCACTTCCTTTATGATATCATGTTAAAAATGTACCCAATTTGGTATTTGACAATTTGTTTAACTACCACTGTACTTTTTTTAGTATTTTTAAGTGTTTTTAGAGGTCACGTTCTACACCCAAAATAAAAAAGCAAGCTTGTATTGCAATTTCGCAAGATTTTTATTTATTTCTCGATGTGGATCGTAGCTTTTAGAAAAAATGCATCACAGCATTTTGCATTGAAAAATAAAATGCGTTCATTTTATATGCTTTATTAAAGATCATCTGTTTTGAATCAATAAAAGTTAATTTCAAATGCACATCATCTAATTAAAAAAAAATGTTTTATTTTCAAGAGCTTGTGCAAATACTGCCATTTTAATTCAGTCCCCGTGAGAAACTTGTTCACTGCAAACAACTACCTCATCACTCTTCCAGAACCAAGATATTCCAAATGAAGATATCGTTAGCATTTGCGGAATTTGTAGTTTATTTATGTCTTGTAATTTGGCAATACAAACAAATGCCTAGACTTCAGTTTGATTATGTGTACACATTTCACATTCGCTGGCATTCCAGGATTTAACTAACAAGCACAACAAACGGGTTGCAAGTGTTTTGGAAAGATGTTCGTCAGCTGCTGGAGACATTTCCTCCTTTCCCCGTTTTTTTGGGGGGTGAATTGTGGTTGCCTCGGTGGGAATGCTTTCGACTAGCGCAACTATACTGTTATAGGCCCAAGGAAATGGTGCTCTTATCTAAACGCCTCGACAGACAAGCGGACTGCCATTGCCACACATACCAAGTGCCACATGCTAGAGCAGTAAACTTGTGGGCGACCGGATAAGGAAAACAGTTTTGGGTACCGACAAGAGTGTAGTACGTACACTTTCCGTTTACTCATTGCTGGAGAACCGTTTCCCTTGGTGTGGCTCTAGTACTAGCTGAAAAGCGTGTGCAGTCACCCGGAAAACTTTCCCGGGAGATGAACATATTAAAAGGTGCGGTAGTTTGGGGATAACTTCTTCATATGGGCACTCGATGGGTAGGGCATTGTAGGGGGGGTTTGGCTGTAGGGTGCTGTATTTCGAAAAAAAAAAAATTTACTTTGTGTGTCATAGTGGAATCCTGAAAACAAAAAAATGAATTATTAGAATATTTTGAAACACAGAAACAAAAGAGGGTTGCGGGGCTGAGAAAGGCAGATACATCGACCGGTAGAACGTCAAATATCCTTCTTTCTGTCCATCATATGTTTATGGGGTAAAAAACTGATTTCCAATCCACTCAATCCGTTCTAATTACCGTTTTGATCATTGCACATATTGTATTATACTGAAATATGACGTATATGGTTGTGTCGATTATAATGAAACGAATTCTAAAAGCGAATGTCATTTTCAAATCAGTTTTTCATATCAATTTTCAATGTGATGGCACTCAAGTTATAGCTAGATTTAATGTTAAACTTTAGAAAACTTTATTGTAAGGTTATGTATACTCTTCATGACCAGAAGCCACTAGCTGAGTTTTCACAATAGCGTTTGACGTCTATTCCCAGCCTTCAAAATCGGCTCTCTATCAAAAGTTAGCCTCATGGTAGAATTTTTGATAGTATCTCTCCTTTTTTCTGACACAAAAGCTGCCATCTTAAATTCTTCAATGGCATCAGACGTCGATTGAAATTGAATTTCGAATTTAAAAATGATGGTAGTGCATAATGCAGGGATTTTGACATAAGTTTTCACTTTTTCTAAATCTAAAAGTCATCATTTTGGCGTGTAGCATTGACTTACAGCTTTCAAATGGCTTCTTTCAAGATGGCCATGATATCGAGGTACAGCTTATACAAGATTTTCCTATGGACATTATTGCCTCGTAGATAACCAATTCTATGCTCCAAACAAAATTCAATTTTCATTTAAAAATGTTAAAAAGTGTGTTCCACTTCAAATTGCATCACGGAAAAAACGCAGTAGAAAATTACCCATTGGGCATTTTCTCTTGAAAACTTGTGTAGAATTTGTTTAGAGTGTTTTTTGTTGTTATGTTTTTATCGCTGTCAGTTTTTCGAAAATTGGAAAAAATGGCGTCACCCGAAAAGCAACGTCGCGAATTGACTTTGCGCAAGCACCTGGAAACCCCTCATCTCTCTCCTCAGGACATCGGAAAACAACTCGGAATCGTGCAGTTAACGATGAGTCGTTTGATTAAACGTTATTAAGAAACTCTGAGCACCGAACGGAAGGAGAAATGCGGTCAGAATGGATGTTCTATTTGTGATCAGGATCACAAGCGTGTCGTGAAAACGTTTAAGCGGAATCTCCATGCTTCGGTCAGGGATGTGGCCAAAAAGCTGAATCCATCCAGGTCTTTCGTTCAGATATCCATGGATCGGGAGGGAATACATACGTTAAAAGCTCAAAATGCTACAAATCGTGACGAACAGCAAAACACGGTCACGGGACCAGGAACTGTACACCCAGATGCTGACGAAACCACATTGTCTTATCATGGATGATGAGACTTACGTCAAGGTGGACTTCCGGCGGCTTCCGGGGCTACTGTTCTTCACCGCCTAGCACAAGTTTGATGTTTCGGAGGAGGTACAGAAGGAGAAACTTTCAAGGTTTGCCAAAACTACATGATTTGGCAAGCAATCTTGCTACATGAAGCCACACGGAGTGCGTCGTATGTGACTACCGGGACTGTACACGGGAAGATCTACCTCAAGGAGTGTCTGCAGAAGCGTCTGCTTCCTCTGTTGAATCAACACGAGGGCCCTACGATCTTCTGGCTGGATACAGCTTCGTGCCACTCTTCAAATATTGTCCTGGAGTGCTATGAAGCCAACGGGGTCACTATCGTATCCAAGGACATGAACCCCTCTTTTGAGGAGGTCAAGGGAATGGGATATTTCATGTAAATTTAAGCCAGATAACGCCTGAATAGAGCCTGTTGTATAAAAAATTTCAAACATTGTTGTATGGCGCTTGAAAGATTGCAATCAATTTAGTTAGTTATGCCTCTTTTGGCTGAAAATTACACGAGGGAAAATTTAACGCGCTTGTTAAAATTAATTATTTTTATCTGTGTAGGTAAAATATTATTGTCTGAGAGTTTGAAAAGGATCGGTCAGCTAGGTAACTTTCTACAGCGTTTTTTCTGTGATGCAATATGATGTGGGACACCCTTTATTTTAAGTTCAGCACTGAAAAAATCACTTAAAAACTAAAACTGAATTCTTTTGGTAGTCAGAACAACAATCTTAGAAAAGCGTATATTGTTCAGTATACATTCTCGTTCATTTTCAAGCTATAGCAAGCGTGAAAACGAAATTGTTTGTTTCGGCGATATCTGGCTTAAACTTACATTAAATATTACATGAATGTATGTCAAATCTTGCATTCCATAATGTGCATAACGTATTGCTGAATGTTACCTATTCCGGATTGGATTGGATTGGATGTCTTTATTAAGAGACTTTCAGCCGGAGGCTGGTTCGTCTCTTAAATTACCTATTCCTTTCAATTTGTATAAATACGCATACGCATTTCAGCCTTTGAAAGCTATTTCAATAGGGAAAACAACTTTAAAGAGAAGTTGAAGTAAATTAGTTACCATCTACCAAACGCATATATCAATTGTCTCAGATTTGAATTGCCACGAAGGAATTAACAACCTGAGGATGTAGGTGTGAAATATACGCAGCTTATCAACAATGGATGGACTAATTTGGGATGGCAATTAAAAAAAACCGAACCAACTTCAAATCATAATTCAAAGAAACATTTTTTTTCTTAAAATCTACGTGTATGAAGCCTGCAACAAAAATACTTTTGCCTTTTTTTTCGTTTCAGCTATAACTGCTTCGCCGGAATTTTGGCCCTGGCTGATAAAAAGATGGATGTTGGCACGGCATGTTCTTCAGCACTTCCGTTTTGATGTTTGTTGAAGTTTGTTTTGATCACAAAACTGTTGAAGTTGTTCATCCCCTTGAGGTTCACTTAAAAGCTTTCTGTATCGTTTGCAGCTGGGGGACGTTAAAAAACATAAATCTTCGTTTGGTCAATTTCCTCCAGTGATCTCTTGGGTTAAGGGTATGACCGTAAAAACTACATCCTTCTTCGTTTGATATTCTTGATAAAATCGACAAATTCGGGACGGAATTTTATACTGACTATGTACCCGTTCACCGTAAGACCTGAACGAAAGAACAGTGGCTAGAAATACTTTTCTCGCTGATCGTTAGCCACAGAAGGACCATCTTCGGAAATCCGTTGTGGGAGATACATTTGACGAACTCCTTGGGGGAGAGGGGCGTAAAGTACTCGGTTTCTTCCCAGTTGTTGCTATCCAGCATCGAGGTGGTCTTGACATCTTTTATGACCACTATGATCGGCTTTGCCGGAAAGATTTGTATCCACCAGTAGCTTCAGCCGCTATTTCTGGATGGTAGCCTGCTGCTCAGACAATGCCGGTCTCGACTTACACTTCCGCAAAACAATGTAAATCTTCCTTCTTGTACACTTCGCATAGCATGCAAATCTTGCCTAGGTACTTCTTCACAGTTTGGCAGGTTCCACTAACGTCTCGACCCAAGGTACGGAACGATGGGGCAACTTGGCCCTCGGTCTTGCTCTCCAGCTTCTGTTGCAAGCATTTGTTCTAAACTCTCGCCTTTCTCCACAAGGGAGAAGATGTTGTAAACACCGGATCGGCTCTATCCAGCAAACATGAAGTGCCTAACAATGTTGATCTTCTTCGCTCTGAGGTGGAGCTAGCATTAAAAATAAATCATGAAGCGCAGTTGCCTGACTGTTTTCGGCATGGCTGTTGCAAATCAACTGATGATGCTGTCAGTTTTCTATAGAACCACAGAAACTCTGTTAGTTACTATAGAACTAAATTCACCGGGAGACGTTCCTGAGATATTTACACACATATATACACTTTGCGTATATCATGTGGAATTGTCACACGAAGGTTGCTGGGAAAAAGAGCTTGTCATTACTGTCGGCTACTCCATATCGGTAATGTTACGATGGTTACACATAACGTCTCCTAGCTGTACAAAGGTGCTTGCGACCAAAGCTGAGAGCTGTGAGTGCAGGAAACTAGGATGGTCGCTAGGATGGTCCAGAACATGTCCAGATGTTATCAATGTCCTTGAATGTAACCATCATTTTAATTTTTGTCGTAAGAAGAGCTATGGCCAACCATTCCTTCAATCGCTTGGCTTGGATGCAGCTCCACTTAATAGCAAGATCCAATTTAGCCACCGATCTGAATTCACAATATCGCTGTATAAAGGGTAAAAAGCGGGGGGTTGAATCCATAAGCAGCGATACTTGCGCGATATCCACGGAAAATTAAGAACCGCCTTCCAACGATACGATCCAACAAATAGAATAACGCAATTCGTACTTATTGAGCTTTCTACAGGATGGCTTGTTAAGAAGGGTGCGTTACTCGCACTGAAATTGTTGGGGTAGAATTCCCAGCATCACAATCCAATCGATAGGGTAAAGAAAATGATACTGTTCATCCCCTCCTAGATTCAGGCAGTCAATCAAACCATCGTCCAGTTTCAGCTTGAATGATTCCCCGATGCTGCTGATGCTAGATTAGGCCAAAACATAGTTGATGCTTTGTGTTCCTTTGTGCAAGGAACACTTCTTAAGACATTCTTCCGTGTAAATCGAAATGGAAGTGATGAAGGGAATGCTTATTTCATCGTCGCAAATGAACTTCTTTGCAAATTTCGATAATTTCTTCTTTCGAACATCCTCCTCGAACTTAAACTTAGCAACGAAATATTCTTGCCCAGGAAGTTGACGTATGTTTCGTCATCCATCACGGTGAAACACGATTTTCATTCCGGTTTGGGGTTTTTTGCACTTTGTTAACATGTAAAACAGCATGTTTTATGGTTTTCTGCACCAATCCGACTGACATCTTAGACTTTTTAGAAACATCTCCAATTTACATGTTTGGACTGTTGGTCCATATTTATGGCCATTTTACTGTCTATGGGGCAACTTTTACGACCCCTCCCTTCTTTCTTTCGAACACTCAGACGCTCCTTGAATGTTCGTACCAAGCTTTTTAGCGATGCATCGATGGGACGCCTTTGCAATTTGAATGTGAGTGCACAACATTTTTTCCCGGACAATTTCTAGTGTCGTTTGACATGACTGCAACTACTATATGAATAATTATGAAACATGTCAGATGTAATACACTATGAATAAGGTTTTTAAATATTTTAATTTTCTATTCATACGGTTCAAAACTTGCAGCAGATTTTCGGTCCGCTATTTTTATCGAATACACAGACCAGATAAACCCAAGGTCTCCACAATAACTTTTCCGAAGATTACATCCTTCTAGCTCATCAGGGTTTAAGTAACTGATGAATGCAATAAAAATATGCGACTATTGGCCCAAACGGCCCAACCCAAGTAACAATTTTAGTTTTATACTAGACCTAGAGCACTCCTTCCGGCTTTGTTGATAAAACTACATTCAAAACTTTGTTGTCTACCAACACTTCCTTAATGCTTCTTTAAAGCTGAAATTTGTAAAAAGCGGCCCACTCTATAGACGGCTGTGAGACCAAATTAATAAAACTGTTATTAGACCGTACACATTTTGAAAATTTTCCGAGAACCTTCATAAAACCGATTGGCTGCCGTGAGAACCAGCATAAAACCAACTGGCCACAGCTGTCAAACTTCACGGTGATATCGTGGTTGTTTTTGTTGTTGTTCTGCTTTGTACGGTTCTCGGCTGTTCTGATTCATTTAACAGTAAATAATATTTAAGAAAAAAAATTCTAGTGCTGCGGGAAATTTTGTTTGATATCAAAATATTCAAGACAAGTTGAGTTTTATGTAGCGTATCATGCTCCAAAGCATATGTGGATTTAATTTTATGGTGGATATTGGCACAATAAAAGGTGAAAATTAATGCGCCTTGGAAATTATGCGAGTTTACAACAACAAAAACAAGTATAAAACAAATATTTTCGATAAATGTATCATCAATTTAATCAAAAATTATGGAATCCAATAAGGTTATCTAGGTAAATGCCGGGATTGGTCTCTGACCTACGGTTCATTTCCAATACATTTGAAATTTGATGCATTTATTTTTCCTCATTTCAATTGATTCTTTTATTTCAATATGGTTATTAGAAAAAATCACAGTTTTGCCAAAAAGCTAACTCATCTTCGCAATTGCTATTATAAGACTAATTTGCCATTTAATGCATTTCCTGGGGGCAAAATGGTTTTAAATTGGGTTTTAAACTGACTATGGTAAGATAATCTGAAAAAGTCCTTAAACGGCATTTCAAAACAGGTTTTTACGAGTTCATAAAGTCAAAATAAAACCTTGGATAGGAGTAAGATTAATTTAATAAAATAAAAAAACAAGGTTTAAAGATCGTTGTTGACAAGCTATGTAGGTTCTCATAAACCTGACTCAAATATAAAACCTGTTGGCACCTCTTGGTGCCATAACAAAACGAAACTGATTTCTAGTGGTTCTCATAAAACTTTAATAAACCTAATTAACGCTGGAAGGTTTTGGCAATGTTACTTGGGAAGCGGCTCAACGCACGGAAAGAAGTAGCCACCGTGCCTTCCGTCTTCTGTTTGAGCTTCTGTTGAATCGTCCGATTCTTTAAAGAGGTCAGACGGCCGAAACCAGGGGCCGTATTTTGGATCTCGAAACGAACGGCTTTTTGTACGAAAGTTTGGGAGAAAAAGTTCTTCGGGCTGCAAAATGGTGAGTCGACAACTGTGATGGACCGTGCGTCCCCGCAACATAGCTCACAAGTTCCTACCTCATGCTTCCACGGGTCAAGAGAAGACAAAGACCGCCAGCTAAGGGTTGCGTACTTAACTGGTAGTGCAACCTGGCCACTGTTGTCTTTCTGACTTCAGCTAGATTGAAGAGGTGCGTGCCGAGCGTCTGTCCACCAAGGAGGTCTGTTCACCAGCGGCTGAGTGGGAAACGCTGTATCTCGTCAGCTATACCTTAGGAGGCAGTCCCACCAACGCAATGTAAGCAGCGCGACCCCGGTAAGATAGAATGGAATTTTCTGCGTTATCTAATGCACATAGAGGAAATGCTATATTTGGCAGAAAATAATGGGATATTTCATGTAAATTTAAGCCAGATAACGCCTGAATCTAGCCTCTTGTATGAAGGATTTACTACATTGTTGTATGACGCTGGAAAAATTGCAAACAATTTCGTTGTTTACTCCTCCTTTGGCTTGGAATTTAACATAGGGAAATTTTGCACGCTTGTTAAAATTAAATATTTTTTTCTGTGGGTATATAATTTTGGATCACCCATGGAATCAGAAGACATGCAGATAGTACACATGTTATTCTCATTTTATATTATAACATCCCTTCACATTATTTTTAATGCTATTTTCAGCTTCGCATTTATCCATCGTCGTAAGTTTTAGTTCACCTA
The DNA here is from genome assembly GCA_034211315.2 of Aedes japonicus. NCBI lineage: Eukaryota > Metazoa > Arthropoda > Insecta > Diptera > Culicidae > Aedes > Aedes japonicus. The sequence goes on along the minus strand of JASCZW010001586.1, from coordinate 50,046 downwards.
CCCCCTATTGAGCGAGATAAGGCGCTATAACCTTGGCAATTATTGCCACGCTTTTGGTCAAATGTCAAAAGTTCACCCACAGGCAAAAGGAGCATAAACTAATCTTTCTAGAATCTATGCTCCTAACGATCAAGTACAAATTATCGGTATACATGGAAGCGTTTGGCACGGGAGGTCCACGCTTTTTTCTTTCCTTGATTCAGAGTACACAGATAAAAAGAAACACTGAATTTTCTGCGTTTCTAATGCACATAAAGGGAATGCTAGATTTGGCAGAACATAATGGGATATTTCATTTAAATTTAAGCCAGATAACGCCTGATGATTCTTGTATGAAAGATTGCCAACATTGTTGTATGGCACATCAAGGACTACCACCAATTGCGTTGTTTACGCCTCCTTTGGCTTGGAATTAAACGAAAGGAAATTTTACGTGCTTGTTAAAATTAATTATTTTTTTCTGTGTAGTAGAGCGACTCTAGATCTTTCTGGAATCGCTCTATTTCTTGGAATCCTCTCTGCGGCACATACTAAGCAGTTGGCCTGGCCGATGTCAAGAAAAATGATGTATTCAACAAACCACAATTTTCCAGGGTGCTTTCAAGAATTGGCTGCGTTAATGTGAGATTAGATTAGATTAGAACGCTTGTGAGAAAAAGTTCTTCGTTTTGAGATCCAAAGTACGGCCTTCCGCTCAATGGACTCTCCCTTCTCCAGAAGTGGCAGAATCTTGTAGATGTTTCCGCGATCGTATCCGGTCGACACGAAGTGGGCAACGATGGTCGACTTCTTTTTTGCCCCACAGAGCACCACAGTACGATCAAGCCTTAGATCGATGTTATTTCACTGTTCTCGCCATAGCTGCCGTAAACAAACTGATGGAGCTATCAAATTTCTCTGTTCAATAAGTTCGAATACAAATTTTCATCGTTGTGTAGGTGTACACCATGTGAATTCTGTGTATTGATATTGGTTTCAGCTTTAGCCGCAGGGTTGCTGTCATTTTTTGTTTTTTAACCGCGCACAATGAAGGAGGCGATGCCGTAGTAAAGTTGTTTGCGACACGTGAGCGACCCGGCGACATATTCCGGTGGTTGAAATCCCACGGGGTAAAGCAGAATTTGATCTATATCACCATCCGTCGGTACCTGGAGATGAGCTCGGCACGAGGCGGCCACGTTCGGGGAAGACGCCAGCAGCCATCAAGGTGGTGAGGGAGAGGGTTCGTCGAAAAAGCAACCGCTAGATCCGGAAGACCGCTGTTGACCTGGATGAATCGATCGGGACTTCTCAGACCATCATGAGGGGCAATGGAGCCTACAACGAAGAAGATGCTGGGCAGAGCAAAACTGATACTTTCACGGCACGTAGATCAGGAGATCATTTTTTCTACTGAGAAACTCCTTGTCTTGCAACAGTCGCACAATGTTCAAAATGATCGACTGTGAGCGCTGACGTTAGCCAGCATCCCGCTGTTCGACATAAAAATCCCACGGTTCCAGCTGGTGTTTATCGAGAAAAACGTGGAAATCAACGCCGCGTGCTATAAGACCAAGGTTCTGGAAAAGATTTTGGCCCGGCACTTCGGGATCTCTACTGGAAGGATGAATACGTCTTTCAACAGGACGGCTCACCGGCCCACAATACGAATATCGTCCAAGCGTGGTGTCAGCAGAATTTGACTGATTTCCTCGATAAGAGTTTGTGGCCTGACAGCTCCCCGGACCTTAATCCCCTGGCCTTATATGTATGGTCGTACATGCTGGCCAAGCTGCAGCGCGATCATCAAGATGGACCAATTTAAGAAGCTCATTTCCAAGAACTTGGACGTGATGCAGAAGGACCAGGTTCATGCCGCGTGCGATTCTATTGAGAAATACAGCACAAGGTGGGGAGGAGCTCCCATCGTAAAGGTTCTTCATAAACATTGCTTCAATTAAAATTGACTCAGAAAACAATATTGTATTTTCCTTTTTTTTTAACGTGAATTCGAACTTATTAAAAACCCTGTGTGTAGGCAACTAGTATACACTAAGGTTTTTTTTTACACGGAGGATACGTTCCACTTTTAGTATGGAACCGTGTAAAAAAAGACTAAAAAGAGTTGATAAATTCACTGCTTATACATTTTATATTGCTTCGATTTTGTTTGTATGCGTTACCTTTTCATGCAATGGTAAAAATACAGTTTTTTAAATTTTGATTTTAAAAATTGTGAATTTTTTGAAAAACTGCTATATAATTACTTTTGGTCCAAAACGTAAAATGTGATTTGAATTTTGTCCATAAGTTGCTTCGTTCTGGAGTCGCCGAAAATAACCCGTGTAAAAAAAAACCGTGCAAAAAAAAACCTTAGTGTATATTGACTACTCACCAGTGGACTAAATCGGAACATATTATTGTTTTTGTTAATGCACGCATTAGTGCTGCCAAGTGGCTTGGAAGTGATTCCAGGACACTTTTTGAAAAAAATTCTGCTTTCATCCAAATTACATTAAATCATACTGTTGCTCATATTTTTTTTGCTAAATATTATTACCAAACTGATGTGTAACGCTTTGGAAAACATCAGCGAAAAGATTTAAAGATGTCATATGTTTAGATTCTACGAAACAAAATCTATTGTCCAAATTGTATTGCGTTATAATTTTTTTGATGTATGAAAAAAAAAATGAAAGTTAAACGTTATGACAGCAGATGCGTACTTTACCTCGTTTATTTTGTCAACAGAATCTTTGTGTAGAAGAGTTTTCTGTTATAATCTAATCTTTCTAATCTGTCTTTTGTCATAAAATATATGAATGACAAAAAAATAGTGTGCTTTTTTCTCAACGTTGCAGATAAACACAGTTTGTTTCAATGATAAATTGCAAAATCATGAATTCCAATATCATTTTGCTCAGCAACCCGCATAGATAAAGGGTGTCCACGATGAAATTGCCAGACTATGAAATTGCTCTAACTTTTTAACCGTTGGGTAGAATTTAATGAAAATTTGGGTGGATATAGTTCATAGTGCATTATTTACATCCTGCAAGTTTTAGTCCTGTGATCAAAACTCGCGGAAATGGAGTCGAAAGAACAGCTCGTGCGTGATAAAATCTTGCGCATTCATCACAAGAAAAAGGATCTCTCGCATCATTCCATTGCTAAAACGTTGGGAATCGCGAATTCCACGGTGTCGCGAGTGATTAAGCGGTTCGAGGAACGGTTGACCACCGATCGGAAGCCCAGAAGTGAAGGAAAAAGTATTCCGTACAACACCAAAAATCACAACCACGTAGTTGGTTGTGCCTTCAACCAAAATCCGAACGCCTTCGTTCGGGATGTGGCTAAGAAGCTGCACCTAAGCCGAAGTTTTTTCCAGAAGGCCAAAACTAAGGCTGGGTTTCAAACTTTCAAGGTACAAAAGGCCCCTTATCGCGACGAGAAGCAGAACAAGTCCGCCAAAACCCGTGCCAGGAAGTTGTACCTCAACATGCTGACGAAAGTTGAATGCTGCATCATGGACGACGAAACATATGTGAAGGCCGACTTCAAACAGATCCCCGGCAACCTGTTTTTCACGGCCAAGGATAAGTTCAGCGTTCCGGAGCATGTCCGCACTCAGAAGATGTCCAAATTTGCGACGAAATTCCTGGTTTGGCAAGCCATCTGCACGTGCGGGAAGCGGAGTGCACCTTTCGTGACCCAGGACACGATGAACGGACAGGTGTACATAAAAGAGTGCCTCCAGAAGCGGCAGCTTCATCTCCTGAAGGCCCACAACGTCCCAAAAATCTTCTGGCCGGATTTCGTGCCGAAAATGTTCAACCCTCCCAACACTCCGGAGCTCCGCCCCATCGAGAAGTACTGGGAGATTATGAAGCAGCACCTTCTTAAACGACCTAAGATAGTGAAGACAGTCGAGGAACTGAAGAAAGTATGGGTTTACATGCAAAGAACGGTTGATTCACAGGTTGTGCAGAATCTTATGGCCGGTGTTAAGGCCAAGGTGCGGGCATTTGCGTATGGACTGTAAATAAAATACGAGTAAAATGGTAAAATGAAGTTTAATAGTTATTTCTCAATCCCTGAAAATTTGATGGCAATCGGATGAAAACTCGAATTTTGCGAATCAATTTGTGTGTGGCAATTTCATCGTGGACACCCTTTAGAAGCGATTTGTTGCAGATCACTCGAAATCAATTCGCACTGCTATGGGCCCTTGAATGCCTGTTGAGTACTGAAAACTCAAACTGGACACCAATAAGGTTACAATTAAGTTGGTAACATTTAGTAGAGCAAGTGAATCAACGCTCTTGGCTTTGTTAAGTTGATTCGATTGGGCCTGTACAAATATAATACTCATGCAAAATTTTAGATCTATTCATTATTGTTTTAGAGTGGTTACCCATTCAGCAAACCACTTTTTACATACTGCACTCTACTCCTTATCTAGAATTTTTCATGAGTCTTTCGAAAAAAATCTCGCAGCCGCCATTTATCACTGGTTGTCCCGTTAAAAGCCGAAGCGCAGCAGTAACCATAACAATAATAATAAAGGCGAAAACATATCATAGTTTATGGATGATAACATTAACAACACATTTCGCCGTAAGCCTAACACATAAACGCTTTCTTAGCTCAGCTCCCGCATAGGACCACGGCCACAAAAAGTTTTACGATTCTCCATGTAGCAAAATCATAGTGGCTTTAGTCGTTGGCTCTCCAGCGCTCCCGTCATGTGTGTGGGCCCGCTGGCTGGTTGCGATGGATTCAGTGCCTAGCAAATCCCATATATCCGCCCACAAAGGCCACCATCTTCGGCAGCGATGACGACGACGGCGGCGGCGGCGGCGGCGATGCCATCCCCTAATGAGTGCCAGAAACTCATGCTCGAATGGTCTTCAAGCACCGGCGCACCGAGTTTTACTCCCGCATTTGTGAATTCAACACTAGAAGGGTTCAAACCCGGAGCAAGTATGTGTGTGTGCCGTATGTAGTAGCACCATGGACCACCGCCATCGAGTGGAATTTCCAGCTACCGGGCGAACCGCAAACACTCTGCTTGGTTTCGATTCTTGAACAAAGCATATAAGAGCCATAAATTTTCACATCCTCGCTAATTTTTCCTCTCCGTGCCTCTTGGTTGGGATTCTTCACGCTTTTTCCTCCCTTTGGAAGCCCTCAATCGCGGGTGAAAAATTATGTGCCTGAACAAAATTAAGTATTTTTAGTTTACTCATTGCCTGTATTTAATTGGGTTGGGTTGACTGAAGATACTCAACAGATTCCGTAGCTAAAGCCCGTATCTGGAATGTTGCAGTAATAGCCATATGAGAAAACGTGTTCCATGATTTTTAGACTGAAAAAATTCACCAATCTGGACATCTATAGCTACGTGCATGGAGGAAAAATGGGTTTGCTCCGTACTCGAAAGTATTTTCGGGTGAATAGGATTTCCGACAGGAAGTAATGTTATGCCGTTGCCGGTATCCGTCAAGGAGTCGGTGTTGGGGAGAAGAGTGCTTTCGCCGATGCTATTGAAATTCAGTTTCTATTTACGTCATGTCATGTTATGTAAGAAAACCAAACACCGCATAAAACTGTCTACCGACATGGAACATGGGTTGCATATTTTTGTGGCTCCACGGTATCTCGCTGCTTCCGGATCTCTGCCGACGAATACTGGAGGTGGATGAGCGGTGGAAAACTATCGTTGGTTGAATCCTTAGTGTCCGCTTGATTTGTATCATATCTACTTCTTTCTTAGCGTTTCAAGCTTATTGTTTTCGCAATGAGCTTTTTGCTTGCTTTCAACTTAGTGTTCTAGATGCACTTCCTCAGTTATTAATTGAGAGCTTTCGATGACAGGTACCATTTTTGCATTAGTCTGGTTGTGTGGCAAGTACAATCATATCCTATGCCCAGGGAGTCAAGCGCCTTTGCCGATGCTGGTCGTTGAAATAGCATCAACAGAGATTTCCCCACTCTTCCCAAGTAACATTTCCAAAACCATCCAGCGTTTCTAAGTTTTATTAAAGTTTTATGAAAGCCACTAGGAATCAATTTGGTTTTTTTATGGTACCAAGAGGTGCCAATAGGTTTCATATTTTAGTCAGGTTTATGAAAACCTATACAGCTTGTTTACAACGTTCGTAAAACCTTGTTTTCTGAGATTTCTTTTACTCCATCAAAGGTTTTATTACGACTTTATGAGTTCGTAAAATGCTGTTTTTAAATGCCGTTTTAGGATTCATGCGTATTATCTTATTATGGTCATTTGAAAAAGCATTTTAGAACCATTTTGATCTAATGAACTGTAGATCGAAGACCGATTTTGGCATTGAGCAGAAAGGATAGTGCGCACACGCTTTGTGTACAAGATGCAGAGCACGGGATGCAGCAGATTTGCGTATGCTCTTTCTCGGGAAAATTACCATGGGCTATTCCGGTGCCACAACGTTGTCTTCTCTGTCGGTAACGCTACGCTCGATACGGATGGTTCGTGCCAAAGCTGATTCACACTTGTTTGGCTGTCTCCACAGCCGACCGCTGGGTAACGACACTGTCTTTCACGATGGAAATCTTCTAAAACCGTATTCTGGGGTGACTTAGTTTACGTGGCTCGGAAAGACCATCAGATCGTCCGAATTGATTATAGAAAAATGACCGCACTTCTTCGAACGACGATTGGGCGACCCAAACTATCACCCACGTTGAGCGGTAGGTTGTGTCCCTGTTCAACGTTTACAAATTGATCAGAATTCAAATCTTCACTGAACAGTTATGAGCGAAATCTTACTTTACTAGTAGGCTGTGTCCCACATAGACTACTCGCCAGAAACTGGATCTTTCCTCGGTTTTTAAAAGAGAAACTCTTACTGAACACTTATCGGTTACGCTAAGTAATTTAAAGATGTAATCCATTTATCACTTCTGGCTAATTGTAAGTAGCGATAACTGCTGCCTGCTTGTGATCCACACAATTAAATTGTGTATCAGTGTATAATCAACATCGTTTGGTACTGCACGCGTGAGTTGAAGATCAAGTTTTTTCGACTGTTATTTATCGTGAATTTCCAAGCAATTTCAAGTTTAGCCGTTACTTACCGATACCTTACCCCCGAAACATTTCGAGGGAGATCGAGTTTTCCAATGACCTACGCTGTGGAAAGCGCAGTTGATTGATTTTGCATCTAAAATTGGCTCTCGTAGTGGTACATTGGTAACCGCTACGGTTTCTTTTTCGTGAATCTTGATATTCGTTGTGTGGCCTCTAGTGCGGTAGAAACTAGGTCACACATACGTAGCGAGAGATAACAGATAACAGACTAATATTGAAGAAAACGGATTCTGTAAGGGTAAATATAAGAAATAATTGAAGTGTGGGAAAATAGATGCACCAAATTATAATTTTTTTGTTTGATATTATTAACTGCTAAATGAATCAGAAGAGCAGAGAATCGAACCAAGCAGAACAACAAAAATCAATACACGATATCACAGAGAAGCTTGGCATCTGTGGCCATTCGGCTGGGGCCATTCAGGCTGGGTTTTAGGACAGCCAAAAGGTTTTATGAAGGTTCTCAAGTGGTCAGACCATCTTTTACTAGAACATTTTCAATATATTTATGGTTTTATAAAGGTTTTATTAACTTTATTGAACAACCGTCGAGAGAGTGAGCCAATTTGCACAAATTTTGGCTTTAAAGAAGCATAGATGCGCTGTTGTAAGACAAAACAGTTTATTTATTAGTTTATTTATTTATTATTGTACAGCTATAACATAAATACCATACAAACCAACCAGTCAAACATGTTACCTGCGAAACCCATGTATTGGGAGGGCTCAGGGAACCTATCGAATAACGAAAGCAAACCACTCAACAGACAATCTGAATCGCCAAGCGCGAGACCTCTCACGTCAGCCCTGACCAGAGATGTTCCGGGCCTACCCGAAGAGCCTCTGGCGGCTGCTGACGTGGTCCACCTGCGCTTACAAGCAAGTAGCTCCAATTTAGATGAAGAAGCCCGTACTGCTCCACTCTTCTCTGCAATTATAGAAACGAAACGAACCAAACTAGATGTCATCAACGAATCATCCAACGAAACTCCTGAATCGCCAAGCGCGAGGCCTCCCACGTCAGCCCTGACCAAAGATGTTCCGGGTCTACCCGAAGAGCCTCTGGTGGTAGTTGACGTGGTCCGCCTTAAATGAAGAAACTAGTACCGTACCGCTCTCCCCTTCATTTATAGAATCTGACGAAACCAGAATAACTGGCGATATTCCCTCACCAACAACGAATATAACCAAGCAAGGAAGCATCTCATTTACTCGGATGCAAATACCAAACCACATGCCGTGTACCCACAAACTCGGTGTGTTGAGAAAGAAAGGATAGCAACCAACAACTCTCCCTACAATCTCCCGCGGCTCCCGGTAGCTGCACTATCAATTGCTTATATATACGACCGCTTTCGAGGATACCGTGTGAAGCCAGCATCAAGCAAAGAAAGATATGGAGGTGAGCCCAGGAAACATATGGATACCACGCCAGATGACCCGGGCTGCTCATTAGTAGAAGATTCTGTAGAAATAGAAAGAAGCTTACCGGACTGTGACATATTAGGAAGGACTAGTCAAAAAACGAAGTCACGCTCCAGAAGTGGAGTGCATAGAAAGAAACACCCGGTTAATAACTGTCCACCGAAAATGCTCAGCATGCAGTGGAATATCAGAAGTATGTGGGCAAATCATGCAGAATTGTCTCACTTTGTTCAAGATAACCCACCATTTGCTATGTGCTTTCAAGAAATGATGGTCGAAGACACTACGAACATTCTTAAAGGGCAATACTCATGGAAACTGGCCCATCGTCGAGTCCATAATGGTAAAGGAGCTGCTGGATAAGGTATTTGGAAAGAAATACCCCATAAATTCATCGAAATGACATCTGATGTACCCATTACAATCGCACGAATTCAGAATCCGTACAACATCACCATCGTATCTGTATATTTCCCACACAATGCAAATGATCAATCTATTATCAGTTCATTGGACAAAATGTTGAAAGTAACTGAACCACCATACCTCATATGCGGGGATGTTAACGCCTGTCACGAAGCTTGGGGTAGCCCCAAGTCATCGAAGAGAGGTCGTATGCTCCTGTCATGGGTGGTTAACAATCAGATGATTGTACTAAATAATGGTTCTTCAACCCGCATTAACGAAGCAAGATGAACGATGTCTGCCATTGATATTACTATCGCTTCCACCAGTTTGGCATTGAAAGTAAACTGGGAAATTTTGGAAGATTCAATGGGCAGCGATCATTTGCCAATTTTGATAAAAATGGATGAAAGATCAGTACAACTTGGGAACAGTAGACGATGGCTATACAAGGACGCCGATTGGCTGGTATTTGAGCAAAAAGCAAAGTACCAACATTACGGTTGAATCGCTGGGACAGCTTCAGCAGCAGAAACATCCATACCGAGAACATCAGGGAAAACAATTGGAAAATCAAAAATCTGGTGGACAGATGACGTTCAAAAAGCCGTAAAAGCACGACGAAAAGCCCTTCAAGCCTTGAAAAGACAACGAGGCGATAGTACGGAAAGAATCGCCGCACTCCACGTATTTCAAGAACATGAAGTGTAGCTCGAAAAGCATCGAGGTTAATAGGAATAACAATTTAACGGGTAGGGAGATGGGCAGGAATTTAAAGGATGGTTTACATAACACATTTATTTTATATTCTAAATTATCAAAAAACTTAAAAATATACAAATTTTGGTTTTCTTTTTGTTTGAAAATTTTTGAGGTAAATGAGATCTTAGTGGAACTCAAATTTAAGTTGGAAAGTAAATAAAGCTTTTCTTTCGAGATCTAATGCTTCAATACTAAAGATGAGTTCACAATGTCTTTACAATTTCGAGCCGCATTAATTTTCGGCTCTTTTCGTAAGAATATTTACCATAAATTTAAATACGCATTTGGTTTAGAGCATGATACGCTGTAAAAAAACTCATTTTTTTTGGATATTTTTCTATCAAAAAAAATTTCCCGCAACACTAGGACGTTTTTTTCAGATATTATGCATTGCTAAATGAATCGACGGCAAACAACATACTGAGAAAGTTAGCCTAAGACTGCATTTCTCAAGCGCCTCATTTGGAAAAGATAGACTGCAGCGCCATCTCTGCTGCATGATTTGGAACAGATATGATAATATCAAAAGACGACGAATGACATACTGAGAAACTTTGCCCAGGACGGCAAATCTCTAGCGCTTAATTTAGAAAAGATAGACTGCAGCGCCATCTCTGCGGCATGATGTGGAACTGATATGATAAAGTCAAAAGACGAAGAATGACACAGTGAGAAATTTTGCTGAAGACGAAAACTCTCTATAACTACTCTGGACTGTTTTGCTCACACATTGAATTAACAACCACTATCCATTTGTAGCAGATTCCCGGTGGCCAATGTTACCGGAATCATGTTTTTTCACCACCAATACATTTCTATGACCATATTCTTTCAATATGAACATAAAATATAATTTTTATATCCTTGAATTTTTTTATGTCGTTTTTTGAAATAACGCGGTTTTTTTTAAGCGGACCGCGTAAAAAAAACTTCAGTGTATTGTGGTGAGATTCTTCACTCTTTGCAAGACTGCTGGAGATACAAAAGGTAATCCGATAAAGAGCAGCTTACTAGACGCTCCAGGCAGACTTATTCAGAATTTCTGCAGTCTGCAACAGTCGATGAACATGAATACCAATTTTAAATTTTGTCAGCTGAAAAATCGTACTTTGCCACATCTGATGAAGGTGCTTCTGCGGTGTTGCATGCACCTGGATCTTCAAAAAGCAAATGTTTTTCCCCGAAAGTGCACCGTAGTAAAATGAATAACGACAATGAAAATACTACTCGTTAATATTTCCAAAATACAACAGAGCTTTTAGTATGAACGGTTCATAAAAAATGATCTTCATTGAACAAAAAAAAATCTAGTGGACATATGGGGGTGGGAGCAATTGTTAAGTTTAAAATTCTTCTAGAAAAACTTAAACTTAAACTTCAGGCGTAATCGACGTGACTGATAAAGGACAGCTTATCGTCGATCATGACCCCAAGATACCTCAAAGATCTCTCCGATTCTATTGTGTAGTTACCTGGACTGATCGTAGCATGTTGCTCCGATTTTCGGTTATTTACCACCGTGACCTCAGTCTTATGGCGGGCTAGCTAATAAAGAAGTTTCCTGGAACTCATCCTTCTCTCCACAATGCCAATGGAGTGCGAGGCCGTTAGCTCCACCTCTTCAATGGATTCACCACATATCTCCAGGGTGATGCCGTAGTACCTCATCGTACATCGTGTTCCATAGCACCGGACCCACGATCGAACCTTGCGGGACGCCTGCGATGATCTCGATACGTTTCTGGCCTACTTCAGTATTTTACACCAGTACGCGATTCTGGAAGTAGCTTCCCAGAATCTTGTACAGGTTCCCAGGAACCTGAAGTTGTTGGAGCGAGTCGGCGATAGCGACCCAATTGGCGCTATTGAACGCATTTCTCACGTCAAGGGTGACCACTGCACAGTATCGTACTCCCCATCTCTTGCGCTTGATTACCACTTCACCTGTCTTGGTTACGGACAGAATGTCGTCACCGTCGGGTTCCCTATGCAGAAACCAAACTGGTTATTAAACAGACCACCTATACCCTCCGTATATCTTGTCAGTCTGATGAGGATTACCCTCTCAAGCATCTTACCCGATGTGTCCAACAGACATATAGGTCTATATGCCGATGGATCTTCTGGTGGCTTTTCTCCTGTGAGACTAGGGTGCATACCTCTACATCCTCACACATGGCCTGTCTTGCCTCTGTTGTCTTCTTAAGCTTCAGGAGCAACTCGCTGGTGCGGGTACGGCGTATACTTCGCTCATCGGTGACTAGGCCTGCCAGATTAGCGTCTCCGCGTATCGCTTTCAAGACCTCGGAGTACTTTGACGCTCCGGTCTTAACGATGAGGGCCTCTCCGCGGTAACGCTTGCGGGCCACCTGTCGCTTTTCAAGTTTTTTGGACCTTGGTCCAGTGGCTATCCCTGCTATGCTTGGGGTCGTCACTCGTCCACCTCTTGGCACTAGCTTCTGATTCTGTGCTGATAATTTTTGTTGGGGCCCTACCGCTCGGGCCCCCTTGGGCGCTTGAGATAACTCTTGAGCTGGACGTCACTGGCGCTGGGCTTGGTGGCGGGGCCTCTCTCTTTGCGGTCAGCCGGAGCTGGTCACGAGGATGAACCCCTTCCGATGCCGTACGCAAATATCGGACACGCCAGATCTCATCGTTTTACGTGGTGGGGACCTCACAAGGCTACCTTTCTCCTGGGGTTTGGTCGTTCCTGTGGTATTACCCTCCATTCTGTTGGGTCCCCCACCAGCCGCTATCCGAGCCCATGTGGAAAAGTCGCTATAGTGCTCCCATGGTTGTCTATGCAAGCTTGAAGGCGATCAGGGAGGCCATGCGAGGGTTAACACGGCCCTTCATGGGGAAGCGTGTTCAGAGCCTGATCAGCGTAAGTCAGGTATAGGGACATCTGAGACGGGCGGAGGAGAATGGAACGCAATGGAGGCCTGCCAACGTTTTAATGGGACGGCCACAACCTGTGCCACTAGAACCTCGCCATTTCCTGCTCGGTGTCACCCGGCAGTACTGAGGGAGACGACACTGGAGCCAGCCCGAATGCAACAGTATCACTCGTTATCCTTTTCAAAGCCAGTTATCATAATTGGTGTTTTACTGGCAAATGTTGCTTCAGGACTACCACAGCTTCATGTTTTTTAAAGCAGACGTCGGCCTTCAACATACTCCAGACAGCGAAGTCCATAGGGTTCAAGTCCGGTGAACTCGCCGGTCGCTCCGACATTGAAATGAAACCTAGAAAATGTTCCGCAATCCCGAATTGGGTTTTCTTCGCTTTGTGAGCCAGCACCGAGTCCTGTTGGTAAATCTAATCCATTGGATCGAAACGAAGACGTGCTCCCGAATCGACGACGTTCTGTAGAACTTGTTTCCGATATGTATTTTGGTAGATCTTCACTCCTTCAGGGACTGGTTTCTGTCACCTGGTGGCCATCAGCACATCGGAATGGGTTCGTAATCTTTTTGGCAACCAAGCTCTGACGTTCTGCTTATTTACGAACTGCTGTACGGTGAACAATATCTAGTCGGTAAACACGTTTTTCTCCAAAATTCCTTCCGTGGCCTTCTTCAGCAGCTTCGCTATTTTTACCCGTTCTTGTTACTGCCGCACCGAAAGGTCTTAAACCTTCTGGATCTTGTAGTTAATGTTTCAGGAATCGACGGAGACTCCGATTCAATGCTTTGAGATCCTTCACCAATTCAGTGGCCCTACGTATAGGATTTCTCTTAAGGCACCTCTTGACGATATTCACTATTGCAGGTGTCACCGTAGTAGCTCGACGCCCCCCAGCATTCACTCTTTGGTTCTTCCGGCCTCCAGGTATCCTTTGACTAATCGATGAACAAAACTTCTACACAAACGTAAATTGGACAGCTCACGAACTATGTCCTTCGGCCGTTTTTCAGCTTGGAACAAGGCAAGCAGAGCACTACGTTCCTGTTCTAGATCCAATTTTTCGGATTACAAAAGTAACACATACATCCCCAGGGCATTTTTTAAATTATCGTACAGATTGGGTCGAAGTGTCTCAGAATGTTACTAAACTTTGTCCACGCGTAGGGTTCATAGATACTATGGAAACTATTGAAACGGTTGAAAACTTTGATGTCTGGTGATTTAATCGGTCACCTGAGCATTTCACAAAGCTTTCAAAATGGGCCAGTGATGTACATGAATGGAGACTGGATGAAACCTGTGGGAAACCATGACATTCCTTACAACATATGTGAAACGTCACGTATAGATTGGGAAGTCGGAGGTCCCACTGTTCGTCATGGCTCCATAAAATTCTTCACAGATGGCTCAAAAATTGGAACAAAAACGGGAGCAGGAATCTTCGGCCCTGGGGTAGAAATCTCAGTGGCGATGGGAAACTATCCAACGGTTTTCCAAGCGGAGATCTTTGCTATAATAAAATGTGTTAACGTTTGTCTGAAGAGAAAATACAGATATGCAAATATTTGTATTTTTACAGACAGCCAAGCGGAACTCAAAGCGTTAAATAATTATAAATGTACATCCAAACTTGTCTGGAAATGCATTCTTTCATTGCGAAAGGTGTGCCAAGAGAACTCGGTGAATTTATTCTGGGTTCCGGGACACTGTGGCATTGAAGGTAATGAAAGGGCAGACGAGCTTGCTAAACAAGGTTCAAATGCACAGTTTATTGGCCCAGAACCATTCTGCGGTATATCATACTGTGCCATAAAAATGGAATTAAAATCTTGGGAAGAGCAAAGGGTGATGACCAATTGGTTGGTCACCACAAAGTGTTCTCAAGTGAAAAGGTTTATAATTCCAAATGTTGCAATTAGTAACAAGCTTCTGGAGCTCAATAAGAGAGTTCTTTGTACCTATACTGGGCTAGTAACCGGACATTGCCCGAGTAGATATCATTTGAAAAACATTGGCCAGGTTCAGAATGATATCTTTTGTTTCTGTAACATTGAACGTGAAACCTCGGAACATCTGCTTTACAGTTGTGATGCTGTGTACAAGAGCAGACTTAAATTTCTGTACAGTGGCTGTATGCAACCTAAAGAAATTTGGACTGCAAATCCTGGGAAGGTGGTGGGTTTTATAAACTCAATTTTGCCTGACTGGGAGACGCGTCTTAGGCTGGTCACTTGACAAATGGTGATCTAGCTTTAAGATGCGAATAAGTATAGTAAACAGGGGTTTATCACAAAAGTTCAACTCAGTGGACGCAGTGATTCTACGCCCCAAAAAAAAAAAAAAAATTAGAAACTATAGATACTATAGAAACTATGGGCTCGTCACTCGTCTTCATATAAACATAATAAAAAATTCGAAAAGTGTCGTCTTATAAGTAGGTATATATACATATAACATTTGCTTTAATGGTGCGTGTGCTTTGTTAATTTTGTTCAAGGTAGCTGCTAGTTACTTTGAAGGAAGGTGATAGGAAGCCACCACCAGTGCAGGACTTGCCATCCTTCTTATGGCAAGATCAAACTGTACATACCTGTAATCCTCACTATTCCGTTGTATGAAGGGCCAAAAACGGGGGTGTGGACCCGAAGCAGAAGCACTTACTTGAAACCCACGGAAAGGATGGAGAATATCCTTCCAACGAAACGCTCTTATTACAGGAAATGAACAGTAAGCAATACACATTAGGATTTCCGTCTGGTGGTTTGTTAAAAATAGGGTAAGCAAACTCACTGTAGACTGCCGGAAGATAATTAGACCTTCGTTGATCTCGATCTGACGATTTCCATCAAAGAAGGCATAATTGTCATCCATGACTTGGGCCAGATAACCACGAATCCCTCATCAAGCCTACAATTCGTCTGGTACCCTGTATTCCCTACTTACCCTATGGAATATATGTATATAATGTACGTAATAGAATATAAAATATGTATTTGCAAAATGTAACTGAAAGCCACTGGATTGTTACTGCAAAATAAAATGTGGGTATGTATTAATATCTGAATAGCCCTGGAAAAGCTGACAAGCAAAGTAGAATAGTCTTTTCAACAAAAATAAAATTTCAATGAAAAGATATTTGATGTGTTTTATTATTTTGAGAATCAACACACTATTCTATAGGTCGAAGAAAGCAGTTTTAGTGATATAAGAGCCCTCAACCCCACCCGCACCCTTCAAATTGAGTATTACAAGCATTAAATTTTCATGCTGCTCTGTGCCCTGTGCTGATCTGTGCTCTGTGAAATGCGAAAGTAATTTGAAATGTAAAGATGTCACAAGGCGTGCTGAAATTATTAATTAAATGAGAACGGAAAATACACCCTGGTTGAACACGATCTTCAGTCACAGCCACTCACTTTCCTATTGTCAAGTTGGCAACGTTGCCCATGCTACGCCAACCAGCTTCTCCATGCTGAAATACTGAAAAAATGTGTAGAAAACAACAGTAGAAAAACTAATTAGTGTGATATAACCACAATGGAACTGACTCTTAGCTTCGGGTCTTGACAGACAATCCCTACTGAGCCCTTGCGGCACGTCAAGCCGGCCAGTTCAGCGCTAGGGAAGTAGAGCGTTTATTAAAATATTTATACAAACCAAGTCAAAGCGTCGGACAAGGAGGAGTATAATCACTGAATACAATATATAATAAAATTTGGATTGGATATAGGATTCCATGAAACTATGGGGGCACATTTTCATGAAATTTTCCTTCACTGGGGAAAATTTTGTAGGAAAACTGGCAACCCTGAATTTTTTAATATTGTTTATTGTTCATATATCCATGAAGCCTATGCGGGGACAATGCTTCGTAACAATCTGAGACCCTTCGGCAGTTTAATCCCCATTCTCGGATGAGACGTTGGACCGATCAGTCGACTATTCCAATCGCTCTCGTAAATTTCCCTACTTTGAACACGGCTTTGCCGTTGTTGTATTAGTGATAGTGTTAACGGAATCTATTGAAAGATAGATAAAATGGAATCGAGTGTACGAAAGAACACGCTGAAACTGTGCTTCGAATCTGGTGCTAAGGCACCCTCGCATCTGGAAGTCCTCAGATTTGTTACAAGCCAACTGGATCTCAGCGCAGCGGACCTGCATTCGGTCTACAAAGACGAAAACGACGGATTATTCTTTATCAAGTTCCTTGATGATGGTAGGTTCAATGAATTCTGTAACCACGTGGAAGAGGTCTACGCTTTTAAGTATGGCGACGATTCAACGACATCAGTCACTCTAGCCATGGCCAGTCGCATATTTCGCTACGTGCGAATTTTCAACCTGCCACCCGAAATTGATGATAAGTCCATTGCTCTTGTTTTGGGACAATTTGGGACAGTCAGGCAACAGGTAAGGGAACGCTACCCAGCTGAGTACAATTTAAGTATATTCAGTGGCATCCGTGGTGTCCATATGGAAATCGCTAAGGAAATTCCAGCGAACATATTCATTGGGCATTTCCGAGCGCGGATTTATTACGATGGTTTGAAAAACCGCTGTTTCTATTGTAAGGAGGAAGGGCATATGAAGGCAAATTGCCCCAAGTTGGCAGCAGTTTCAACATCCAACGGTGGAGGTGCACGGTCATACAGCACGGTTACTGCTCACGGGAGACCATTGCCTACGCCAAACGTAATCTTACCTCCGCTAGTGGCTAACATGCAAACTCTAACTCGGAAGAAAGATGAAATATTGAGCCAAAGTAAAACCAGCACACGTGAAATGCAAGAAGGACAGCCAGGATCAAGCAAGGAACCCGAGTCAACACAGGAAGAACAACCCAAGGCAGATGATGAACCACAATCAATGGAGATCGATCCGAAGCAAGGTCAAAAGCGAGCAGCAACCTCTCCAGTATCGACGAGCACACAAGAATCCACGCGTACGGACGGCGACAGCGAGAAAGAGGCGGAAGTTTCATTCCGTAATCAGAGATCCAAACGGAACAAAAAAACTGGTCAACAAAAGGTAATTGAAACAATAAGTAACAATTCAGCTGCTAAGAAAGGCAAGTGAGTACGGTGGAATCCATTGTTTTGATTAGATTGTTTGAGTGAGTGAGTGAGTGAGTGAGTGACTGAGTGAATAAGTGAGTAAGTGCTTAACAAAACAATGGTATTTGTACGAACTGCATGCACAATTAACATTAACGCTATAAACACCCAGGTGAAAAAGTCTCTCCTGAGAGACTTTGTATGGAATAACGATATTGACATCGTATTCTTACAGGAGGTGGCTTTTGAAGATTTTGGGTTTCTTCCTCTCACACTGCCATCGTTAATATAGGGACTGAGCACAAAAGCACGGCTATTCTTGTGAGAAAAAGCGTCAAATTTGAAAATGTTATTATGAGTACCAATGGTCGATTAACGTCAGTAGTTATAGATCAATTGAATTTTATTAACGTTTACGCAGCCTCAGGGTCAGGTTATAAGAATGAACGGAACATAATGTTCACCTCTGATATTATTCCTCATTTGTCAACCAACAAAGAAAATGTTATCGTAGGTGATTTTAATTGTGTTTTGTCTAGATCGGATTCAAATAGTAGAAGTACAAACAATTGCACAGGCTTGGAAACTTTAGTTCAAACATTACGGTTATTCGACGTAGAAATGAAAAAGAACATGACAACTAACTTTACTTTTATTCGGGGTGATTCTAGTTCAAGATTAGACCGTTACTACGCATCACTAGACTTTATTGATAAAGTAAGATCGATTACTACTAAAGCCATTGCTTTTTCCGACCATCATGCTGTGATGGTAAAATATCAGGTTCCTGACGGTATTTCAGTACAGGTTCGTGGAAGGGGCTATTGGAAGGTTAATCCAAGTCTCCTTTCTAATGAAAATGTATGCGATTCTCTAATACAAACCTACCTTGAATGTAAAAATAACAGTCTATATCAGAACGATATCAACGCTTGGTGGAATGATTACGCTAAATGCAAAATTTCTAGATTTTTCAAAAATCAAAGTTATCTTTTGAACCAACAAATACACAGAGAAAAACAATTTTACTATGTATGTTTAAATGAAATAATGGAAAAACAGTCGGCAGGCGAAGATGTTTACAATGAAATGTGTTTCATTAAGTCCAAATTAATGGAAGTTGAACATAATAGGTTATCAAATTTAGGAATGAAAATTAGCTCAAATTCGCTGCTGCACGACGAAAAAATTAGTTTATTTCACTTAACTTCTCGTATCAATAGGCAATCGGACAGCACTGATTCTTGCCTATTAGTTGATGGTGTTGCAACGTCTGACCCTCGTCTGGTGAAAGACTTTTTGGTTTCACACTTTAGCAATGTTTTCCAAACAGATAACGATGAAACCGAATATGAGGAGATTTTGGGACACCTTACAGCCAAGATGGCTGCTGAAGACGGAGTCAACCTCATCAGACCAATTGAAAAAACTGAATTAGAGAATGTTTTAAAGGAAGCTGCTAAAAAGAAAACTCCTGGTCCAGATGGGCTGACATACGAATTCTATTTGAGATTCTCCGAACACATAATTGATGATTTAGTGGTACTCTTTAACAAATACTTGACCGATGGTGTGCGTCCGTCCATGAACTTTTCGAAGGGTATAATATGCCTGATTACAAAGAAAGGAAATCCACATGACATAGCAAACAAAAGACCAATAAGTATGTTGAACGCAGATTATAAACTATTTATGAAAATTTTAGCTAATCGACTGCATCCTTTACTAGACAAAATCATTGGATCCGGTCAAACGGCATGTAATCCAAAATATTCATGTGTCGAAAACTTGAAAAAAATACGTAACATAACCATTCGTGCAGGACAGACAAAGAGATTTAAAGGTCTTCTTCTAAGTCTCGATTTAGAAAAAGCCTTCGATAGGGTTAATCATGCGTTCTTATGGGCGGTTCTAGAAAAATTAGGATTTTCAATTGTTTTCATCAACTGTCTTAAAAATCTTTACTGCAACGCAAGTTCCAAAGTGCTCTTCAACGGATTTCTAACCAACGACATTAACGTAAAGTCATCAGTACAGGGATGTCCACTTAGTATGGCACTATTTGTTCTGTACATAGAACCGCTTATACGGATGATTAGCAATAATATTCGAGGTTGCTTCGTAGCCAATACATTTATAAAGGTATTGGCCTATGCAGACGATCTCAATATTTTTATCCTCAATGATCATGAGTTTGACACGGTTTTAGAGATCATCAATTATTTTAGCATATATTCTAAAATAAGACTGAACATCCATAAATCGCACTATATGCGTTTTAATAATTGCAAAACTGGACCGCACCAGATCCAAGAGCAATACAGTTTAAAAATATTAGGCATTACGATCCATGCTAAATATCTAGATACAGTAACAAGTAATTATAATTCAGTTATTCAATCAATTAAGCACTGCCTTAAAACGCATTCTAAAAGAAATTTGAATTTAATACAAAAAGTCTGGATTCTGAATACTTTTATATTATCGAAGATATGGTATTTAGCACAAGTTTTTCCGCCCAACAAAATTCACCTGGCGCAAATTAATACAAGTTGCTGGATGTTTCTTTGGAATCGACAGATTTTCAAAGTTGCTCGCAATCAATTGTTCTTAGATACGAATAAAGGAGGCCTCTCCCTTATCGACCCTTACCTTAAAAGTAAAGCGTTATTCATAAAAAATGTACTATTTTCTGAACAAGTTGACACAGTTGATCATTTTATGATGGCTCAAAAGAGTAACACATCTTTAACTAAAAATTGTCGCGACTGGTTAAGCTATGCCGATACGGTAGCTGATAACCCATTGTTAACTTCGACAAAGCTTATATATAGGTATATGCTGAATGAGGGTAACCATACAAATAAGATAGAAGAAGAAAATCCTAACATACTAGATATTTTGTGGGAAAATTGCAGTAAGCCATTTCTTTCGACGAATGTTAGAGAAGGTCTTTATTTGGCCTTAAATGACATTGTTAGCTCAAAAGTAAAACTATTAAGGAATAGAATAAGTGGGATAATAACTGATATATGCGAATATTGCGGACAGTTGGATACAGCAGAGCATAGAATAAAGAAATGTACAGGATCAGAACAAGTATGGAATTGGATTCATAATTTGATCACACAAAGATTGGGGTTAGTGTACGATGATCCGGAGGAAATAATTGGAACATGTATAGATGATAAAAGCTGAGAATGCAGCATTATGGTTAGTTGGGGAAGCAATCGCCTTTAATTTGAAACATTTTGGAAAAACCCGAATTTATAAATTTCAACATCATATTCGTCAAGAACGATGGAACAATAGAAATGCAATGAAGAAACATTTTGAAAATAATTTGTATATATTTTGAAGTAAAAATCCCTCTAGGCTAAGTTAGGTAAGTTAGGTTAAGTACCCCTATCCTTCATACAAATGTGCGATTGTGTATTTTTGTATGGATGGAAAGGAGTGCGTGGGTTTGTGTGATAGAGGACATGAGTGAATGGGATACTTACCCCGAGTACACCGCGGGTAATCGGTTTCCCCAGTTAATACTAGAGTTAGTGAATTAGGGTTAAGAAATGCAAATGTGTGAACAAAATGTAAAATGACAAGAAGAAAGAAGAAAGTTGTAAACATTATAATATTATTGTAATTGTAAAACATTTGTTGAATAAATACTTGTTAATTTGAAAAAAAAAAAAAATCCCCAGCAGTTTAATTGCCGGACCCTGAAATGTGTTCAGCTTTTCTCTTTTGTACGCAAATTTTTGGTTTTTAATTTTATTTTTATTTTTTCATGGCGTTTTTGATTTTTATGGAAAGTTTTCATTCTGTCTGTTTTCGTTTTGATTATTTGTTTAGTATAATTTTCTTTCTTTTTTAAATATCTTAATTCGAACCTTTTATTGCTGCTCTATTTATTTTTTCATTTTGTTTCTAACGATGTATTTATTCATATTTATTATTTATTTCTGGAAGTTAACTCATTTTTGTTACGAACTTTTACTGTTTTTATTGCTCTCTTTTATTTTTTCATGAAAGATTTTTATTGATTTTTGGTGTTTATTTACTTGAAATTCATTCAATTGTGAAATGTTTGAATTATGTTTTGGGCATATATTTTTTTTCTGTGTTAATTTTAGTTTCTGCATTGTTTCGAGCCTTATTTATATAGTGGCGGCTCAATTTATATTATGGATATTTTCCATATTTTCGATAGGACGTCTACTGCTATTAGCTATTTAACAACAGATGAACTTTCATTCTACAGACAATTCAATTTTTAGACTTTGAGCATGACTTATTGTTAGTATTGCTGTTTTTAAAGTGGATGAAGTAGAAATGAAAATACGTTCATCATCATGCAATAACTTGTCGTTTCGGACATGTTTTGAGACGACGACTATGATTTAAAAGTATGATGCCTGAATATGACATGTGTATTTCAAGGTTTCACACATAAGTTAATTCACGCAAGAAGCCTCAATGAAAGAGATTTAACTACAGTTTTCCAAACACTGTCTGTAAGTGATCATCGCTCGAAAGGCTTGAGCGATTGACAGGTAATTTTGAACCCGTTAAAAATCTTGATCAATTACATACGAACTACGAGTAGTTTGCAACCGCAAGCCGTGCTGTGCATAGTGGAAGTGAAACTTTTCGAAGCAATTTCAACTTTTACTTCAAAAATTACCTCTCCCTGCACAACGGTCTCACCCCGATCATTAGAAACTACGAACATTTTCATCAGCGCACAGATCACTCTCATTGGCACGATGCAATGCGATGCGGTATGTAGTTTGAAATGCTGCGGTTTTTACCTCATACTCACCCAATGCGATAAAGCAACTCCTAAATTAAATAAAATATGCTGTGAACGCATTTGCATTATTCATGCATTAGAATCAGCTTCCCTATCCCTGTTCGGCTGTGGCGCTTCCATACTTGTGCAAGTGAATTTCTCGCCAGCAGAGACCCCAGGCTTGGCGGAGGCTGTGTAACTGGCTCACTCTGCAAGATTCCCAAATGATGACTAACTATATTTACTCATTTTGTGCCGTCAAATGAGATGAAAAGAACGCCGAAACTATCGTCATACTCGTCAACATCCCGCATGTGTGGGAAACTTAAACCGTTGCCAAGAAACGGAATCGGCGGGTGAGCAGTGCTAGAAGACGGTGGATCACATGCTGCAGAACTTTTCGCTCACCGAAAAAGCCGGTCCGCAGTCGCTGTTTTCTTATTTATATTACCAGTATGAGAATTAGTCTGAGAAAATAATCTTTAGCGTAGGAATAATTCGAGTTCAACTGTACTAACGTTACAAGTTTCAAAAAAATCTTAGATGAACATTTTCTTTCGTTTAGCCAATCAGTTCTTTTACTTCGAACTCTGCAGCACCTTATGGTCTTACCCTAATTTGGAATGTCTCAGGATGCGAGCACCGCAGGTGCAGAGCAGTGGTTTCTTGTGCAGGCATCGCATCTTTCCAAAATTCTTCCAAAACGTACCCACCACCGTGTACAACAGGCAGAACATTTTCTGGGACCAATGTGAGCTCCTTCTCCGACATCTCCACTACTGTGCCCACAATGCTCACCATCTAAAGCTTCACCACAATAAATGTACCACACTAAAAGCTCCAGCCCGCTCGCTCTATTCAGAACACCAACCAACGCCACATGCGACGGGGTGCCGGGGGAGAGTCTTTCATTTGCATAAATTTTGCACTGTATATTTCGCAACTTTCAACAAAAGGAACTTTTACCCATCCATCTATGCATCCATCCATCCATCCAACCATCCATCCGTAGTGTGCCTCCAGAAACCACGGCAACGGCAACAGCAGCGGCAACAACGACGGTTGTCGTCATCGTCGTCGCCTGGATACATCTTATGAGGTGGTAAGTCGCTTTGGTCTGGGAAAAGTGGAATATGCATTCATGTGCGAGATCGAAATTTCGAAACCATGCTCTTTGTGGAGACTGTTGGTTGGTTGGTTGGTTGGTTGTGCCCTGCCTGATGGCGATGGCGACGTACATGCATGTGAATGTGTAGGAATGTGTGTGTGTGGTTCCGACTGCTCTGATGGCACCACTAACTACAGAACGGGTAACATGAATCTCTTCGTCTCGAACTTTGCGAAGAACACACATGGCCAAGTTTCTGGAACTTTGCTCCGTTGCCTTCTGGGGTATTGTGCATAAGAAAGTCGGAACATTCACCGGAATATGGGGACATTGCGTGTGAATGGGGGAAAGGACAGTCCTTGGAGCGGAAGGAGAATCAGGAGGAAATTGAAAGAGGTAAAGAGCTTGATGAATAATTAAGCAAGTTCTTTCCCCGGGAACGGCAAATACATCACATGCACACATAACTTGGTATGTACTACTTCACAGACATTTTGCAGCAACTCAATGCCTCCGGGCTGTGTGTAAGGTTGATGGAATTTTGGAATTTAGCATTTTGAGGTTACAATGGAGGAACCAAGATGTGGCTAATGCACAATGTGAGTTGGTTGCGAGAGATGAGTGAAGATTGTTGTTAGAAACCACAATGGTTGATGTAGGGGCAGTTTGGTCAAGTTTGAGAGCTTGGGCATCTCAGACTCTTTGGATTCAAGGATCTACGACGTGAGAGCGTATCATCAATGTTGATAATTATAACGATTGTATAATTTCACAGTCAAAAATGAAAAAAACTTACCTATGAGACTTGTATACTACAGACTGTATTGAAAATACTATGGGAAACTTGTTTGCTTCAGAAAAATATTTTAAGGAAGCTAGTTTCTATGCGAGAGAGATGACAACTGACTTTGACTGCAATCAGCTAAATGTTTTCCCAGCCTTGATTGAATTCGGAGCTAAAATTCGGAAATAAACTCGTTCCTAAAAATAGTCAGGACCCTGAACTGTCATCTATTGAAGATTTTTTCATCATAATGTGATCTGGAACCCGCAGAACGTCAGTATTTAAAAAAAAAAACAGTTTTCTTTGATAATGTGTGCATGAAAAATCGATTTTTTTCGGATGGATGGTAAAAAGAAAGGAAAAAAAATATTTTAACAAACCAAATTGCATATTATTCATTAAGAAAAACTATACAAAATTACTTCTACTACCTGTCACAGCCGTTGTTTAAAGGGCGATACGGTCAAAATTTGGTCAATATCAACTTGACGTATTTCTTTCAATTTTGCATTTAAAAAACCTGAACACCCCTCATTTTGAAGGTGTGTGTGTGTAGAATGTTGCTCCTATTTTGATTTTGGAATTCACTCTTCAGTTGTCAAAATGCCGTCCAAGCAAGAAGAGCAGCGTATCAAAATTTTGCTCGCGCATCGCGAAAATCCGAGCTACTCGCACGCAAAGTTGGCAAAATCGCTAAAAGTTGCCAAATCAACTGTTACAAATGTAATTAAAGTGTTTGGGGAACGTTTGTCGACAGCCAGGAAGTCTGGATCGGGGGGAAATCGAAAACCGGAAGCCGCTGAGACGACAAAGAGAGTTGCCGGTAGTTTCAAGCTAAACCCTAACCTATCTCTCCGAGATGCCGCAAATAAGCTGGGTGTATCGTCTACAACCGTGCATCGAGCCAAAAACGAGCCGGACTATCGACTTACAAGAAGGTAGTGACTCCAAATCGCGATGATAAACAAAATACGACGGCCAAAGCGCGATCCCGGAGGCTATACACGACGATGCTGACGAAGTTTGACTGCGTGGTAATGGACGACGAAACCTACGTCAAAGCCGACTACAAGCAGCTTCCGGGACAGGAGTTTTATACGGCAAAAGGAAGGGGAAAGGTAGCAGATATTTTCAAGCACACGAAACTGTCAAAGTTCCCAACACGCCAGAGCTCCGCCCAATTGAGAAATACTGGGCTATTGTCAAGCGGAACCTAAAGAAGACCAAAAAAACTGCTAAGGACGAGCAGCAGTTCAAGGCAAACTGGCTTTCTGCGGCGAGGAAGGTGGACAAGGTGGCTGTACAAAATCTGATGGCAGGGGTCAAGCGTTAGGCCCGGCAATTCGGATTTGGAAAAGCGGAAGCCTAACTGAATATTTTTCCTGAATTTTATACTAATTGAACTTGAAAAAGAAATTTAATTTGATTTTTTAAATAAACGATTTCACCGATTTACACGCGTTTTCCCTTGACAAAATTTTGACCATATCACCCTTTATGGGATTCAGCTTCGTTTTTCGCAACGGGTGACTTTGACTGACGCTTCTGCATGTGGATATCCATTATGGCCAAATACTTCTTGACCATTTGGCCGACCTCCCGAAAAGAAGGGGCCACCTTGCCTTCCGTGTTCCGTTTGAGCTTCTTTTGAATCCTCCCGTCGCTTAAAACGGTCAGACGGCCGGAACCAGACTTCCGCTCGATGGGCTCTTCCTTCTCTAGAAGTGCCAGAATCTTGTAGATGTGTCCGCTATTGTATCCGACCGACACGAAGCGGGCCATGATGGCCGACTTTTTTAAGCCCGGATGGAGCAAGTGGTATGAACAAACCATAGATCGAAGTTGTTTCACTGTTCTCGCCAAACATCAAAATTGTTTGCAAAATTTCTTGCGCCATACAATAATGTTTGCCATTTTTCACATAACAAGCTTGATTCAGGCGTTATCTGGCTTAAATTTACATGTATCCCATTATTTTCTGCGAAATCTACCATTCTCTTAATGTGCATTAGATAACGCAGAAAATGAAATGTATCTTTCTATCTGAGTGCCCAGTGGTGAATTCACCTACCGCATGCGTGATAATGTTTGAATTATCGTTAAAATAGGGTTTCTGTTTCACCTGTACCTACACTGCCTTGATTTTCTTTGCATACACGTAAGCTAAAGGGTGTTCCGATCATAATTTGGTCAAACAGTAATTTGTGTGAGTCGATCAAAGTTTTTATTAATAAGTCAAATTCTTTTTCTTTGTCAAGTTCAGCTAATACAGAATACGGGAGAAATATTCAGCTAAGCTTTCTTTGTACCGAATGTGAATTGCTGGGTCTTTCGTTTAACACCTGCCATAAGTTTTGTACAGTCTCCTTGTCCACTTTATTCGCCGCAGCTGGCGTTCTGCGTTAAACTGTTTCTCGCTAAGTACCGCTTTTTAAGTCTTCTTAAGGTTCCGCTTGACGATGGCCCAATATTGTTCAATCGGGTGGAGCTCTGGCGTGTTGGCAGAATTCTTGTCCTTGGGCACCACTTGAACGTTGTTGGCAGCATACCACTCTAAGATGCCAAATCCGGCCAAAAAACAACAGAACAATTGTGTCACTTCAGGAAATGCAGTAAACGTTTTTGTAGGCACTCGAGCAGATAAATTTCCTGGTTGATGGTTCCGGTCGCAATGTAAACATTGCTCTTCAAGCCACAGGTACAGATGGCCTGCCACACCAGATGTTTCTTCGAGAACTATGACACTTTAATATGCTTGAAAATATCTGCCAGCTTTCCCCGTCCGGTTGCCGTATAAAATTTCTGTCCAGGAAGCTGTTCAAAGTTTAGCTGTTAGCTCTATCCACGGTTGAAGGCATCCACTCCCTGCTTATTTGCGACATCTCGGACGGAGAGGTTGGGGTTCCGCTCGAAACAGCGGGCAACTCGTTTTGTCCTCACTGTTGCCTCCGGTTTTTGATTTCCCCTGGATTCAGCTTTCCTGGCTGTCGACAAACGTTTTCCGAACACTCTTAATACGTCGGTAACTGTTGATTTAGCCACATTCAGCAATTTCGCCAACTTGGCGTGAGAGTAGTTTTGATTTTCGGCATGCCATGCACGTGCAAAATTTTGATGCGTTGCTTCTCTTCCTTTGGCGTCGTTTTGATAACTGAAGTGCTAATATCAAAATCGAAATAGAAGCATGCACACATCTTCAAAAGGAGGGGGGTGTACAAAAATTTTCAATGCACGATGAAAGGAAATACGTCAAGTTTAAATCGACAAAATTTATCACAGTAAAGGGCGATCACGAAATTATTGCGACACCGAAAATGTCATGCCAATTTTCTTATAATGTTTTGAATCAAACCAAAATTTTAGGGTAGTTTTATACATATATTTACTTCAAAAATCAGAAGAAAAGTTAATCGATGGAGCCTTGAGTGTAAAATTGAATGCATTTTCGCTTGATGCCCTCCATCAAAGTTTTTACAGTGTCATCCGGTACCAGTTTCTCAGTTTTTTTTTCCGTTTTCTTAACATGTCCTTCTCCCCTTTGACTGTCTTTTTGCTCTTCCGAAGTTCCCGCTTCATCATTGCCCAGTACTGCTCCACCGGGCGCAGCTCCGGGCAGTTTGGCGGATTCATGTCTTTGGAACAAAATGGACAGAATTGGCCTCATACCACTCCAGGACACTTTTAGAATAGTGGCATGATGCCAAATCTGGACAAAATAGCGGAGCTTTGTCGTGCTGCTGCAAGAACGGCAAAAGGCGCTTCTCGAAGCACTCAGATTCGTAGATCTCGCCATTTACTGTGCCCTTTGTCACGAGAGGCTCACTCCTCAGTCCGCAAGAGCAGATGGCCTGCCAAATGAGATATTTGGAGGTGAACTTTGACATTTTCTTCTTCTTAAATGTGTCGTCCACATAGAACTTGCTCTTGCCGTTGAAAAACTCCAACCCCGGAATTTGCTTAAAGTCGGCTTTTATATACGTTTCGTCGTCCATCACACAGCAGCCATATTTTGTCAGCATCTTCTCGTAGAGCTTCCGTGCCCGAGTTTTAGCCGTCGATTGTTGCCGCTCATCGAGGTTTGGGAAGTTCTGTACCTTGTATGTCTGTAGTCCAGCTCTCTTCTTTGCATTCTGGATGTAGCTCTGCGACATGCCGATCTTTTTAGCCAAATCACGGCTTGAGACATTGGGATTTGCTTTAATCATCCGCTTCACCTTTTCCTTTGTCTTTTTGTTCTCCGGTCCCGGTTTTCTTCCTGCTCCTTTGCCGTGGTCCAACGTCAACCGCTCCTGGAATCACTTCAACACTCTGGAGACGGTTGAATGGTGAATGTTCAACATTTTTCCCAACTACCGATGCGACAGGTCAGGAAATTCCAGGTGTTTGGAAAGAATTTGTTCTCTCGACTCGCGTTGGTTCACCCCCATTTTCGTTGAATCGAAAAACACGAGTTCGAGTTTGACAGCATGTAAACAATACACACCAATGAGAAAGTGTGCAAAATTTGGTTAATTTTTACCCAATGGTAAAAAAGTTATGCCCTGTTGAATGTGTCGCAATAATTTCGTGTTCGCCCTTTTGGCTGCGAGTCAAAGAAGTCGATTTTCTTAGTTTGACAGTTGTACCATAACGACGTGGCATATTAGTGATTTGTCACAGGCGCAAATATCACTAAAAAAAGTTTCCATTTTAAGCTATCGGTAGTATATGAGCACGATCAAGCGCACATTCTATTGCCAGTCAAGGTGGTGCATTCGTTCCTGCCTTGACCTACTCCGCATGGGAATGCTTGGCAAAAGATTGTGTGCTTGTTTCGAAATACTACCTCACAATGCCCTCCGCTCTCCCTCAATATAAACTACTTCTATTCAATTTTCACAGCCTGCCGTGTGCTAACGGAACTATCAATACTTTCTCTTAACAACTTTGTTCTAGCAAAAAAATGAACTCGTTGTTCATTCCAAATGGCGATAAAGTAAACACGGAAGTCTTCATCGTCATTTAAAGGGCGATACGGTCAAAATATGGTCAATATCAACTTGACGTATTTCTTTCAATTTTGCATTTAAAAAACCTGAACACCCCTCATTTTGAAGGTGTGTGTGTAGAATGTTGCTCCTATTTTGATTTTGGAATTCACTCTTCAGTTGTCAAAATGCCGTCCAAGCAAGAAGAGCAGCGTATCAAAATTTTGCTCGCGCATCGCGAAAATCCGAGCTACTCGCACGCAAAGTTGGCGAAATCGCTGAAAGTTGCCAAATCAACCGTTACAAATGTAATTAAAGTGTTTGGGGAACGTTTGTCGACAGCCAGGAAGTCTGGATCGGGGAAATCGAAAACCGGAAGCCGCTGAGACGACAAAGAGAGTTGCCGGTAGTTTCAAGCGAAACCCTAACCTATCTCTCCGAGATGCCGCAAATAAGCTGGGTGTATCGTCTACAACCGTGCATCGAGCCAAAAACGAGCCGGACTATCGACTTACAAGAAGGTAGTGACTCCAAATCGCGATGATAAACAAAATACGACGGCCAAAGCGCGATCCCGGAGGCTGTACACGACGATGCTGACGAAGTTTGACTGCGTGGTAATGGACGACGAAACCTACGTCAAAGCCGACTACAAGCAGCTTCCGGGACAGGAGTTTTATACGGCAAAAGGAAAGGGAAAGGTAGCAGATATTTTCAAGCACACGAAACTGTCAAAGTTCGCAAAGAAATATCTGGTTTGGCAAGCCATCTGTACCTGTGGCTTGAAAAGCAGCATTTTCATAGCTTCCGGGACTGTCAACCAAGAAATTTACGTGAAAGAGTGTTTGAATAAACGTCTGCTGCCTTTCTTGAAGAAACACGGTTGTTCCGTACTGTTTTGGCCGGATTTGGCATCTTGCCATTACGGTAAAAGGCCATGGAGTGGTACGCCGCCAACAACGTTCAGGTGGTTCCCAAGGACAAGAACCCTCCCAACACGCCAGAGCTCCGCCCAATTGAGAAATACTGGGCTATTGTCAAGCGAAACCTAAAGAAGACCAAAAAACTGCTAAGGACGAGCAGCAGTTCAAGGCAAACTGGCTTTCTGCGGCGAAGAAGGTGGACAAGGTGGCTGTACAAAATCTGATGGCAGGGGTCAAGCGTAAGGCCCGGCAATTCGGATTTGGAAAAGCGGAAGCCTAACTGAATATTTTTCCTGAATTTTATACTAATTGAACTTGAAAAAGAAATTTAATTTGATTTTTTAAATAAACGATTTCACTGATTTACACGCGTTTTCCCTTGACCAAATTTTGACCGTATCACCCTTTAACAAGATGGGGCTGCCACACCTGGAACCTGCCTTCAGAAGTAGCTGCACCCACCCGAGTACAGCAACCGTCAGACAAACATTGATAAGTTACTGTCAAGAAATGGATTCAGGCTACATTATCAGGACCTTTCATATCTCCTCGCCGGCGATGGAGTTTACATTCTTGACTACCTTCTATTTGCCTCACCACTTCTTCCCTCGATCCTCGCTATCGAAATAGTCATCTACGAAGTGTTTTCCAATGATAGATCTAACAGCTTTGAGAAAGTGCTTGGCATACTCCTCTGCGTTTTTGTTGTTCAAGTAACACGATGAGGAGACTGCTTTCTACACCCATCAGGAAATTTTGTGGGCGGCTGTTCCAGTCGCTACCGACAGGCGAATCTCTGCGCCTGCCTTTCTATCTTCCGAATCAAGTACTGTTTGAACATTTTCTTTGTGTCTCCACTGAAAGCCACATGCTTCTGTCGGAAGCGTAAAATATGGTAGATACTTTACCTACAGGTCATATCTGATCCTATCAAGAGCACTCGACACTGAAGAAGTCTGTAAGTAGCAGACGAAATAGGCCTGTCTGTCAAAAGATAAGCTCATAGTAGAATTAATAGGAATTTGCTCGCGTTTACTAGCGAAAATTAAAAAAAAGTGTTTCAAGGTTTTATTTTTAATTTTTTAAAAAGAGATCAAATGAAGTGTTCAATTTTAAATTCTCCTTGTTTCCCAATCACAATCGTTCTACTAATACGCTCAAAAAAGTTTTTTTTTAAATAGTGTTTAAAAAAAGTGAAAGTGAAGATCATATTGCTCAACGGTACGCTTTAGACTCGAGCGCCCGCATTCCAGATCAACCTTTCTTTACCTGGTTTGCAAAAGTTGCTCACTACCCTAGCAGCACACTTGTTGAAAATTGGTTAAAATAACTTAACTGTAACTCTGTTAAGTCACAATCAAGTTGCAGCAACCATTTATGTCGGCTTTGTGATGCTTGGGTACCCAAAGTGGTAGGTACCACACACGATCAGGTTCCTTAGAATCCAGCTCCTCTGCAGCTATGTGGGGGCCGTATCCTTCATCGAGGAATCCGACAATCTGGTTCCTCACCTTTTTGTTAGAGAATGAGGCTTTAAACAGCTTTCTCGCTAAGGCTTCCCGAATGGCGAATGGCCAGAGAATAGCTGTTTTGTAGCAAGCGTGGTCTTCCTTCTTCCTTCTTCGGGGTGTTTCGAAGAATCTTCAGCACTCATTTATCTACCTCCGATTGGAGACTTTGCTTGACCGCCAGGAACTACCGGAACAAGCCGTTAAGCTCCAACTCCAACCACCATCCCAGTCGGCTTTTTCAATTCTTCATTACCGCTCTCTCGACTCTTGAGTGCACTGATCAGTCTAGCGTTGTCTATTTCTGTAATCAGCCTTGGACGTTACTGTGCACCGGTATTTTATTTATATACGAATGATGCCAACATAGTTCCTCAAAACTCACGGTTTGGCTGGACTCCCAGGTAAGCAGTTCCAAAGCGTATTTACGGCTGCCTATCTAGCAATTAAGTCACCCTACATTCAACATAAGTGCCACTTTTGGCCCAATATACAGCTGCTTTACTGCAATGCTATGATGATGCTTCATCAATGCTATTTTGCATTCGAAATGATAATTACAGGTTACAAGCATTTAAATAGCATTTGAAATCCAACTTTACAACTCAAGGTGCTGATATAATTTGTTAAAATAATGCTTGTAGCATCTGAAATGTAGATTTAGGGTTGATTTACTGCATATGCTAATGCTCAATGGTTACGTGCGCAGCTTCAGTTGTCCCACCGTTCTTGCTTTAAGCGGGAAATGCTTCTTCGGTATGACCATGATCGATGAGGAACCTAGCATAGTCGACATAATCCCTTCTGTTGCATTACTTTCCACAGACTCCATAATGCTATATTCACTCTGGACTTCCAGCGATCCGATGGTCAGTTTGGCACAGAACAAACAGAGTTTGGCAGTTGTGTTAACTGATTCCTATTGATGCGGCTTGTTTGTACTTCCGATTTGGGAGCCAAAGAAGTTTGTTGGTGCATGAACAGCTTCTGCTTTGCAGGTTTCTCTCGTTTAGCTTCTTCTGCTTTTGTGGAAGCATGCTACCCAGGATCAATATTCAGAGTGGCTTCGCTTGTCATTGTTACCAGCTCCGCCATAAAGTTATTGCACATTTCCAAGTTAACTACATGGTAGGCACGTTTGAATGACGCCTACTGCATTAGCAGCGGGTTACTGATTTGCTGCCACTGATTTGCCAGTATCATATGCTCGACCTTAATACATACACCCATTCCAAATTTGATTAGGTTTTCGTTTAGAGGTGAATACATAATAACTTCAGGTCTTCCGTAGAGTCGTTCCAGTGTATACATAACGTGGAGAGCCAACTCTGGAATCAGTTGACGGCAGCGTAGGGCATTTTCTCGAGGACACCGTTGCAGTCCTGCCAGATCACCACATACCCACACCTGAGTAGCGGAAGTAACTGAAGAAGAGCCGAGAATCTTGTGGTGGTCGATAGAAGATGGGTACCTCTCTCGGTATCACTTGACGAGCGGCTTACTGCCCTAGTAGCACACTTCTTGCCATTCTGTTGATATAACCTAAATATGACTTGCTAAGTTATAGTTAAGTTACTAAAACTAATTTTGACCGTAGTGTGCTACTTGGGTATTCGGCCGTTGGGCCCGTTGAATCGAGCTCTACTGATTGTGATTTGGGATTCCCGATCGCAGACGGCAGCTCTGGCGCCAACGGATAAGCTGATACCCCGATGGTCGTACGAGCACTGATAAATTTGATGTCTGAGATTGCCCCGACTTGCCCCGACGTTCACGATTAACGGCTGTTCAAATAAAAAAGAGAATTTTCTCAGTCATATAGTAAACAAAAAATTTTCTGTATTTTTTATGAAAAACCTAATGTTTATTCTTCAAAAAAAAACGTCAATGAATATTAAAGAAGGGGCCCTGGTTAGCCGTACGACGTAACTTAGTCGCGATGCTCTCACAAGAGCGCTGGATGGCACTGACGTCCATCTTCCGGATACAATTACGGATCCTCGTAGTCAACTGCTTCGTATCCTTGGCCCGCCAATTATTTTTGTACACTGGGGCACTGAGGGAGCCGACAAAATCCTCAATGGGATGGCACTGGGGCAAGTTGGTCGGGTTTTTTTTCTTTCGGCACGTACGGTATCTTTTTCTGCTCAAAATACTCCAGCGTCTTCTTGGCGTAATAGGAAGACGCCTGGTCCGGCCAGAAGACGTACTTCCCATCCGCATGATTCTCCTTTAAGAACGGTAGAACTGGCTTGTTGATTGATGGCCAGACCGCTCGGCTTGAACCACGGTTTAGAAATCCCTCTGTCCGATTTGGCGTACTGTACATCTGTACAATTTTTTTTTCGAATTTATGCTTAAACTTATATTTTACTTCTGGGGGGACTTGTCGCTGGAATAGTAGCTGTCATTTCCTGGAATGTGGGTCTTCGAGAGCGGAAAGTAACCTTCGTGGTCCAGCACGAACAACGTCCTGCGGTAGTTCTTCGTCATCCATCGGTACTGTCGCTATCTGCTCGTCCGTGCACTCGGGGGACCGAGTCTTCTTCCGACAGATCATGTCTTCATCTTGGGGGTTGGGTGAATCAAGGTATGGGAGCAGTGATATCTTCGGCCGGCATCACGCAAACTCTTTCCGCCCTTGTTGTCGAACAGCTTTTTCAACGCTTCCTTCTTAGTCTTAGTCATTCTACCGGCCTTCCGCTCCACGCTCAGGGATGCCACAATCCGGAAAACTGTACTCACGGGCACGTTTTCGTCTCGAGTCTACCGTAAACTTTTTTCCACGATGATCATGCGTTTCGTAAAACCGTACAACACAATCGCGGAGTGATTGCTGTTTCGACGCCATCTTCGATTGAACTGACAGCACTCGAGTGAAAAGAAACATGCCACCTATTTCTAGGGCGTCTATAGATGGGTGTTCAATAAAAAATGAGAATGATTTCAACACATTTTTTTGTAAATAAAGAAAAGAGCGTAGGTACGAATGTAAAAAAGCGTACAGCACCGGCGGCATTACATTGTTTCTGATGTTTGGCGAATGCAAATTGATCAGGACGGTTGAGGCTTGGATAGGGAAACCACGGGTTGCATTGTAACACCCAGCTGTTCATCTAGCGGTTGTCTTGATGTTACGATGCTGTTGTAAAAAACAGTCTGCTGATGCTCTGTCGCGACGACCGATGCAACCAGATCTACACTTTGTAACCCAGGAGCCACCTCTTCTTTGGCCGCTGGCGTTATTGCTACTCGGTCTCGTTCTTTCCTGCTGCTGCTCTTCACACCTAATCTCTCCTCTTCTTTGTGCAACTGTTCTTCCAGTACATCTAAATGCTGCTTCCACTTCTCAAAATCGAACTGACTCGAGTGTGTTTCCGGTATAATGTACTTCCCTCGATCCAACGTCTGACGTTTGCATTTAAAAAGAATGGACTTTTTTCGGATGGCGATAAAAAAGCTATGACAGATAATTGCTTTTGACAAATTTCCCATCCATTACTTAAGATTACTTGCAAAAAAATTCGGCGCCCTTGCGAGAGGCCTTTCGGCAGTTAACCGGAACATTTGCCATGGCAGACGAAAACATGCGTGTAGATATTACGCTTCAGGTTGGCCCAAAAATTCTTTAAAGGACGCAGCTGGGGGACTTTGGGCGCGTTCGTCGACTTGGGGACCACATCGATATTCAGCCGCTCCATCTCCTCCAACAATCGCTTCGAGTAGTGTGTCGACGCCAGAACCGGCCAGAACACCGCATCTTTGCTCGTATGGTATTTCTTGATAAAGGACGGAACTTCCGGCAGGCATTTCGTACTATACATTTTCCCGTTCACAGTCAATCCGGAGCGAAAGAAGAGCGGCTATGACATCCCCTCTCGCTGATTGTCAGCCACAGCAGCACCTTCTTGGGGAACTTGGTGTGTGAAATGAACTTCACCTCGGTGTCACTTCCTTCGTGGTGGAAGTAAAATACGAAGTGCCCTGCCAGTCATTGCCATCCAGGGTGCGATAGGTCTCATCGTCCATCACCACCGCCACGTCGCGATTCGCTGGAAAAATCGAGTTGACCATCTTATTCAGCCGCTGCCGCTGAGTCATTGCTTGCAGCTCTGAAACCAGTGGACGTGACTTCCGCTGCCTGACATGTATGTTCATGTTCACTAGGTACATTTTCACTGTTTGGCCAGTTAAACCGAGCTCCTGGCTAAGCGCACGTAGCGATGTAGCCACTTTCCCTCGGTCTTACGCTTCAACATCCTTCGGAGCTTCTTGTCGCTCAGGGTCGTCAGCCGTCTCGAACCTGGCTTTCTTTCGATGCTCTGTGTTTTCTAATAGTTCCAAGATAAGATGTTGTAGATGCCGGAACGGGCGTATCCGGCGTTCATAAAGTGCCATACGATGTCCGTTTTCAACGCGGCGGGTTGCCATTCTTTGAACGCACACACTTCTGAACAGAGTTGCTTCGACTGTTTTTACCATCACGATAGAGCAGTCAAATTTTGTCGGCTGACTCATGGATTAGTAAGATTGATGCTGCATGGATAGTTTGGTCAGTGTAAGGGATGGTAAACCCATGAAAAATCGACAAATTTTGTCAATTTTTTTCAATGCAAACGTTATTTATTTATTAACAGTCTATGATTTGTTAAAACTTCGCATTTAAAAATTATAGTAAGGAAGCATATTCGTCAAATCCAGCACTTTCAGCAAATGTTCAGCAAATGTGTCACCGTCATTCTTTACTAACCTGTGATGAAGTCGAGTGAGCGAGCACAGCTAGGCGTTGGGTTTACTATTGGACCCGAAGTCACCCTTTTAGATAGTTTTACCTACATTCTCATTGATTCATGTTGGGTTTCTAGACTAGTTCTCAACTTAAACGACCATTCGTCTATGTTGTTCTAAAGGGTGTTCACGATGAAATTGCCACATTATGAAATTGCTCTAACTTTTTAACCGTTGGGTAGAATTTAATGAAAATTTGGGTGGATTTAGTTCATAGTGCATTATTTACATATTGCTAGTTTTAAAGTCCTGTAATCAAAACTCGCGGAAATGGAGTCGAAAGAACAGCTCGTGCGTGATCAAATCTTGCGCATTCATCACGAGAACAAGGATCTCTCGCATCGTTCCATCGCTAAAACGTTGGGAATCGCGAATTCCACGGTGTCGCGAGTGATTAAGCGGTTCGAGGAACGGTTGACCACCGATCGGAAGCCCAGAAGTGAAGGAAAAAGTATTCCGTACAACACCAAAAATCACAACCGCGTAGTTGGGGCCTTCAACCGAAATTCGAACGCCTCCGTTCGGGATGTGGCTAAGAAGCTGCACCTAAGCCGAAGTTTTGTCCAGAAGGCCAAAACTAAGGCTGGGCTTCGAACGTTCAAGGTACAAAAGGCCCCCAATCGCGACGAGAAGCAGAACAAGTCCGCCAAAACCCGTGCCAGGAAGTTGTACCTCAACATGCTGACGAAAGTTGAATTCTGCATCATGGACGACGAAGCATATGTGAAGGCCGACTTCAAACAGATCCCCGGCAACCTGTTTTTCACGGCCAAGGATAAGTTCAGCGTTCCGGAGCATGTCCGCACTCAGAAGATGTCCAAATTTGCGAAGAAATTCCTGGTTTGGCAAGCCATCTCCACGTGCGGGAAGCGGAGTGCACCTTTCGTGAACCAGGACAAGATGAACGGACAGGTGTACATAAAAGAGTGCCTCCAGAAGCGGCTGCTTCCTCTTCTGAAGGCCCACAAAGTCCCAACAATCTTCTGGCCGGATTTGGCCTCATGCCACTACTCCAAGGACGTGCTGAAGTGGTATGCGGACAATAAGGTCAATTTCGTGCCGAAAATGTTCAACCCTCCCAACACTCCGGAGCTCCGCCCCATCGAGAAGTACTGGGCGATTATGAAGCAGCACCTTCTTAAACGACCTAAGGTAGTGAAGACAGTCGAGGAACTGAAGAAAGTATGGGTTTACATGCAAAAAACGGTTGATTCACAGGTTGTGCAGAATCTTATGGCCGGGGTTAAGGCCAAGGTGCGGGCATTTGCGTATGGACTGTAAATAAAATACGAATAAAATGGTAAAATGACGTTTAATAGTTATTTCTCAATCCCTGAAAATTTGATGGCAATCGGATGAAAACTCGAATTTTGCGAATCAATTTTGTGTGTGGCAATTTCATCGTGGACACCCTTTATGTTGGGCAAATACAATGTAAGAATTAAGATTATTTGAACTGCCTTATGAAGAACAATAAGTTATAATTTAACTGCAATGCTTACTTTAACTTTTTAAATTAAAAAAAAAACTTATTCGGCAGAATCGCCAACCGGAATATAGTTCACACACTTTCATTAACAGCATTCTGATTAGTATAAAAAATCTGCTTTTGACGATGATGATGACACTCCTCGGAAAAATGTACCTTAAGTGACTTAGCCATCGATTTCTTCCCATCAAAACCAATGCCAACCAAGGAGATAGAAGGAGTGCGAAACAAACCACCCTTATTCTCTGCCATAGTTTCCTATCACCCATGCTGTCCTTTGGCTCGGAAGTTGAAGTTCGCAAAACTTTCAACACCCACCTAGCTCCCAAATAAAGCTTGCCACCCCACCCCACCATCCGCCAATGGTTCTTGTTTTGATCCACGCTTTTACCTCATCCTTGAGTCAGTCGTCTTGGGTACGTTCGTAGTTTCTTCACTTATATGAGCAAGCATGGCATGCGACACAAGGGTAGGCTGGTAAAATGAGGAGCTGGTGTACGAAAGGAACAAATATTCACCAGCAAGCCGCAGCACATCATTCGAGAAGCGAGAGCCATTCGTTATGTTTCCAGGGACTGGCATTCCTTGCACGAGATGAAGAAGGCGGTCCTCACGTTAAGGTTGCTCGGCGCTAGCTTAGAGTGTATCCAAATTTTAACCGGGGAATGCGGGGTGAGATGGAATACTACTGGAGATTCTGCTCAGTGGGCAGTGGGTCGAGGATTTTAGCCTCAGGTATATCCTAGGTGGGTCGCAAAAAGTTTCAATACGTTCTTTACATGTTTTAATTTTTGTTTGAATTCATGTCATGAAAACCGTTCGTCAGCATTGTATCCATTCTATCTGAAGGCTATTCACAAGCAAGCAGCACAAATCTGAGCCTACTAGAGCCGTTTTGTGTGCATTGTAACCAAGGCTGCGCACTTAGCGTTTGTTCAGGATTTATCCACTGGAGCGTTCTTACCAGCTGTCAGACAATTCATTTCCTATTGAGGCCGTCCAATCACATATATTGAAATAACGAGAAAAAAAATAGAAGGCGCAAAAAACGCTGTTCTCCACGCTGTCCAATGAGCAAGAAACCCCTCGAACGAGATCATTTTGCGCATCCAACGGAATCACTTAGCATCTCACTCCACCTAATGCCCTAATGCCACCTAATCAACTCACCATTTGTAGCCCCATTCAACGATTCAAGCAATAAATCGGCGAAAAACCAAAAAACACAAACAAAACGAATGAACCATACAACCCCCATGCTCATCCTGTTCGTAGAAATTAGAGCACCAGTATGGACTGTCAGCATCACTACCACCCACCGACCACCGTTATTCGTGTTGCTATTCGTTACGTGGAGTGTGGAAAAGCGCTGAAACTACGGCACGGGAAAACGACGACGGTGATAGGAAACGAAAACGAACGGCAAAAACTGACAACGGTCGATTCGCGTACGATGAATGCTTTTTTCATGCTTTGTGACCCGTTGGCGGGGGGTGGAGATGGGGGAAACTAAGGTTTAGCCGCCACCAACGACCGACGACGACGACGACAACGGCCACGCGCACTGTATGTGACATCCATACATAGCACTTTTGCCACTTTCCACCATTTCGAGACTCGTGGACAACCATCTCGAAGCGTAGATATATGGAATGAATACGAATAAATATGGGGATTTTAGAGAGTGTTTTGTATGTGTACTGTACAGTACATCCTTTTTCGTACCAATCCCCCCTTACGAACGGCCATCATCAGTTGTAGTACTGAAGCGACGGCTAGGAAGGATTGTGGCACTTCTTTGTTACCGATTCGGGCTAACTCTCGTGCTCTCTGTCCCTCTCTGGGGAAATGCGTTCGAATTTAGGAAAAGCCTTGAGTACGAGAGCGAGCAGTGAAAAACGGACAAAGCACATTCGTAGTCCCCCGATACTCACATTATCTTGACGTGGGTGCGAAAGAGTTGGAGTAAGTGCAGAGGAGTGTTGTTATGTGGATGGACGTGCATAAATAATGGGTTTAATGAGAATCGCTCTGACCGGTTGCTATGGAGTTACCGAGAAAAGATGCAGTACATAATGTGGTCAGTAAGATGTTGGCTTGTGTTTTTATGCTGATGTGTGGAAAATGTTATGTCAAAGTTATTGATCAATAATATAAATGGGTTATTTGACTTCATTGAATTCATTGAAAGCAAAAAAGTTGATTTTAATGCCAAAATATTACTTTATATATCAGGCATTCAATAGAATTTAAAACGAACATTCAAACAAACGGTCATAATGATCACTGATGTCACCAACTTCAGAGCGGCGTTTTCTTTGTCTGACTATGTTCCAATAAACTGAATCATTTGAATAATGCCGGTAAAATGTTCCCTTTCAAGCGCAAGTAATGGTTTTCTGTGAAATGTGCAGTGATTTATAACGCAAATGGATACACATAGGAGTGAGCTTGCATTTTACATTCAATGGCTGGTAAATGACTGGATAATGCGTATCATAGGTACTTAAGTGCCTGCATGTATGAAACAGACCACATAATGCTCCTAAGCCTCTTGTACAGTTACTCCACGTGACGCCCGCTGGGGTATGAGTAACCTTAGGAAAGATCGGGTAACTATCCCCGGTGGAACCTTGGTCGGTTGCCGACAGCGAAGGGAGGAGGAAGTGGGGGCGTTCTTCTACGGAACTGCCTATCCGGGATCTGTATCCCATGTTACAGGATTAAGGCCTGTTTCTTCAACATAAGCATTATTAATATCCATTTCCACCCATTTTGAAAGCACTGAAGATTATAAGGATGCTTTCTACGATTGCTGCCCTAACTACGACATAAAAATCGTCATCGGGCATTTCAACGCACACGTAGGACATGAGGAGGAATACAGACCGCCAATCGGCAAGATCAGTGCCCATGAACGATCGAACGAGAACGGCCTAACGTAGCACGCACTTCCAGTTTAGCCTCCGACATCGGTTCACCTGGAGCATTGATGGAAGACACTTTCCGGCCACCCTACATGTAAGAATCTTGCCATGTGTCAATATCGGCTCTCTTCTCTTTCTTCTTCTTTATTAGCGCTTTCGCAATTAGCTTATTCCTTGCTCTCAACTTAGTGTTCTAAATGCACTTCCACAGTTACTAATTAAGGGCTTTCGATCGAGCATCCGATCGAACTGTCGACCATTTTTGCATTAGTTTGATTGTTTGGCAAGTACAATCAGAGGGAGTCGAGAAATTTACCTTAACGAAAAATTCTCAGACCGGACCTGGAATCGCATGGTATTGCTTTGTAGCCGCGCCTTTACTGACTGAGCTAAGGGAGGACCCACTAATGCCGACTCGGATCACTATTTACTCATGGTAAAAATGTGTCTAAAACGGTTGACATAGTGGCGTGCATCACGGTACAACATTGAACAATAAGTAGTTACAACAGAATACATGTAAAGCCTGGAGCTGCGTTGCTGGAGAGGGAGTAGTCGTCGATATGCCTCTTGAGGACTGTTGAAGCCATGCAAAAACAGCCTTGCCAAACGCAGCTGAAGGTATCCGAGGATACGTGGAAAGCAGAAGACGGCTGGTTCGACGTTGAGTGTCAAGAGATGTTTAACGAGAAGGACGCGGCCAGAAGACAAAAGGCAGTACCCGACAGAATATGAAACGGTACAAGGAGAACCGTAAACAGCAGAGTCGTGTATTTCGGAAAAAAAGCGCCGTCTGGAAGAAGCAGAAATAGAGGTAGCTGCTGTACCGCTCACAAGAAACACGTAAGTTCTACAAACAGCTAAAGGATTCACACAAAGGTTTTGTACTGCGTGCCGAGTTGTGTAGAAGCAGTGATGGTAGCCTTTTGATGGATGCATGTTAAGTGATCGGAAGATAGAGGCAGTACTTCGAGAACATATGTATGGCACAGATGAACAAGCAGCCGAAGCAGAGGACATTCCAGGACGAGGAGGAAGTACCAGCTTCAACTCTGAACGACGTAAAGTAGGTCATCAAACATGTCATGCAAAACAAAGCAGCTTGTAAAGATGGTTTCGCACCGGAACTCATCAAGTTTGGACCTGATAAGATTGATGCACCGAGTCATTGTCAAGATTTGGAATAGCGAACAACTACCATAGAAATTGAAACATGGAGTGATAAATATAAGTAAGGTGCTTAATTGAACTGTGAGAACTACAGAGCGATCATGGTCACTAATGCCGCTTACAAAAACCTTGCTCAAATACTGTTTCATCAACTGTCATCTTTAGCAAACAGATTTGTTGATAACTACTAGGCGGGGTTCACGGACGGTTAATAAACAAACGACCATATTTTTACGTTGCGCCAAGTTCTCCTGAAATTTCATGAGTTTCAGGTTCCAACCCATATGATTAGATGGATCTAGCGCAGCTATGGTGAAGCATGCACAAGGTGAAGCCTATAAAACTGATCCAGGCTACGATGAATGGAGTTAAGTGTAGTGCATGAATATCAGACGCACTGTCAAGGCAAAGCGATGCTCTTTCCTGTTTCTGTTCAATGTTGAAGATATTGTACGGAGAGCGGGTTTGAATATACTTACTTCATCAATCATACCAATGCCAGGGTGGCCTCTGATATATACAGAAGTTGTCTTCATTCTATTCGGTCCATGGTTGCATTTTGTCCGCCTCGCAATCTCCGAAGGCTCCATGTCGCCTGTCGTGTGCCTGTCGGTTGGTCCTAGTAACTGGTGTTATTCGTGGCTCATTTGCCTTTTCCACGTTTCGTCTTCCATCTGCACCACACCGTAGATCGTAAGCAGCACCTTCCGTTCGAAGACACAAAGGACTCATTGCCCCTTCACTAGCAATGTCCATGTTTCGTGGCCTAAGAGAACAACCGGTCCAATTAATGTCTTGTAGATGGTCAGCTTTGTAGTTCGGCGAACTTTGTTAGATCTTAGCGTCCATCGGAGTCCAAAGTAGGCACAATTGCCAGGCATTATGCTCCTTTGTATTTCTCTGCTGGCTTTTTGCACGAAACTTTTGGTCAAGTGCAGCTTTTTCACGACATCCCGAACGGAACAGTGGGGTTTGCGTTTATGGGCAGCAAATACTCGCTTGTGATCCTTCACACAGTACGGAACACTTTTTCTACCAGTCATCTTCTTCCGATCGACAGTTAAACGATCCCAGAAACGTTTTATGACACGAGACACTGTAGACTGGTAAATTTTGAACATCCGAAGGCTCGGTGCGAAGGAAGTGGGTTGTCGAGGTGCGTGTGCAGAATATTCTCGCGCACTTGCTGTTCCTTCGACTCCATTTTCAAAACTACGACGAATTTCACAATGAAACTCACGCAGTGTAAACAATACACGCTGAGGTCATTTCGTCCAAAATTTCGTTGAAATCAACCCAAAGGACGAAATGTTACAGGTTATTGAAAGCGATGCAATTTAACTGTGGACACCCTTTAGCTCTGTTTATCGCATAATCAAGGTGTGCATTTCAGTTTAGCTTAGAATCCATTTCTTTG
Source organism: Aedes japonicus (assembly GCA_034211315.2). NCBI lineage: Eukaryota > Metazoa > Arthropoda > Insecta > Diptera > Culicidae > Aedes > Aedes japonicus. The sequence goes on along the minus strand of JASCZW010001586.1, from coordinate 6,508 downwards.
GTTAATTCGACCAGTTCTCCATGACCGAATGCCCAGACTTTGCGCTAGACACCACTTATATGGTCATGAGCAATAGTGGAGCCGACTTCTTTTGATACTTTTACCCACTGTTTCATCAAATCCAGCTCGTTGAATACTCTAGGTGTTTTACGAAGTTTGGCCTTCATTATGGCCCAGAACTTCCCAATCGGATGGAGTTTCGGCGAGTTGGGTGGGTTGAAGTGTTTTATTTCCAAAATAAAAAAAAACATTTATATGTCTGTACCAGTAGCACTTAGTGGCAGGATGCCAATCTGGCCAAAATTGTGTTTTTCCTCAATGAGAGCACAGGAAGGGTAGCAGGCGTATCTTTGGGCACTCGTCTCGGTAGATTTGCCCATTCATGTCACCCGTCGTGATGTATGGCTGGCTCATCTGTCCACACCCACAGCTGGCCTGCCAAACCAAGAACTTTTTGGTGAATTTGTCCACCTTCTTCTTTCTTACCTTCTCAGGAGCTCTTGACTGACTGGTCCATTACGACGCACGTCGGTTTCGTAAGCCACTCCTGCTACAGCTTCCTGGCGTGGGTTTTGGCTACCGTGTTTTGTTGGTCGTTCCGGTTTCGTGCCTTCCTGACCTTGTAAACGGAAAGGCCGGCACCATTCATAGTTTTTTTTTCGATAAACGAGATTGCCTTCTTCGCCACCTCGTGGATCAAAATGTTCGGTTGATGCTTGAACAGATTTAACACCTTTTGACGTAGACTACGTCTTACGGCAAAGGGTAGAGTGTCAATTGAAAATCTAAAAATAAGCGACTGTCACGAAATATCGTTATAAATTAAATGCTTATAACTTAATGAATGCTCTATAGATTTCCAAAATGGTTACATCAATCGGTTGGAAATGTTCTCGCGTTTCAATTCCATCATCAAAAATTATCAGTAAAAAATATAAACTATTGAAAATAACGAAAATTAAGGTGATGTTTTCTAATGTTGTTTTGCAGGTTAAATTTAGATCAAGGCTCACTAGCTTGAGAAGCTTTTTAATTTAAATGTGGACCATTTCAAATCCGTCCTTTTCAGGACGACCAATTCAATATTGATAGAGTTTGTTTGATTTGAATTTGTCTAACGTTATTTCTCAAGTCCTTACCAATTGACAGACAGCGGTGGCTAAATATTTTTTAGTTTTCTCTTCGTTGCATAACTTGACGATTGTGTACAATTTACAAATGGCTACCTACACGAAAAATTAAAACATTAGATGCTAATAACTCAATCGTTTTTTGATTGATTTATTTTTGAGATTTTCGCTCTCAACTAAGGGTTTGTTCGACCGCCATTCTATTTAAAGGGTGTATTCGATAAAAATGGCACACACAAAATCTTCTGTAACTTTTGAATCGTATGAGTAAAAAACCTAGAAATTTGAGTAGATCTTATCCATAGTGTATTATTTACATCTGTCAAGTTTCATAGTTATACATTCAGTAGTTCCAGTCATGTCGTCGAAACAAGAAATTGTCCGTGAGAAAATTTTGTGCAATCACAATCAAAATCCAGGGGCGTCCCACCGGTGGATTGCTAAAAGGCTTGGAATTGCAAATACAACTGTGTCTCGTGTAATAAGAACCTTCAAGGAGCGTCTGAGTGTCCAAAGGAAGGAAGGGAGTGGTCGTAAAAGTGGTCCAATGGACAGTAAAATGGCCAGGAAAGTCGTACAACAATTCAAGAACCGTCCAAACATGTCAATTCGAGATGTCGCTAAAAAGTCTAAGGTGTCAGTCGGTTTTGTGCAGAAAACCATGAAACGTGCTGGGTTACATGTTTACAAAGTGCAAAAAGCCCCAAACCGGAATGAAAAACAAAACATCACTGCGAAAACCCGCGCCCGGAAACTTTACACGAAGCTGCTCACCAAATCCGGTTGCATCGTGATGGATGACGAAACATACGTCAAGGCCGACTTCCGTCAACTTCCTGGGCAAGAATATTTCGTTGCCAAGTCGAAGTTCGATGTTCCGGAGGATGTTCGAAAGAAGAAACTATCGAAATTTAAAAAGAAGTTTCTAATCTGGCAGGCGATTTGCGGATGTGGTGAAATAAGTGCTCCCTTCAGCACTTCCGGAACAATAAACGGTGCGATTTACATGGAAGAGTACCTTAAGAAGCGTCTCTTGCCATTCATTAAGAAGCACAAAGGATCAACTCTGTTTTGGCCTGATCTAGCATCCTGCCACTACGCTCGAAACGTATTGGAGTGGTACCGAGCCAACGGAGTCAATTTTGTGCCAAAGGATATGAACCCACCAAATTCACCGGAACTTCGTCCAATTGAAAAATTCTGGGCAATTATGAAAACGGAACTTTGCAAACATCCCAAAACTATAAAAACAGAGCTAGAATTGAAGAAAATTTGGGTAAAAACAACAAAAACACTGGGAAAATCGGTTGTACAAAATTTGATGGGTGGAGTGAAAAGGAAGGTGCGGGCATTCGGGATGGGAGACGAAATTGAATAAAACAAATGTTGTAAATCCAAACTCATTAGTAGTTCTTTATTCCCTGAAAATTTCAAGAAAATCTGATAATCAGTTTAATTTTGATGAGTATATATGTGTGTGCCATTTTTATCGAATACACCCTTTAACTTTAGGAAATATCGGGTAACCAACCCCGGTGGAACCTTGGTCGTATGTCGACAGCGAAGGGAGGAGCAAGTGGGGATCCTCTTCATCGGAACAGCATATCCAAGCGTCTGTATCCCATGTTAGGGGTGTCTCAAAACAGTATCTGCTTTGCTGTAGGCCTTGCGAACCGGCATTGAACAAAACATACACAATTGCAATGAAAACTCAAATAGAAAACTCGGTACGGAATGATCTGTATTGACCAACCCGTGAATCATCTGATTATTGAGAGTCCAGAAGTTCGACAGTGTAGCACTGCAGAATGTTTCTTGGAAGAAAAAATCGGTGCGTACGTTTGATAGTTAAGGCTTTGCAAGGAATAGCACGAGAGCAGCTCACCTTTTAAAAGATAGGGAATCATCTACAAAGAATGAGCGTGTTGAGAATTAAGGCCTGTTTCTTCAACATAAGCATAATTAATGTTCACTTCCCCCCATCTTGAAAGCACTGAAGATGACAAGGATGTTTACGATCGCTGCCCTAACCGCGACATCAAAATCGTCATTGGGGACTTCAACGCTCAGGTAGGCCATGAGGAGGAATACAGACCGATAATTGGCAAGATCTGAGCCCATGAACGATCGAACGAGAATGGCCTTACGTAGCACGCACGTCCAGCATAGCTTCCCATATCGGTTCACCTGGAGCATTGATGAAAGACACATTTCGGACACCCTTGATGTGAGAACCTATCCATGTGCTAATGTCGACCCTCTTCTTCTTCTTCTTTATTAGCGTTTCAAGCTTATTGCTTTCGCAATTAGCATATTGATTTCGCAATTAGCTTATTGCTTGCTCTCAACTTAGTGTTCTAAATGCACTTTGGCAAGTACAATCATGCTCTATGCCCAGGTTGGTAAATGACTGAACAATGCGTACCACTGGTACTTCACGTGCAGGTTTAAAATAGACCCTATTTAGTGGTCCTTAGCCTCTTGTTCAGTAACTCCTATCCCTACCTCCCCGCGGTCCCGGCTGGGCTGCGAGAAACCTTAAGGAAGATCAGGTAACCAACCCCGGTGGGAACTTTGGTCGTAGGCTGACAGGGAAGGGAGGGGGGGTCTGTTTTCCAGGAGGAGCGGCTCACAACAGCGTCTGTCCTCCATGTTAGGGGCGGATGATCGACGTCCGAGTGCCAGGAAAGGACTCTAAGCTCAACTGTGCACTATGGTCCTCCGGAAAGTAGGGGTTTGGTGTCCAACCTTGCGAGCCAGCCGTAAAAAAAGAATTGCAACGGAAAATCAGCAACAGAATAATACGAACCGAGACCAACGGCAACGACCCCAGCGAACAAAAAGGACTTACGATTGGAAACTCGGTACGTGGAACTGCCGATCTCTCAACTTTATTGGGAGCACCCGCATACTCGCCGACCTACTGAAGGACCGCGGGTTCGGCATCGTAGCGCTGCAGGAAGTGTGTTGGACAGGATCCATGGTGCGAACGTTTAGAGGTAATCATACCATCTACCAGAGCTGCGGCAACACACGCGAGCTGGGAACAGCTTTCATCGTGATGGGCGATACGCAGAGGCGCGTGATCGGTTGGTGGCCGATCGACGAAAGAATGTGCAGGTTGAGGGTCAAGGGCCGATTCTTCAACTTCAGCATAATCAACGTGCACAGCCCTCACTCCGGAAGCACTGATGATGACAAGGACGCATTCTACGCGCAGCTCGAACGTGAGTACGACCGCTGCCCAAGCCATGACGCCAAGATCATCATAGGAGACCTTAACGCTCAGGTAGGCCAGGAGGAGGAATTCAGACCGACGATTGGAAAGTTCAGCGCCCACCAGCTGACGAACGAAAACGGCCTACGACTCATTGATTTTGCCGCCTCCAAGAACATGGCCATTCGTAGCACCTTTTTCCAACACAGCCTCCCTTATCGGTACACCTGGAGATCACCACAGCAGACGGAATCGCAAATCGACCACGTTCTGATTGACGGACGGCACTTCTCCGACATTATCGACGTCAGGACCTATCGTGGCGCTAACATCGACTCCGACCACTACCTTGTGATGGTCAAACTGCGCCCAAAACTTTCCGTCATCAACAATGTACGGCACCGGCGACCGCCACGGTACAACCTAGAGCGACTGAAGCAACCGGATGTCGCCTCAGCATACGCGCAGAATCTCGAGGCAGCGTTGCCAGACGAGGGCGAGCTCGATGTGGCCCCTCTAGAGGACTGCTGGAGTACAGTAAAAGCAGCCATCAACGACGCAGCCGAGAGTACCATCGGGCACGTGGAACGGAGTCGACGGAACGAATGGTTCGACGAGGAGTGCAGAGCGATTCTGGAGGAGAAGAATGCAGCGCGGGCGGTAATGCTGCAGCAAGGAACCCGGCAGAACGTGGAACGTTATAAGCAGAAGCGGAAACAGCAGACCCGCGTCTTTCGGGAGAAAAAACGCCGCCTGGAAGAAGCGGAGTGCGAGGAAATGGAACTGCTGTGCCGTTCCCAAGAAACACGGAAGTTCTACCAGAAGCTCAACGCATCCCGCAGCCGAAATCTGCAGGGATAAAGATGGGAGCCTCCTGACGGACGGACGTGAGGTGATCGAAAGGTGGAAGCAGCACTTCGATGAGCACCTGAATGGCGTGGAGAATGTAGGCATGGGAGACCAAGGCAACGGAGGAAACGACTACGTCAGTGCAGCAGAGGAAGGAAATGATCCAACTCCCACTCTGAGGGAAGTTAAGGATGCCATCCACCAGCTCAAAACCAACAAAGCAGCTGGTAAAGATGGTATCGCAGCTGAACTCATCAAGATGGGCCCAGAAAAGTTGGCCACCTGCTTGCAACGGATGATAGCCAGGATCTGGGAAACCGAACAGCTACCGGAGGAGTGGAAGGAAGGGGTTATCTGCCCCATACATAAAAAAGGCGATCATTTGGAATGTGAGAACTTCAGAGCGATCACAATTCTGAATGTCGCCTATAAAGTGCTATCCCAGATCATATTCCGTCGTCTGTCACCTAAAACGAATGAGTTCGTGGGAAGTTATCAAGCCGGCTTCATTGACGGCCGATCGACAACGGACCAGATCTTCACCGTAAGGCAAATCCTCCAGAAATGCCGTGAATACCAGGTCCCAACGCATCACCTGTTCATCGACTTCAAGGCGGCATACGACAGTATCGACCGCACAGAGCTTTGGAAAATTATGGACGAAAACGGCTTTCCTGGGAAGCTGACCAGACTCATCAAAGCAACGATGGACGGTGTGCAAAACTGCGTAAGGGTTTCGGGTGAACTATCCAGTTCATTCGAATCTCGTCGGGGACTGCGACAAGGTGACGGACTCTCATGCCTACTATTCAACATCGCTCTGGAAGGTGTAATGCGACGAGCCGGGCTCAACAGCCGGGGTACGATTTTCACGAAATCTGGTCAATTTGTGTGCTTTGCGGACGACATGGACATTATCGCAAGAACATTTGGAACGGTGGCAGAGCTGTACACCCGCCTGAAACGCGAAGCAGCAAAGGTCGGACTGGTGGTGAATGCGTCGAAAACAAAGTACATGCTGGTAGGCGGGAACGCCTACAAAACGCAAATAATGTACAAAACGCTCATAAGACCGGGTGTCCTCTACGGACACGAGACATGGACCATGCTCGAGGAGGACCTGCAAGTACTCGGAGTTTTCGAACGACGCGTGCTAAGGACGATCTTCGGCGGTGTGCAGGAGAACGGTGTGTGGCGTTACGGTGGGCAGGGCATGTTGCAATAATGCCGAAATTTATTCCATAAAATAAATTCAAATAGTTTTGAAGTATCCGTTTCTAACCCTGTGGCTTGAAGGAAGCCCAGCCAAATC